>JAEOAD010000006.1:57152500-57688718 GCA_036365145.1 Orientallactaga sibirica
TATGTAGTCTCAGGGTAGCCTCAAACTCACAGCAGTCCTCCTACCTCTGCCTCGTGAGTGCTGGGATTAAAGGCGTGCGCCACCATGCCCGGCTCAAATAAATAAATTTTTTAAAACTTAATAAAAACAAAGAAAAAAAATAGACCTGGCATTGTGGCTGGTGTCTTGTCTTCACCAGGAGCTCATTGTATTCACTCCTCTTTCCTGCTCTTAAGCACTTTACATTCTACCTATAATCTAATAAACTCTTTCTAAACTTTAAAAAAATATTAGTTTCATGGGCATGATTATAAAAAAAAGTAGGGCTGGAGAGGTGGCTTAGCAGTTAAGACACTTGCTTGCAAAGTATAAAGATCCAGGTTCGGGTTGGAGAGATGGCTTAGTGGTTAAGGCATCTGCCAGCCAAGCCTAAGAACGCTGGTTCCAATCTCCATGTCCCACGTTTAGCCAGATGGAAAAAGTGACGCAAGGCCGCAATACCACACTTGTCCACAACGGGCGCATGCATATGGAGTTCGTTGTCAGTGGCTGAGAGGCCACTGGCGTGCCCATTCTCTCTCTCTCTCTCTCTCTCTCTCTCTCTCTCTCTCTCTCTCTCTCTCTCTCTGTCTTTCTCAAATTAAAAAAAAAAAAAAAAGATCCAGGTTCAATTCTCCAGTACCCATGTAAGCCATATGTACATCTTGGTGTATGCATCTGGAGTTCATCTGCAGTGGCTAGAGGACCTGGTATGTCTATACTTTCTCTCTGTTCTTTCTCTGTATCTCTCATAAACGAAGTATTTAAAAAACACACTAATTTCTGTGTACTTAATCACAATTTTTATGTTTTTTTTTTTTCCAAGGTAGGGTCTCACTCTAGCCCAGGCTGACCTGGAATTCCCTATGTAGTCTCAGGCTGGCCTTGAACTCATGGTGATCCTCCTACCTCTGCCTCCCAAGTACTGAGATTAAAGGTATGAACCACCACGCCCACTCCCACTATTTTTTTTTGTTTCTCTTTTGTTTATTTATTTCTTTTTGATTGTTTTTTTAAATATTTTATTTATTTGGGCTGGAGAGATGACTTAGCAGTTAAAGCGCATGTCTGCAAAGCCTAAGGACCCCAGTTCGATTCTCATATAAGCCAGACACATGGTGGCTCATGTGTCTGCAGTTCATTTGCAGTAGCTAGAGGCCATGACGTGCCCATTCTCACTCTCTCTCTCTGTCTCTAATAAATAAATAAAAATAAAATCTTTTTAAAAGTATTTTGTTTATTTATTTGAGAAAGAGAAAGATACAGACAGAGAAAGAGAACGGGCATACCAGGGCCTCCAGCCACTGCAAACGAACTGCAGACACATGAGCCACCATGTGCATCTGACTTATGTGGGACCTGGAGAATCAAACCTGGATCCTTGGCTTCACAGCACCTTAACTGCTAAGCCATCTCTCCAACACCCTCTTTTTGTTGTTTTGAGTTAGAGTCTCACTGTAGCCCAGGCTGACCTAGAATTCACTATGTAGTCTCAGGCTGGCCTCAGACTCACAGAGATCCTCCTACCACTGCCTCTTAAGTGCTTGGATTAAAGGTGTGTGCCACCACACCTGGCCCACTAATATTTTTTATATTGGCAAGAGACTCTGACATTTCTTTCTCTCTCTCTCTCACTTTTTTTGTTTGTTTTGTTTTCAAGGCCAGGTCTCACTCTAGTGCAGGCTGAAAATGGAGTTTACTCTGTAGCTCTAGGCTGGCTGTGAATTTCTACCTGTCTCCTGAGTGTTGAGTATGGGCCACCACACCTGGCTCTAACTGACATTTCTTTTAAAAGACCTACAGATGGCTAGTAAGCATAAGAACATTCATAATGCTATTAATTATCAGGAAAAATCAAAAAAGCCCACAATGAGATACCATTTTACATTCTCAAGAATGTCTAAAATTAAAAAGACTGACAAGCCGGGGTGGTGGCGCACGCCTTTAATCCCAGCATTTGGGAGGCAGAGGTAGGAGGATCGCTGTGAGTTCAAGGCCAGCCTGAGACTACATAGTTCATTCCAGGTCAGCGTGGGCCAGAGTGAGACCCTACCTCGAAAAAAAAAAAAAAAAAAAAAAAAAAAGACAAGTGTTGGCTAGGGTTTGGAAAAACTGAAACTCTCTCTGGGAGTGTAAAGTATGGTCCTTTGGAAAAATAGCTTGACAATTTCTTTTCTTTTTGTTCTTTTTGTTCTTTCTTTCTTCTTTCTTTCCCCCTTCCTTCCTCCCTCCCTCCCTCCTTCCCTCTCTCTCTCTCTCTCTCTCTTTCTTTCTTTCTTTCTTTCTTTTTCTTTTTTAATTAGGCAAGGTCTCACTCTAGCCCAGGCTGAACTGGAACTCATTCTGTGGCTTTTTCTTACAAAGCTTAAACTCTGCAAACCCTTGGGCTGGAGAGATGGCTTAGTGGTTAAGGTGCATGCCTATGAAACCTAAAGACCCAGGTTCAATTCTCCAGGTCCTATGTAAGCCAGATGCACATGGTGGTACATGCATCTGGAGTTCATTTGCAGTGGCTAGAGGCCCATTCTCTCTCTCTCTCTCTCTCTCTCTCTCTCTCTCTCTAATAAATAAATTAACATTTTTTTAAAATCTGCAAATCCTGGGGTTGGAGAGCTGGCTTAGTGGTTAAGGTTCTTACCTGTGAAGCCTAAGGACCTAGGTTGACTCCCCAGAACCCAGATGTATGAGGTGGTGCATGTATCCAGAGTACATTTGAGTGGCTGGTATGTCCATTCTCTCTGTCTGTCTGTCTGTCTCTCTCTCTCTCAAATTAATAAATAAATAAAATATATTTTAAAAATCTGCAAACCTACTGTAACAAGCTGTTTTCATCAGTGAATCCATCTTGTTATTATACCGCTGAGGATGACTTTGAACTTCTGTTTGTTTGTTTTTTATAGAGAAAAAGAGGCAAATGAACTCCAAATGCATGTGCCACCTTGTGCATCTGGCTTATATGGGTACTGGGGAATTGAACCTGGGTCCTTTGGCTTTGCTGGCAAGCATCTTAACCACTAAGCCATCTCTCTAGCCCTGACCTTGAATTTCTGATTCTTCTGCTTTCACCTCTCAAATGCTGAGATTATAAGCAAGCACCACTGCATCTGGTTTATGCAATGCTGGAGATCAAACCTAGGGCTTCATGCATGCTAGACAAGCACTCTACCAATGAGGTACATCCCTAGCCTGGGATGATTTGATATGTCAACAGAATGAAGAAGAAATAGGAGAAATTTTAGACAATTTCACTTAGAAATTGAGGCCCAGAGAGAACCAGGAGATGCCACCCCACATGCCAACCCTCCTTGGCAGGAATGGAACTCATGTCTGATCAAGACTCATCTATAAGATTCATCTACAACCTACTACAGTGCCCCCTCATGGTCATAGTCTAGCATAGTACCTAGGCAGGCTGCCTTTTGGGGTTTGCCCCCCAAATCTATCAGGTCTTCCCCTAACATGACTGAATCTGAGGAAAGAATACATTTTCTTACATTTATTTATTTTTATTTATTTATTTATTAGAGAAAGTGAGAGAAAGAGGCAGATAGAAAGAGAATGGGTGTTTCAGGGCCTCCAGCTTCTGCAAATAAACTCCAGATGCATGCACTACCTTGTGCATCTGGCTTATGTGGGTCCTGGGGATTCGAACCAGGGTCCTTTGGCTTTGCACGCAAGTGCCTTAACCGCTAATCCGTCTCTCCAGCCCCATTTTCTTTTCCTTTTAATATTAATTTATTATATAGAGAGAATGGGTGTGCCAGGGCTTTCAGCCACTACAAATAAACTCCAGACACATGCGTCACCTTGTACATCTGGCTTATGTGAGTACTGGGGAATTGAACTCAGGTCATTAAGCTTTGCAGGTAAGCGTCTTAAATGCTAAGCCATCTTTCCAAGAATACATTTTCTATACTATAAAGGCTGTGGCCTTCATTCTGTCTCCCTCTCTGCCTGCCTCTCCTCTCTCTGCCCATAGGGATACACTTGAGTCTGGCCTCTTCCCCCCACCCAGCCTGGCTGGGTGGGGGAAAGAGCATAATACTATTTCTTGGTCTGGAGGAACTTTTCTGCTTGCCTCTGCTTTATCGTTTGGGGTAACTTCTCACTTTAATTACATGTGTGATTTCTTCTGGGTATCCAAATCTACCACTTGTGTATTTCCCTTATATTCCAGGTCTACCGTATGGATGCTTTCACTGTCTTTACGCTTGTTACCTGTGTAACGTATCTCAACTTGGGGTAGCCATGGGCAAAACTCTCTTTAGTACATGTTTATAATTTGAATTTCTTGGTCTCTGCTTTGATATTTTCCCTCTGTTATTATTTTTTAATTTTAATTTTTATTTATTTATTTATTTATTTGAGAGCAACAGATCGACAGACAGAGAGAGAGGCAGAGAGAGAGAGAATGGGTGCACCAGGGCCTCCAGCCACTGCAAACCAACTCCAGATGCATGCGCCACCTTGTGCATCTGACTTATGTGGGTCCTGGGGAATTGAGCCTTGAACCAGGGTCCTGAGGCTTGACAGGCAAGTACTTAACCACTAAGCCATCTCTCCAGCCCCATTTTTTTTACTTTTATTGAGAACTTCCATAACTGTAGACAATATCCCATGGTACCTCCCTCCCACCCCCCACTTTCCCCTTTGAAACTCCACTCTCCATCATATCCCATCCCCCTCTCAATCAGTCTATCTTTTATTTTGATGTCATCATCTTTTCCTCCTATTATGATGGTCTTGTGTAGATAGTGTCAGACACTGTGAGGGCAAGGATATCCAAGGCTATTTTCTGTCTGGAGGAGCACGTTGTAAGGAGTCCTACCTTTCCTTTGGCTCTTACATTCTTCCCACCATTTCTATTGCAATGGACCCTGAGCCTTGGAAGGTGTGTTAGCGCTCCTCTGTCACTTCTTCTCAGCATCATGGTGCCTTCTGAGTCATCTCAAGGTCACCGCCATCTGAAAAGAGAAGCTTCTCTAACCAAAAGTGAATTGAACCTGGGTCCTTAGACTTTTCAGGCAAGCCCTTAACCATTAAGCCATCTCTCTAGCCCTATGAATACTTTGATTATAATACTTATCACACATTGCATTGGAAATTTTTGTTTACATTTCTTTTTTCCCCCCTTTTAAAAATTATTTATTTATTTGAAAGAGAGAGAGAATGAGTGTGCCAAGGCATACAGCCACTGCAAATGAACTCCAGACGTATTACGCCACCTTGTGCATCTGGCTTATGTGAGTCCTGGGGAATCAAACCTGGGTCCTTTGGATTTGCAGGCAAATGCCTTAACCACTAAACCATCTCTCCAGCCCATTTTTTTTCCTTTTTTTTAAAAAAATATTTTATGGGCCAGAGAGATGGCTTAGCAGTTAAGGCGCCTGCCTCCTAAGCCTAAGAATGCTGGTTCCAATCTCCAGCAGTTCCAATCTCCAGGTCCCATGTTTAGCCAGATGCAAAGTGACGCAAGGGCGCAATGCCACACTTGACCACAATAGGGAGCATGCATCTGGATTTCCTTCGCAGCAGCTGAGAAGCTGCTGGCGCGCCCATCTCTGTTTTCCTCTCCCTCTCTCTCTGTCTCCCTCTGTGTCTCTCTCCAAAAAAAAAAAAATATTTTATTTATTTGAGAGAGAGAGAGAGACACAGAGGGAGACAGAGAGAGACAGATAGAGAATAGGCATGCCAGGGCCTCCAGCTGCTGCAAAATAACTCCAGACACCTGTGCCACCTTGTGCATCTGGCTTACGTGGGTCCTGGGGAATTGAACCTGGGTCCTTAGGCTTTGCAGGTAAGCACCTTAATGACTAAGCCATCTACCCAGGCTGTTTACATTTCTTTTCTTTCTTTTTCTTTTTTCTTTTTTTGGAGAGAGACACAGAGAGACAGAGAGAGAGCGAGAGGAAGACAGAGGCACCAGCAGCCTCTCAGCCACTGTGAATGAACTCCAGATGTGTGAGCCTCCTTGTGGGAAAGTGCGGCATTGTGCCCTTGCGTCACTGCATCTGGCTAAATGTGGGACCTGAAGATTGGAACTGAAGTTCTTCGGCTTAGCAGGCAGGTGCCTTAACCGCTAAGCCATCTCTCCAGCCCTACATTTTTTTTTTACTAGAACCAGACTTTCTCTTCCTTAAGAATATTTTATTTATTTATGTGCAAGCAGAGACAGAGACAGAGAGAGAATGGGTGCACCAGGGTTGCAAATGAACTCCAGCTGCATGCCCCACTTTGTGAATCTGGATTTAAGTGGGTACTGGAGATTCAAATTCAGGTCATTAGGCTTTGCAGGCAAGTGCCTCAACCACTGGGGCACCGGACTTCTTCTTTAGGAAAGGAATAACTTCTTTTTTGTTGTTGTTGTTTTTCACTCTAGCTCAGGCTGACCTGGAATTCACTATGTAATCTCAGGGTAGCCTCAAACTCATGGCGATCTCTGCCTCCCAAGTGCTGGGATTAAAGGTGTGCACCACCATGCCCGGCGGGAATAACTTCTGATTCATCTTTGTATCACTATAATACAATTCTGGGCAGGCAGTAGATTCTCAGTAGATAATGAGTACATTACAGTACATTCTCTCATTTGCTTTTCTATACATTGGGGTTATGTACTCCCCAAGCCACTGGAATATGGTGTCTCCTAGGTCTCTGTTGACTGCCATCTCTGCCCTCTGCCTCCCCGCCCATCCCCCAGGTCCCTTTGGTAATCTCTGAAGAAAAAGTTCACCCAAACTCAAGGCTGCAACCATTTCTCTCTCTGAAGATATCTGCAAATGTGACACATTTTCAAAAAAAAAAAAAAAAAGTTATGGGCCTGGGGATGTAGCTCAGTGGAAGAGAGCTTTTGTCTAATGTGGCTAGGGCCCTGAGTTCCAGCCCCAGCACCATCAAAAGAAAAATAAAGTTACATAGTATCAATAAATATGTTTACTGAGTATTAATCACAATGTACTAAAACCTGAAATACAAGAATCAGAAGAAATTGATATTTAAAATATATATATATATATATATTGTTTATTTATTTGAGAGAGAGAGAAAGAGGCAAAAGAAAATGGAGAATGGACAGACCAAGACCTCTAGCCACTGCAAACGAACTCCAAATGCATGTGCCACCTTGTGCATCTGGCTTACATGGGTTCTGAGGAATTGAACCAGGTCCTTAGGCTTCTCAGGCAAGCACTTTAACCACTGAGCTTTTTTTTTTTTTTTTTTTTTTTTTTTGAGGTAGGGTCTTGAAAGGTTCGGGAGTGACCACAACCACGCAAACCACTCTGAGGTAAAGATGAAACTTTATTCGGGAAAAGCACAAGCTGCCAGGGATAGCTCATGAGAGGAGCATAGGCCACCTGAGTTCCTTAGGTAGTGGGCTTTATAGGGCTTTCAGTTGGGGGAAGGAAGAGCTGAGGGGAGATCTGAGATAGCCAAGGTGTGACACCAGAACAGTGACCAGGTGATTTACAAAATAAAGGGGGCAGGAAACCATGACCTGGGGTCATTGCAGGCAAATGGGGGGGGGTTCTTGAGGAATGTGGATAATCCACTTCCTTAAGTCTCTGTCTCCATCCTGCTGTCCTTGGTGACTCCACATTGGGGCCTGTCAGACCTAACAGGTCCACTCTAAGCTAATCTGGAATTCACTATGTAGTCTCAGGCTGGCCTCAAACTCACAGAGACCCTCCTAATATAATGGGGTGATTGGAGTTCAGGAAAGTCCTTGAACCCCAAACCCTAGGTTCATTTCTAATTTTTTTTTTTTTCATAGTAGGGTCTCACTCTGGCCCAGGCTGACCTGGAATTCACTCTGTCTTCTCAGGGTGGCCTCAAACTCATGGCGACTCTACCTCTGCCTCCTGAGTACTGGGATTGAATTAAAAAAGACTGAGCCAGGCATGGTGGCACATGCCTACTGTGAGTTCCTGAGAAGACAGAGTGAATTCCAGGTCAGCCTGGGCCAGAGTAAGACCCTACCTTGTAAAAAAAAAAAAAAAAAAAAAAAGACTGGGAAGGATAATTGTTTCATGATTATATTTATTGAGGCATCCATGGTGGCTAGAGCTCCTGTGTGGAAGGTCTGGGAAAAGGGAGGACAGAAATGTTAAAGAGCTTCTACCCTGTGGCGAGCTAGAGGGGATAAAGAGCCCATGTGGAGAGTAAGAGCTAGGCGGCTCTCACCAACAGCTGGAAGTCCCCAAGTGGTCAGGCAGCTTAGAAGGCCTGCCCTCCCCTTGCAAGGGTATTTATAACCTTATAGTGGTAGGCCCTGTCTTCTGGTCTAGGTGAACCAGAGGGACAGCTGGTTGGTTAGGGCTAGGGGCTGTCTCAAGAAGAGGCTAGCCCAGACACCAGGTTCTGGTGGGCAGGGAGCTGAACTTGACCAACCACAATGTTGAAATCCTATGAAAGACCTCCCTCCCAGGAGGGGTCCTGGTTATTTATGGAAAAAATAGGTCTAGGGAACTAGGTAAGGGATGAGAAGTCAGATAATCCTTGATTTCTAAAAGCAAGTGCAGACTTTCCTGTCTTTTTCAGGGTCCCAGTCACCCTAACTCCCAACTCCCTCTCACTATCTCTGGCCTCCCAAGTGCTGGGATAAAGGCATGTGCCACCACAACTGGCCGAAATTGAGAATTTGAAGAGTACTGAATATAGGCTACATGAGAGCGTAAAGCACTAATGTCTCCATGAAACTACCTGTGGGCCCTAGAGATCCAAGAAGCAGCAAATAGTGAAGTCTGAAGGAAGAGCTGCTCTGGGGAGAAACAATGAATTTTGCCACAGCCACATAGGGGCTGGAGTAATGAGTACTAGAGTAGGTGTTTAGCATGTACAAGGCCCTGGATTTGATCCCTTATATCAAGTAAACATATAAATATATAAAATTGAAATTCAGAGTAAATCACTCAGTTCAAGAAGTTGTCACTGAAAATTTACAGGTTAAACTGGGAGCTGGATGTGGTGACATACACCTATAATCCTAGTGTTTGGGAGGCAGAAGCAGGAGTATTAGGCACTGGAGGCTAGCCTGAGCAACAAGACTCCCAAGTACCCAGTTAAAGCCAGATGAACAAACTGGCACATACATCTGGAGTTTGCAGTGGCAAGAGGCCCTGTTGTGTCCGTTCTCTCTCTCTCTTGCAAATAAATGATATATATATATATATATATTTTTTTTTTTTTTTTCAAGGTAGAGGCTGACTGGGCATTCACTGTAAATATTTTATTTAGCCAGGTGGTGGCGCATGCCTTTTAATCCCAACACGCAGGAGGCAGAGGTAGGAGGATCGCAGTGAATTTGAGGCCACCCTGAGATTACATAGTGAATTCCAGGTCAGCCTGAGCTAGAGTGAGACCCTACCTCAAAACCAAACCAAAAAAAAAAAAAATCAAAAGAAAGAAGAAAGGAAGGAAGGAAGGGAGGGAGGGAGGGAAGGAGGGAGGAAGGGAAGAAAGATGCCAGCATTTAGGAGGTAGAGGCAGAAGGATGAGAAATTCAAGGCAATCTTCAGCTAGGAAAAGAATTCCAGGCCAGCCTAGATTATATAAGACCCTGTCTTTTCTTGTTGTTTTTTGAGTTTTTGTTTGGTTTGGTTTTTTTTGGGTTTTGGTTTATTTTTGCTGTTGTTGTTGGGAATGATCCACGCACCAATGTGAATGTGTTTAATGCCACTAAATTGTACACTGAAAAATGGTGAACCATTTAAATGGTGATTTTTATGGATATTTTTTTCTTTTCGGTTTTCCCAAGTGTGCCACCACACCTGGCTATGTTAATGGTAAATTTTGTTAGCAGAAAAGCTTAAGGGTTACCACCTGAGAATCTTTTGATTGGTCTTCTGGAAGAATCCACTGTCCATATTGATCATTAGACACAAACTGTGACCTGGCAGAGATGAGAACTTGAAGAGTTGAAGGCAACCTTCGCAGGAAACTAGCAGATGCACTCAACAGCTGCCTCTGGGGGTTTACATGCCCCAGGCAACACTACCAAAACACAGAGATGGGGACGGCATCTGGAGAGCAGCTCAAGCTCTTCCATGGTCCTGTGGGAAGCAGCAGTCTCCACTCAGCACCTGAACAATCATTTTTCCAGTAGCTGAAAAGCACCTAGAGGTGCTGATGTTTGCCGTACCTCACAATCACGTCCACCTAACATGCAAGGACAGGCCACCCACCAACCGTAGTTGTTTTGTGTGTGTGTGTGTGTATGTGTTTTCAGAGGTAGGGTTTCACTGTAGCCCAGGCTGACCTCAAATTCACTATGTAATCTCAAGGTGGCCTCGAACTCTGCCTCCCAACTGCTGGGATTAAAGGCGTGCGTCACCACACCCGGTTGTTTTTTAGTTTTTAATTTAATTTTTTATTTTCAAGCAGACAGACAGAGACAGAGAGACTTCTAGCCACTACAAAGGCACTCCACATGCATACAACACTTTATGCGCCTGGTTTTACGTGGGTACTGGGGAATTGAACCCAGCCAGTCAGCTTTGCAAACTAGAGACTTAACCACCCCTTTTTTGGTTTTTCAAGTTAGGGTTTCATTCTAGTCCAGGCTGACCTGGAATTCATTGTGTAGTCTCAGGATAGCCTCTAATTCACAGTGATCCTCTTACCTCTGCCTCCTAAATGCTATGATTAAAGGAGTCCACTACCATACTCAGCTGTTTTTATTTTTTTTTTTGTTTTGTTTTTGTTTGGTTTTGGTTTTCCGAGGAAGGGTCTCACTATAGCTCAGGCTGACCTGGAATTCACTATATAGTTATCTCAGGGAGGCCTTGAATTCACAACAATCCTCCTACCTCTGCATCCCTAGTGCTGGGATTCAAGGCATGGGCTACCACGCCCGGCTGTTTTTATTTATTTATTTATTTATTTTTTTATTTTTATTTATTTATTTTTTTGAGGTAGGGTCTCACTCTTGTCCAGGATGACCTGGAACTCATTGTTTTTGTTTGTTTGTTTGTTTGGTTTGTTTTGTTTTTTTAGGTAGGATTTTACTCTAGTCCAGGCTGACCTGGAATTCTCAGGGTGGCCTCCAACTCACAGCAATCCTCCTACCTCTACCTGCCAAATGCTGGGATTAAAGGCATGCACCACCACGCCCATTTTTTTTTTTTTTGCATGTGTCTAGTATATGTGGTGTGGTGTTGTATGTGTAAATGTGTTCACCTGCAGTAGCTGGACGAAATGTAGGTTTCACTCTAGTCCAGGCTGACCTGGAATTCACTATGTAATCTCAGGATGGCCTCAAACTCACAGCAATCCTCCTACCCCTGCCTCCTGAGTGCTGGAATTAAGGTGTGTGCCACCACACCCTGCCTGGAACTCATTCTGTAGCACAGGCTGGCCTCAGACTCAGCAATTCTCCTACCTCAGCCTGCTAAGTGCTAGAATTAAAGGTTTGCATTACCACACCTGGCTAAAACTCTGACTTTAAAAAGAAAAACAGGAAACTGGTGGCCAATGCCTTTAATCCCAGCATTCAAGAGATAGGAGAATCGTAGTGAATTCAAGGCCACCCTGAGACTACATAGTGAATTCTAGGTCAGCCTGGATTAGAGTGAGATCCTACCTCAAAAATATATTTAAAAAAAAAAAAAAAGCCAGGCGTGGTGGTGCACACCTTTAATCCCAGCTCTTGGGAGGCAGAAGTAGGAGGATCACTGTGAGTTCAAGGCCACCTTGATACTACATAGTTAATTCCAGGTCAGCCTGGGCCAGAGTGAGACCCTACCTTGAAAAAAAAAAAGGAGGCTGGAGAAATGGCTTAGCAGTTAAAGCACTTGCCTGCAAAGCCAAGGGACCCAGGTTCGATTCCCCAGGACCCACATAAACCAGATGCACAAGGTGGTACATGTGTTTGCATCTGGAGTTTGTTTGCAGTGGCTAGAGGCCCTGGTACACCCATTCCCCTCCTGCCCCCGTCTGTCTATCTGTCTCTCTTTCTTCTCTCAAATAAATAAAAATAAAATATTTTTTTAAAGTCCCTCAAATCTGGAGGAGATAAATACCTTAATACAGCCACAAGATGGAGGGTGGGGAAGAGCCAGATGGCATTGGAATCATCAGAATGAGTCACGAAGACATGGAAGCACATGCTATTGGCAGGAAAAGGGAGCAAAAATGGGACAGTAGTTTAAGGAGGGTGGGGTCTTGTCATAAGGAACCTTTTCCAAACAGCAGAAAGCTAAGACTAAGAATAAGAAAAGAACCAAGACAAAGGAACCAATTTAAAATGTGAAAGTGAAAATAGTTCACATAATTTCCCCTGAGGAGATGGGGGAGAATGGAATCAGATAGCAGGTGGAATTGGAAAATAATTTTCCTGGGCTGGAGAGATGGCTTAATGGTTAAGGTGCTTGCCTGCAAAGCCAAAGGACCCAGGTTCGACTCTCCAGGACCCATGTAAGCCAGATGCACAAGGTGGCGCATGAGTCTGGAGTTTGTTTGCA
Source organism: Orientallactaga sibirica (assembly GCA_036365145.1). Classification (NCBI taxonomy): domain Eukaryota; kingdom Metazoa; phylum Chordata; class Mammalia; order Rodentia; family Dipodidae; genus Orientallactaga; species Orientallactaga sibirica. The sequence continues at coordinate 57,164,974 of JAEOAD010000006.1, forward strand.
GTGGCTGGAGGCCCTGGTGCGCCCTTCTCTCGTTCTGCCTCTCTCTTGCTCTCTTTCTCTCTATATTTCATTAATTAAAAAAAAAAATTCCACTGGAGGGGTGGAGATATTGTTCAGTGGTTAAGGGCACAGGCTTGGTTGCTTGCAAGGCCTGATGGCCCAGTTTCAATCCCCCAGTACCCCCATAAATCTGGGCAAGAAGCTCTGGTGTGCCCATTTTCTTCTCTTTCTCTCCTCTCAATCTGCTTGAAGATAAAGATTAAAAATATTTAAAGCCAAGCATGGCAGTTCATGCCTTTAATTCCAGTACTCAGGAGGCAGAGGTAGGAGAATCGCCCTGAGTTCATGGCCACCCTGAGACTACACAGTGAATTCTAGGCCAGCCTGGGCTACAGTGAGACCATACCTTGAAACAGCTCACTGAAAAAAAATAGTGTAGATGATGGAGATTGTATTAGTCAGGGTTCTCTAGACGAACAGAACCAACAGAATGAATTGTATTTAAAGGGAACTTATTGGATTCGTTTACAACAGTCCAGCAATAGCAGGTTGCAGGCCTGAAAGTCAAGGAATCCCGTAGCTCTCAGTCCATGAGGCTGGATGCCTCAGCAGTCCCAATTCAGCACTAAAGGCCCGGAGGCATCCTGGAGAGATGCTGCTCTTCAATCCACACTAGTCTTCAGTCCACACTGGAAGCAACAAGCAGCACCAGCAGCCAGGTGGGAGGAGGGGGTACTTTCCTTCCCAGAGCTTCTTTTTATAAACAAACCCCCTTCTAAGAGGGGCCATCCACTCTGGGGGAAGGGCTCACCCTGGGGGAAGGATTCTTGCTTTAGTAATCCTTCCTAGAAGCAACCTCAGAGACCCACTTATGAGGAATGTCTATGGATTCCTAAACAGATCAAGTTGACACAAACTTAATCATCACAGAGTTCATGTCCATATTGGCCCCTTTTTGGTTTTTTTGTGGGGGGGGGCGGGGTTTCAAGGTAGGGTCTCACTCTAGCTCAGGCTTATCTTATTGTCTCAGGCTCCTCAGGGCCCTCATAGGTCCACAGGAAGTGCACTTAACTGCTGAGCTATCTCTCCAGCTCCAACCTAAACAATTTTTTGTTGTTGTTGTTGTTGTTTATTTTTTGAAGTAGAGTCTCACTCTAGACCAGGCTAACGTGGAATTCTCTTTGTAGTCTCAGGGTGCCCTTGAACTCATGGCACTCCTCCTACCTCTGCCTCCCCAGCGCTATGATTATGATTATGTGCCACCATGCCTGGCTAACTGAAACTATTTTCAGTATATATTAGTTCATTTCATCCTCCCAACCACTTCATAAGGTAAGTACTGTTGTTATTGCTATTTAAAAAAATATTTTATTTATATTTATTTATTTATTTATTTGACAGAGAAAGGAGAGAGAGAATGGGCATGTCAGGGCCTCCAGCCACTATAAATGAACTCCAGATGCGTGCACCCCCTTGTGCATGTGGCTAACATGGGTCCTGGGAAATCGAACCTGGGTCCTTTGGCTTTGTTGGCAAACACCTTAACTGCTAAGCTATCCTTCCAGCCCCTGTTATCGTTATTTTTAAAAATATTAATTTATTTCCAAGGAGAGAGAGAAAGCCAGGACTTATAGCCACTGCAAACAAACTCCAGATGCATTCACCACTTTGTATATCTGGCTTTTATGTGGGTGCTGGGGAATTGAACCCTGCTTGTTAGGCTTTGCAGGTAAGCACCTTAACCACTGAGCCATCCCTTCAGCTCTGTTATCACTATTTTATAATTAAGGAAACTGAGTCATTAAGCAATGAAATAATTTCAACAAGGTCACAGACTTACTAAATAGTACAGCATTTGACATCTGCATTATAGGAAGAATAAAATGATGTTTTGTCAAAAGTGAAAGAGGAACTGGTGGAAAGAAAAAGGAGAATGGAAATGAGGAATATGAGGGAATTTGGAACAGGCAGGTAGTTCCCTGTTTTCTCCTGCTAATAGAACCCTACCCAGTCCCCTCTTGTGCACCTCCTCACAGTCAGCCCTCCTCACGGTGTTATAGGCAATTCCAACCTTTCAACTTCATGGACTCTAGGTCTGCCCTTAGTATTTTCCTCATAAAGCTAAACAAAACAGAGAATTATTCTGGCTATCAGGGACAGAATCTAACAATATTCACATGCATGGGCATCCTTTTAAAGATAATTCTTAGCCGAGCATGATGGTGCACGCCTTTAATCCCAGCACTTGGGAGACAGAGGTAGGAGGATCGCCATGAGTTCAAACGCCACCCTGAAACTACATAGTGAATTCCATCCAGGTCAGCCTGGGCTACAGTGAGACCCTACCTCAAAAAATAAAAAAATTAAATTAATAAAAGATAATTCTTACCGAGCCTTATCAGAGGTAGGAGGATTGCCATGAGTTCGAGGCCACCCTAAGACTTCATAGTGAATTCTAGGTCTGCCTGGGCTAGAGTGAAACCCTACTTCAAAAACCTAAAATAATAATAATAATAAATAAAGATAATAATTATTATTATTATCTTGATTTTTCAAGGTAGGGTCTCTGCTCTATCCCAGGCTGACCTGGAACTCACTATTTAGTCTCAGGCTGGCCTAGAACTCACAGTGATCCTTCTACCTCTGCTCCATAGTGCTGTGACTAAAGGAATGTGCTACCATGCCTGGTTTATAAGGACAATTCTTTAAAAAGTGGGGGGAGGAAGGGGTGTATCACTATGTAGCCCAGGTTGGCCTCAAGCTCAAGATTATCCAGTTCTAGCCTCCTGAATACTGGAATTATAGGTTAAGTGACACCATACCCAACAAAGATGTATTTTTAAAAATATATTTTTATTTATTAGAAAAAGAGTCAGGGAGAGAGAAAGTAGAGGTGTACCAGGGCCTCCTGCCACTGCTACTTTGCACATCTGCCTTTACTGGAGAATTGAACCTGGACCAAGCAAGTGCCTTTCACTGCTAAACCATATTCAGCCCAAGGTCCATGCTTTTTTTTTTGTTTTGTTTTTTTTTAAGTATTTTATCATTTATTTATTTGAGAGAGAGGGAAAAAGAGGCAGGGCAGGGACAAAATGGGCACACCAGGGCCTCTCTAGCCATTGCAAAGGAACTCCTGATGCATGCGCCACCTTGTGCATCTGGCTTTATGTGGGTCCTGAGGAATCAAACCTGGGTTCTTTGGCTTTGTAGGCAAGTGCCTCAAGTGCGATGCCATCTCTCCAGCCCAAAGTGCATGTTTTTTTGTTTGTTTGTTTTTTGTTTTTTCGAGGTAGTGTCTTGCTCTAGCCCAGGCTGACCTGGAATTCACTATGTAGTCTCAGGGTGGCCTTGAACTCACAGCAATACTCCTACCTCTGCCTTCTGAGTGCTGGGATTAAAGGCATGCACCACCACGCCTGGCTTCTGTTTTGTTTTGTTTTGAGGTAGGATCTAGCCCAGGCTGACCTGGAATTCACTATGTAGTCTCAGGCTGATCTCCAACTCATGGCAATCCTACCTCTGCCTTCCAAGTGCTGGGATTAAAGGTGTGCACCACCACAACTGGCCAGGTGCATGCTTTTTAATGAGCTTAGAACTGAATCTCAGCCAAGTATGGTGGGGCATGCCTGTGATTCCAGAATTCATGAGGAGATAGAGGCAGAAGGATCAGGAGTTCAAGCGAAGGGACCAAACTGACTCCATGACAGGCTTCAGTAAGGTACTGCCCTGACTAGGCCAAAAGTTTCAATTTCCAGGAGGGGCGAGCTCTGGGGGCTGAGTATGTACAAACGTAACTGCTGCTTGCTTAGCCAATCACGTTAGGAGGTTACCTCCTCTACCTGAAATTTCCCTAGACCTGGCCACCAAAACCTTAAGACCAATCAAAAAAACACAAGTACAGTTACTGTTCAAATTAGCCAGTCATGTTAAAAGACTAAAAGCCCGCTAAAATTCTGTTAGCTGTGCTTAAAAGGGAGCCTGAGAGCTCCTCCGGTCATCTCCATTTTGTACGAATGGTTGACCCCAGTATGCTGGCTAATTCTGCAGAATAAACACTCTATGCTTTTACATACTATTTGACTCTGGGGTCTTTCTTCAGCAATTTTCGGACCCTTACATCAAGGTTACCCTCAATTACATAGGAAGTTTAAAGCCAACCTAGGCTACCTGAGACCTTGTCTAAAAAACAAAATAAAATTAGATTTCATACCTGGTATACACCTGTAGTTCCAGCAATGGAGAGATGGAAGCAGGAAGTTCTGGTGTTGGGGATCCTATCTTTCAGGGAAGATTTTTCTTTTATTTATTTATTTATTGTTTTTCCAGGTAGGGTCTCACGCCTGGTTTCAGGGAAGATTTTTCTTATTTAAGGTCATGTTGCACACCTGTGTAAGCCCAGCACTTGGGAGGCTACAGCAAGAGGATTGTGAGTTTAAGGCCAGCCTGAGCTACCAAGGGAGACCTTATAAAAAAAAAAATAGCCGGGCGTGGTGGCGCATGCCTTTAATCCCAGCACTCGGGAGGCAGAGGTAGGAGGATTGCCATGAGTTCAAGGCCACCCTGAGACTACATAGTTAATTCCAGGTCAGCCTGGGCCAGAGTGAGACCCTATCTCGAAAAAAACAAAAACAAAAACAAACAAACAAACAAACAAAAATAATACACAGCCAGGTGTGGTAGAACACACCTATAATCTCAGCACTCAGGAGGCTGAGGCTGGCAGATCTCTTTGAATTTGAGGCTATATCTAAATAGTTCTGACCTATATAGTTAATTCCAAGCCAGAACTACATAGCCAGACCCTGTTTCATAAACAAACAAAATTCTTCCAACTATATAAGCCAGATGCACAAGGTAGTGCATGTGTCTACAGTTTGTTTGCAGTAGCTAGAGGGTCTGGCATGCCCTTTCTCTCTCTCTCTCAAATAAATAAGTATTAAAAAAAAAAAATATAAAAATTCATAGTGAAATCAAGTGTCAGAAAACCAGAATTACACTGGGAGGCAGAAGTAGGAGGATTGCTGTGACTTTGAGGCCAGCCTGAGACTACATAGTGATAAACAACAACAACAACAACAACAAAAAACCTAGTGGGCTGCAGAGATAGGTCAGGGGTTAAAAGTACTTCCTGTGCAAGTATAAGGGCAGGAGGAGCCCTGCGAGACTACTCACGTTCAGTCCTCAGAACCCACATAAACAGCTGCGCATGGCCATGCACATCTGTAACCAGAATTATCAGAGTTCATGAAAAACAGAAAGCTCCAGGATCAGTAAGAGACTAGAGCTCAAGTAAGAATGGGTGGAAGGACAGTCCACTACAGCTATCACTGGCAAGCACACCTCATTGCTTGCAAGTGCATAGGGTATTACATGGGCACATACATGGGTACATACATGTGCATACACCACATACACGCACACACATACACAGATGGTTTGAAAGTACAATGTGGCAGGCATGGTGGCACATACCTTTTTTAATTCTAGACCTCAGGAAACTGAAATAAGAGGATTGCTGTAAGGTTGAGGCCAACCTGAGACTAGCCTGGGCTAGACTAAGATCCTACCTTGAAAAAAAAATCTAGGGGTGCTGGTGCACACCTTTAATCCCAGTACTTGGAGGCAGGGGTAGTAGGATCTCTGTGAGTCAGCCTGGGACTGCAGAATGAGTTCCAGGTCAGTCTGGGCTAGAGTGAGACCCTACCTTGTGAAAAACAAGAGAGACTAAAGGGGCTGGAGTGTGGCTTAGCCATTACGGTGCTTGCCTGCAGAGTAAGCACCCAGGTTCGATTCCCCAGTACCCATGTAAGCCAGATGCACAAGGTGATGCATGCATCTGGAGTTTGTTTGAAGTGGCTAGAGGCCCTGGTGTGCCCATTCTCTGTTTCTCTCTCTGTGTCTCTCTCTCAAATAAATTAATAAAATTTTAAAAAGGGGCAAAAATGTCCCTCATAGGTTCATGCGTTTTGAATACTTGGTTGGTAGCTAGTGGCAGTTTACGAAAGTTGTGGAACTTTTGAAAGATGGAACTTCTTGAAGGAGGTATGTCACTGAGAGCAACTTGGGGTAGTACAGCCCATCTCCAAACCCAGTACTTAGAGTTGTCCTTTTTTTTTTTCCCCTTTGATTTTTCGGAGTATGGTCTCACTCTAGCCCAGGCTGACCTGAAATTCACCCTGTAGTCGTAGGCTGGCGAACTCACAGAAATCCTCCTACCTCTGCCTCTCAAGTGCTGGTATTAAAGGATTGTGACACCACGCCTGGCTGACTACTCCCTTCTTGCTGCTGTGGAAGTATAATGCCTGGCTGTCTCTTAGAATGCCTTTACCTGCATGGTCTCTTACCTACAGTGATGAAACTTCCCCTCGAAACTGTGGCCAAAGTAAGCCCTTTCTTTCCTTAAACTGCTTCTGGTTGCTTTGGGTTGTCCCAGCAATGAGACAGTAATACCACACACACAAAGATAAATACATAAACATACATACATACATTACAATACATACATACAATGTGAATTGAAAAGCATGGTAGTGAGTGCCTATAACCCTAACACATGGGAGGCAGAGACAAGAGGCTCATCAGGGAGTTACAAATTAGCCTGGTCTACATGGCACGTTCTAGGCCAGTCAGGGCTATGTCATGAGATCCTGTCTCAGAAATAAGTGAAACAAAAGCCGGGCGTGGTGGCGCACGCCTTTAATCCCAGCACTCAGGAGGCAGAGGTAGGAGGATCGCCGAGAGTTCAAGGCCACCCTGAGACTACATAGTGAATTCCAGGTCAGCCTGGACCAGAGTGAGACCCTACCTTGCAAAACCCAAAAAAAAAAAAAAAAAAAAAGAAAGAAATAAGTGAAACAGCCGTGCGTGGGGGCTCACGCCTTTAATTCCAGCATTTGGGAGGCAGAGGTCGGAGGATTGTCATGTGTTTGAGACCACCCTGAGACTACATAGTGAATTCCAAGTCAGCCTGGGCTAGAGTGAGACTCTACTTAAAAAAAAAAAAAAAAAAAAAAAAAAAAAGGCTGGGCGTGGTAGTGCACGCCTTTAATCCCAGCACTTGGGAGGCAGAGGTAGAAGGATCGCCGTGAGTTCGAGGCCACCCTGAGACTACATAGTTAATTCCAGGTCAGCCTGGACCAGAGTGAGACCCTACCTTGCAAAAAACAAAAAAACAAAAAAAACAAAAAAAACACCTAAATCTAACTGATGTAGTGACACCCGTTTGTAATCCCAGAAATAAGGTGGTTGAGGCAGGAGGACTTCAAGTTCCAGGTCAGTTTGGGCTACAACACAAGATCTTGTTTCAAAAACAAAGAAAGATGAAGCCCGAATCTGAGCTTGCTAAAAACTTTTGATATATTCCATAATTATTTACATCACCAAGGAAACAGAAGGCTCCACAAGTACAAAGCCAAATTGCTCTATTCTCTTTCTTAAATGTCAGTGGTATGTTGGCAAAGATTCTTGCAGGATTGAGAACAGAAAAGCAACAAACTAAAAAGCCAAAATGCTCCTCATATAGAGATTTCAATCAAAAAATGCCACAGTGTGAATTTTCTTTCTTCCTATTTTATTTATTTGTTTATTTATTTATTTTTGGCTTTTTCAAGGCAGTGACTCACTCTAGCTCAGGTTAACCTGGAACTCACTGTGTAGTCTCAGGCTGACCTCAAACTCACAGTGATCCTCCTACCTCTGCCTCCCAAATGCTGGAATTAAGAGCATGTGCCATCACGTCCAGCAAATTTTATTTCACTGAAAGAAAATTGGCACTCAATATATAGTTTACAGGCAAATATGCATTATTAATATAACTTTCTACAGTAATATATATTACTATTTTTTCATATCAAAATATGGCAAAGGAGCTGGGTGTGGTGGCGCACGCCTTTAATCCCAGCACTCAGGAGGCAGAGGTAGGACGATCGCTGAGAGTTCGAGGCCACCCTGAGACTACATAGTGAAATCCAGGTCAGCCTGAGCCAGAGTGAGAACCTACCAAAAAAAAAAAAAAAAAAAAAAAAAAAAAAAATATATATATATATATATATATATATATATATATATATATATATATGGCAAAGGACATAAACTTAATAATTCTCTTGAGGTATTCCAGTTCATGTGTACTCATACAGTTGGGTTTATGAGGTTTCATGACTCAAAAGGATAAATCCTGCCAGAGGTGGTAGCACAGGCCTTTTGTTCCAGTACTTGGGAGGCAGAGGTAGGTAGATTACTGTTAATTCCAGGCCAGCCTGGGCTAGAGCAAGACCCTACCTCGAACAACAACAACAGAAAGGATAAATAAATCCTGTTTCAAATATATTACATGTGGGACAGCTCATGACATCAACAATGAGAATCAATCTTAGGTATAAAGCTGTAACAACCCATTGTTCTGAGATGTGAACAAGAAGCAAACATCACAGCACAGCTTCCGTTTAAGGATGTGTCATGTGAACCCGCCTACAGACAACTCTGGGAACTGTTCCTGAAACGGAAGGAGGTTGTCATCCACCCCCCACCCCCAGCAGCACCATGTGCCACAGAAATCATTTTCACTTAGAAGTGCATTTTGATAAACTCTCCATCTTGGACGACAACTTGATCCTCGCTCTAACCCCTGTGATGCTGCTCAAGAAGGGAAAGAGGCAAAATTTTACACACTGCTGGGAAGTAGGGCAACGCCTAACATCACTCAGGCAGACATCCCTCTGAGTCCTCCTTCCCTGTGGAGGCAAGGCTGGCTCCTCATGGTGATTTGGAAGAGTGCACCTGAGAGACCTCCACAGGAGGTCCATTCAGGACAGAAGGCTGTTACCTGCTTTTCCCTCTCTGCAGACAGAGGTGTGACAACTGGAAGTGTCTTTTTTGTTGTTGTTTTAGTTTTTTCAAGGTAGGGCCTCAATCTAGCCCAGGCTGACTTGGAACTCTCTGTACTGTAGTCCAGGCAGCCATCCTCCTACCTCTGCCTCCAGAGTCTTTTCTTTTGCTGGAAAGAGAAGCCTATAGTTTAGTTCAGTTCAGTTTAGTTCAGTTCAGTTCAGTTCAGTTCAGTTTAGTTTAGTTTAGTTTTTTTTTTGTTGTTGTTGTTTTGTTTTGTTTTCTTCAATGAACTGAGTGAAGGCTCAGGAAAGTTCAAGAATGCCCGAAACTAGAGAGGTGAATTTAAAAATATATTTTATTTTTATTTATATATTAGAGAGGTGAGGGGGTAGGGAAGAGGCAGGTAGAGAGAAAAAGAGAGAAGGAGCATGCCAGGGCATCCAGCCACTGCAAACAAAATCCAGACTCATGGGCCACCTTGTGCATCTGGCTTATGTGGGTCCTGGGGAATCGAACCTAGGTCCTTTGGCTTTGTAAGCAAGTGCCTTAATCGCTAAGCCATTTCTCCAGCCCAAGAAGCAAATTTTAAAAAATATTTTTATTTTATTTATTGATTTGAGAGAGAGAGAAAAATGGGCCTCCTACCACTGCAAATGAACTCCAGATGCATGCACCACTTTGTGCATCGGGCTTTATATAGGTACCGGAGAATCAAACCCGAATAGGTTTTGCAGGCAAGTGCCTTAAACTGCTGAACCATCATCTCTCCAGCCCGAGAAGTGAATTTAAATTGTGAAAGTAATCACTTTCAGGTTTCTTCACTATTACCCAGCCCCCAGGCTCCTCAATATCACCATACAATATCTCTTTTTTTTTTTTTTTTTTTTTTTTTTTTGGTTTTTTGAGGTGGGGTCTCACTCTAGCTCAGGCTGCCCTGGAATTCACTATGTATTCTCAGGGTGACCTCGAACTCACGGCAATCCTCCTACCTCTGCCTCCCAAGTGCTGGGATTAAAGGCGTGCGCCACCACGCCCGGCTTCACCACACCATATCTCTTAACAGAAGGAGATGGTGTCCCTGTCACCTATCACTGTTTCTAGCTACAAATTGTCATAGACTCACAAGTAGGTCACAAAATGACCTTGCTGTCATGCCATTTGATTTTAAACTGCCTGCACAAGTATTTTTCTGGAGGGAGGGGTTAATATTTATTTACTTATTTATTTATTTCAGAGATAGAGAGGAAGAGGCAGATAGATAGAGAGAGAGAGAATGTGAGTTCCAGGGCCTCTAGTCACTGCAGACGAACTCCAGACCCATGTGCCACCTTGTGCATCTGGCTTATGTGGGTCCCAGGAAATTAAACCTGGGTCCTTTGGCTTTGCAGGCAAGTGCCTTAACCACTAAGCGATCTCTCCAGCCTCAAGAGCAAGTCTTTTAAATAAAGTTGCAGATAATCCTGAAGCCCACCTATGTCTGCTCCTTCTAATAGAAAAGAACATTATTAACAATTTTCAAACATCTTTTTTGTAGCAGGGTGTGGTGGCACACACCTTTAAACCCAGCACTTGGGAGGCAGAAGTAAGAGGATTGCCATGAGTTTGAGGCCACCCTGAGATTACATAGTGAATTCCAGGTCAGCCTGAGCTAGAGTGAGACCCTACCTTGAAAAAAAAAAATCTTTTTGTGTGTGCGTGTGGTTTTTCAAGGTAGGGTCTCGCTGTAGCCCAGGCAGACTTGGAATTCACTATGTAGGCTCAGGGTGGCCTCAAACTCCTGGTGATATCTCCTACCTCTGCCTCCCAAGTGCTGCGATTAAGAGTGCACCACCATGCCTGACTTCAAAAGTCTTTTTTGCTGGGCATGGTGGCACATGCCTTTAATCCCAGCACTTGGGAGGCAGAGATAGGAGGATCGCCGTGAGTTTGAGGCCAGAGTGAGTTTCAGGTCAGCCCGGGCCAAAGTGAAACCCTACTTAGGGGGAAAATAAAAAGTCTGTCTTTTTTTTTTTGTTTGTTTGTTTGTTTGTTTGTTTTTGTTTTTCGAGGTAGGGTCTTGCTCTAGCCCAGGCCGACCTGGAATTCACTATGTAGTCTCAGGGTGGCCTCAAACTCAGGGCAATCCTCCTACCTCTGCCTCCCGACTGCTGGGATTAAAAGTGTGTGACACCATGCCTGGCTCCTCTTGAATTTTTACATTATATTATATTTTTATTTATTTATTTATTTGACAGAGCCAGAGGGGGAGAGAGAGAGAGAATATGAATGGCACGCCAGGGCCTCCAGCCACTGTAAACGAACTCCAGACATTTGCGCTCCCTTGTGCATCTGGCTAACGTGGTACTGGGGAATCGAACCTGGGTCCTTTGGTTTTGCAGGCAAATGCCTTAACCCCTAAGCCATCCCTCCAGCTCCAAATTTTTATATTGGATTTTATTTCCTCTTAGTTATTGTTTACCTTTGTAGAATTGGGTCCTTAGATTTCTAAGTTTCCACCTACAAAAAGGGTCTCACTCTAGCTCAGATTAACCTGGAATTCACTCTAGTCTCAGGGTGGTCCTGAAGTCATGGCAATCCTCCTACCTCTGCCTCCCTAGTGCTAGGATTAAAGGCGGTACCACCACATCCAGTTTTTGTTTGTTTGTTTTGTTTTAAGATTTAGAGAAGCTTTATTAGATTAAAAGAAGGAAAGAGGAGATTGTGCAGAGAGCTTCTGCCTTATGGAAGCAAGAGGGGTACTGAGCCACATGGAAGTAGGGTTCCGCCCATCTCAGTCCAGCAGAGTCAAGACTAGGGGGGCTTACCAAAACAGGGACCTGGAAGTTCAGGAGATGTGAAAAGCCAAAGCTCTTTTCTTGTCTTTTTTTTTTTTTTTTTTTTAACATTTTAATGTTTATTTGCAAACAGAGAGACAGAGAGAAGACTGACAGAATGGATCCATCAGAGGTCTCTATCTACTGTAAACGAACTACAGATGATATGCCACTTTGCGCAACTGGCTTTATGTCAGTATTGGGGATTTGAGTTCCAGGTCAGCCTGGGCTAGAATGAGACCCTACATTAAAAATAAAAACAAAACAAACAACAACAACAAAAAAAAGAACTGTGAGCTTCATACCTTATTTTCTAGCGCATATTTGGTGGGTCACTATAAAATGTTAACAAAGGAAGTCAGGTTAATACTACCTTGAGCAGAACCTTTCTGCCTTCCCCTCCCACCTTCACACTCTGATCTTTCTGCAGCCCTTTGCAGAAGCTGCTGAGTTTGTTTGCCTTTTCTCCCCCCTCAGCATCACTCATTTCCTTTCCCTTTTTGCATCAATCATTCTCTTCTCACTCCTCACTGTTCTCTTCCTGGGCTCCCGAAGAACCAAACAACTCCATTTAAGGGTTCTGAGACAATGGAACAGGCTGTGATTGGCCGACACCTAGAGTGGAAGACATCACAGGAAACCTCGCTGGTATCCTAGGGCTGGTCAGCCTGGACTAGTCTGGAGTTTCTCTGCTGTTCCATCAGCAGCAACTCTGGGGAGTCCAGGTGGTCCTAGAAAAGTCTCTGGCCCAAGGATGCTTTAGTGACCTTTAGAATTAATTTAAATCCCTAGAAACAGCAAATTGCTGTTTGTGTGCCCTAGAATATGATTGAATCTGTCATCCATTTAATAATGAGAATGTGACCTCAGTTAACAAGGGTCCAAGGTGGTCTTCACATAGCCACTAAGATGCTGGGCACAGTCCCAGGCTAATGCTGGTGGGAGAGTTATATAGCATTTTCCTCTGAATTGAAACTGAAGGGTTAATAGCTTTCCCTGAAAACTAGAGGGGCCGGGCGTGATGGTGCATGCCTTTAATTCCAGCACTCAGGAGGCAGAGGTAGGAGGATTGCCATGAGTTTGAGGCCACCCTGAGACTACATAGCTAATTCCAGGTCAGCCTGGACCAGAGTGAGACCCTACCTTGAAAAACCAAAAAAAAAAAAAAAAAAAAAAAAAAACCCTAGAGGGAACTAAAGCGTTAATAACTTTCCTGAGGCTAGATGACCATAAACTGCCTCCCGACTGCTGGGATTAAAAGTGTGTGACACCATGCCTGGCTCCTCTTGAATTTTTACATTATATTATATTTTTATTTATTTATTTATTTGACAGAGCCAGAGGGAGAGAGAGAGAGAGAATATGAATGGCACGCCAGGGCCTCCAGCCACTGTAAACGAACTCCAGACATTTGCGCTCCCTTGTGCATCTGGCTAACGTGGTACTGGGGAATCGAACCTGGGTCCTTTGGTTTTGCAGGCAAATGCCTTAACCCCTAAGCCATCCCTCCAGCTCCAAATTTTTATATTGGATTTTATTTCCTCTTAGTTATTGTTTACCTTTGTAGAATTGGGTCCTTAGATTTCTAAGTTTCCACCTACAAAAAGGGTCTCACTCTAGCTCAGATTAACCTGGAATTCACTCTAGTCTCAGGGTGGTCCTGAAGTCATGGCAATCCTCCTACCTCTGCCTCCCTAGTGCTAGGATTAAAGGCGGGTACCACCACATCCAGTTTTTTGTTTGTTTGTTTTGTTTTAAGATTTAGAGAAGCTTTATTAGATTAAAAGAAGGAAAGAGGAGATTGTGCAGAGAGCTTCTGCCTTATGGAAGCAAGAGGGGTACTGAGCCACATGGAAGTAGGGTTCCGCCCATCTCAGTCCAGCAGAGTCAAGACTAGGGGGGCTTACCAAAACAGGGACCTGGAAGTTCAGGAGATGTGAAAAGCCAAAGCTCTTTTCTTGTCTTTTTTTTTTTTTTTTTTTTTTAACATTTTAATGTTTATTTGCAAACAGAGAGACAGAGAGAAGACTGACAGAATGGATCCATCAGAGGTCTCTATCTACTGTAAACGAACTACAGATGATATGCCACTTTGCGCAACTGGCTTTATGTCAGTATTGGGGATTTGAGTTCCAGGTCAGCCTGGGCTAGAATGAGACCCTACATTAAAAATAAAAACAAAACAAACAACAACAACAACAAAAAAAGAACTGTGAGCTTCATACCTTATTTTCTAGCGCATATTTGGTGGGTCACTATAAAATGTTAACAAGGAAGTCAGGTTAATACTACCTTGAGCAGAACCTTTCTGCCTTCCCTCCCACCTTCACACTCTGGATCTTTCTGCAGCCCTTGCAGAAGCTGCTGAGTTTGTTTGCCTTTTTCTCCTCCCTCAGCATCACTCATTTCCTTTCCCTTTTTTGCATCAATCATTCTCTTCTCACTCCTCACTGTTCTCTTCCTGGGCTCCCGAAGAACCAAACAACTCCATTTAAGGGTTCTGAGACAATGGAACAGGCTGTGATTGGCCGACACCTAGAGTGGAAGACATCACAGGAAACCTCGCTGATATCCTAGGGCTGGTCAGCCTGGAATTAGTCTGGAGTTTCTCTGCTGTTCCATCAGCAGCAACTCTGGGGAGTCCAGGTGGTCCTAGAAAAGTCTCTGGCCCAAGTATGCTTTAGTGACCTTTAGAATTAATTTAAATCCCTAGAAACAGCGAATTGCTGTTTGTGTGCCCTAGAATATGATTGAATCTGTAATCCATTTAATAATGAGAATGTGGCCTCAGTTAATAAGGGTCCAAGGTGGTCTTCACATAGCCACTAAGATGCTGGGCACAGTCCCAGGCTAATGCTGGTGGGAGAGTTATATAGCATTTTCCTCTGAATTGAAACTGAAGGGTTAATAGCTTTCCCTGAAAACTAGAGGGGCCGGGCGTGATGGTGCATGCCTTTAATTCCAGCACTCAGGAGGCAGAGGTAGGAGGATTGCCATGAGTTTGAGGCCACCCTGAGACTACATAGCTAATTCCAGGTCAGCCTGGACCAGAGTGAGACCCTACCTTGAAAAACCAAAAAAAAAAAAAAAAAAAAAAAAAAAACCCTAGAGGGAACTAAAGCGTTAATAACTTTCCCTGAGGCTAGATGACCATAAAAGAAACAACAGAGGAATTCAGCTCTACACCCCTCCTGATTGATGTACTCCCCTTAGCTTGATGGCCTTGAAGGACCAGAAACCATCTGAGTATTCTCTCTTAGACAATCCTGGCTGAAAAAACTTATTCTGAACAAGGACACAAACAGCTAAAAGTTCCTTATGAATTGCACCTGGTACAGTTTGTTTCTTAGGACCCTTATAAGTTTGAACCCCAGCCTGGCTTAGTGTTTCGGCCTTCATCCAGCAGAAAGGCTGCTGTCCCTCACTGTTTCTCTCGTAAAGTCTGTCTGTAGAGGTCAAGTCTGGTGTTCTCTTTTGCTTTTGTCTTACACTTTCCTTACAGAAACATTCCCTCCTGGGAGAGGGAAGGAAGGTAGCTCAGGGGATTCATAAAGTCAACAAGACAGAGAAAAGGTTACAAGAACCCGCCCTAAAGAAATATAAAGAGATGGGCTGGAGAGATGGCTTAGCAGTTAAGCGCTTGCCTGTGAAGCCTAAGGACCCCGGTTTGAGGCTCGATTCCCCAGTACCCATGTAAGCCAGATGCACATGGTGGCACATGCATCTGGAGTTCATTTGCAGTGGTTGGAGGCCCTGGCGTGCCCGTTCTCTCTCTCTCTCTCTCTCTCTCTCTCTCTCTGTCTATTTCTGTATCTCTCTCTCTCAAATAAATAAATAATAAAATATTTTTTAAAAAAAAGAAATATAAAGAGAGCTGGGAAGATGGTTCAGTGGTTAAAGGTGCTTGCTTGCAAAGCCTGCCAGCCCAGGTTCACTTCTCCAGTACTCACATAAAGCCATATGCACAATGTGGCACTATTATGGGAAACTGAGTCACACAGAGTTGAGTGAAGAATCAGAAAAAAAAAATTTATTTTTATTTTTATTTTCAAGGTAGGGTCTTGTTCTAGCCCAGGCAGACCTAGAATTCACTATGTAGTCTCCAACTGGCCCCAAACTCACATTGATCCTCCTACCTCTGGCTTCCAAGTGCTGGAATGAAAGGCATGTACCACCATGGCCAGTGAAAATCAGAAAATGTTTTCTTCTCAACATGGACTCAGGGGAATAACTTCCAAAGCCTGAACACTAAACTCAGATAGCTCAGAAGCTCAGAAGTTTTATAGACAAATATAGAGGGAAGTCTGACATAATCTTGAATTCTTTTTTTTTTTTTTCTAAGTAGGGTGGCCTTGAACTCACCACGATCCTCCTACCTCTGCCTCCCAAGTGCTGGGGTTAAAGGCATGCACCATTACGCCCAGCTCACCTTGAATTCTTTACACTATTGGTGAGTTACAAATTTCCAAGGTTGCATGATTTTGAGGCACAGACAGAAAATTCCTCAGCAAACAGTCAATGATAAGAAAGTACAAATGTATGAGGCCACCCTGAAACTACAGAGTGAATTCTAGGTCAGCCTGGGCTAGACTGAGACCCTACCTCGAAAAACCAAAAACAAAAGAAAATACAAATGTAGAAGAGAAAGCTGTTTGTTCAAGGGTGTTTGTGCTTATAGCTGCACTAACCATGCAACATGCAAACAGGCTGCAGCTGCATAGATAGGGAGGAGACTCCAGGTCATCCTGTTTCCCAGGTGAAGCTTGTACAATAGAAATTTCCATTTTAGCCAGCACTTGGGAGGCTGAGGTAGGAGGATTGCCTTGAGTTCAAGGCCACCCTGAGGCTACAGAGTGAATTCCAGGTCTGTCTGTGCTACAGCGAGATCCTACCTCAAAAAACAAAAAAGCAAAAGAAAAACTTGTGTTTTAGAGTATCATCTGGGTCTGGTTTCTTTGTTAAATTTCTTCTATCACAGCAAGTGCATATGGAGTTTGCAGTCACAAGGGGCCCTGGGCATGCCTTTATGCTTTCTTTCTCTCTCTTACAAATCATATTTATATATATATTGATTTTTTGAGGTAGGGTCTCACTTTAGTCCAGGCTAACCTGGAATTCACTATATATTCTCAGGGTGGACTTGAACTCACTGTAATCCTCCTATCTCTGCCTCCTGAGTCCTGGGATTAAAGACATACACCACCATGCCTGCCTGGCTCACAAATATATATATTTTTTATTTTTAATTAAAAAATATTTAGGGGCTAGAGACATGCCTTAGTGGTTAAGGTACATGTCTGCAAAGCCTAAGGACCGAGGTTTGATTCCCCAGGACCCACATAAGCCAGATACACAAGGTAGCACATGTGTCTGGAGTTCATTTGAAGTGGCTGAAGGCCCCGGTGCACCCATTTTCTCTTTTTCTATCTTCCTCTTTCTCTCTTTATCTCTCAAATAGATGATAAAATAAAACTTAAAAAATTTAGGGCTAGAGAGATGGCTTAGTGGTTAATGCACTTGCCTGTGAAGCCTAAGGATCTAGGTTCTATTTCCCAGTACCCACATAAACCAGATATACAAGGTGGTGCATGTATCTGGAATTCACTTGTAGTGCCTAGAGGCCCTGACACACTTTCTCTCTCTCTCTTCTTGCAAATAAATAAATAAATATTTTTTTTTCTTTTTCTTTTATTTATTTATTTATTTATTTTTGAGATAGGGTCTCACTCTAGCCCAGCTTGCTTACTCTTTATAAAAAAAATATTTTTAGGGCTGGAGAGATGGCTTAGTGGTTAAGGCATTTGCCTACAAAGCCAAAGGACCTCAGTTCAATTCCCCAGGACCTATGTAAGCCAGATACACAAGGTAGCACATGTGTCTGGAGTTCATTTGCAGTGGCTGGAGGTCCTGGCATGCCCATTCTCTCCCTCCCAGCTTCTCTCTTAAATAAATAAATAAAAATTAAAAAGAAAAGAAAAAAATTTAGCAAGGCGTGGTAGTGCATGCCTTTAATTCAAGCACTCAGGAGGCAAAGATAAGAGGATCAAAGTGAGTTCAAGGCCACCCTGAGACTACAGAATGAATTCCAGGTTAGCCTGGGCTTAAGTGAGACCCTACATTGAAAAACCAAAAAAAAAAAAAAAAAAAAGAGTAAGCAATCATGGCTCTCCAATCAATGGAGCTACATTCAGGTTTGCAGTGTGCTTTAGAGATGCAGCTTCCATGAGTTGTCACTTGTGCTGTGGTGCCCTTTCCAGTGATGCAGCTTCCTTTGAGTCACCCATTGCTCCTGTAGGTAACCAACCTCTTACCCTGATCTGTAAGCAACCCCAATAAACTCATTGGTTCACCAAAACTGATTTTGGTACAATCATTCTTTGGTCTGTTTGTTGTCTGCCCTGTCTGGGGTGAATCTGTGTGTTCATGTCTCCTCAGGGAAAAGGTTTCTCATGACAGGGAAGAACATCAATGCTGGGACTGAAGACTGGGAGATATATGCTATTCTTAGAAAGTGAGGAGGGAGTGGGCATGGTGGCACACACCTTTAATCCCAGCTCTTGGGAGGCAAAGGTAAGAGGATTGCTGTGAGTTCGAGGCCAGCTTGAGAGTACATAATGAATTCCAGGTCAGCCTGGACTAGAGCAAAATCCTACCTTGCAGAGAGTTGTTGGCCAGGGAGGTCCCTGATGCTACCCAAAACATTACAGGCCATTGCTGAGGCTCTTGGTTTCCCACCAGGAATAGATGGTAAGACCCTATTGCTGAAGACTCCACATACTTGGGCTGCAAGGCCAGTGAGAAATCCTGCTGGAGCTCGGCAAAGGGCCTGCAACAGTGAATAGACAGAATGTGCACTGAGCCAGACTGACATGTGAGTCAGCATCCTTGGGATTACAGCAAGGAACTGCTATAAACAAAGAAGAGAATCTAAAAGATGATGAGGGGGAACAGTTTTCTTACTCAACTTAAAATAAGAACAGAAGCATCTGGGATCCCTAAAGCAAGCCATATGGTCAGGACACAGGCAAAATGGTGACCATGTAGACAGCAGGACCTTCCAGAGGAAATAATATGGAGGCTAGGCTAGAACAGTTTAATAGGGAAATGTGACTTTTTCATCCAAGAACATCCTCTGTTTGGCTGGAGATCACAATGAAAGGAGAACAATCACGGAACCACCAAGCTAAGAAGGATGCAGGGATCCCAGGACTTATGTGGGTGGGCGGGGGGGAGAGAAGAAGGCCACTTGGACAAAAGCACTTGGGAGGCAGAGACACGAAGATTGCTGTGAGCTCAAGGCCAACCTGATACTACATAGTGAATTTCAGGTCTACCTGGGCCAGAGCAAGACCCTACAAAAAAAAAAAAAAAAAAAAAAAAAAAGAAAAAAAAGAAATGCACAGGCTGGAGAGATGGCTTAGCTATTAAGGCACTTGCCTGAGAAACCTAAGGACCCAGGTTCAATTCCCCAGTACCCATGTGTGGTGGTTTGATTTAGGTGGAGATTTGGGAGTTGCCTCCTGGAGGCAGTGTATTGTTGGGGCAGGGTTATGGGTATTATAGCCAGTTTCCCCTTACTAGTGGTTGGCAGACTCTCCTGTTGCTGTTGTCCACCTGATGTTGGCCAGGAGGTGATGTCCACCCTCTGTCCATGCCATCGTTTTCTCCTGCCACCGTGGAGCTTCCCCTAGAGTCTGTAAGCCAAAATAAACCTTTTTTCCCCACAAGCTGCTCTTGGACAGATGATTTTTGCCAGCAATGCAAACCTGACTGCAACAGTAAAGTTGGTACCAGGAGTGGGGTTTTGCATGAGACACCTGACTGTGTGGCTTTTGGCCTTTTGGAGCTGATCTTCAAGAGGAATGTGGAAGGATTTGAAACCTTGGCCTATGAGATGCCTTGCAGCACTGTAAGTACACCTTGATGGACTATTCTGGTGAGAATTGAAAGACCTGAATGCAGTAATAACTATGGATTGTGAGGTTTAGCTTGTGAGGGTGAGAAAGAGCTTTGCCTGGACTGGGCTAGAAGCAGTTTGTATGAGAGGCTTGCTGTTATGCTTGTGTCTTGAGAACTTGTGCAAGATTGCATTGTGTTGGAATGGTGTGAGCAGAGGGTTATGGCACAGAAAAAAATGAAATCTTTGGGCCCAAACTGCTGCTTGTTCAACTGTAATTGTACGAGAGATTACAACCATTGAGATTGGGCCAGCTGACATACATTGGGTCAACAGAAAGAATGTAGACTCTTTTGAAGGGGCCTGGATGATGAAGGGGTGTCGTGTTCTTCAAAATGTCCTTTATGCACCCCTGGATTAACAAATTGGCACCCCATCTGGTATTGTGGAGTATAAGAAATGCAGGAAACAGAGGATCATTGAATTTGCAACACAGTCTTGTGTTTTGGAAATGGCCATGGGCAGTGTGAAGCAGGTTTGCTGGATGCCTGCATGGAGACCCAATGGAGCCACAAGGATGGGCTGTGGGTTGCAGTGGAGACCCAGTGGAGATGCCAGGACCATAAAACGGCTGCTAAGGAGAGCTGCTGGCCCCACATGAAATTTTCTAGGACTGTGAGTAGCCTAGCCGGAGGGGCGCAATTGGAATTCCAGAGATTTGTTGCTGGTTAGAATTGTCAGACTTGGAGACTTGTCATTGACTAGAGTTGTTGGACTTGGAGCTACAGAATTTGATGTTTGCCCTGTTTAAATCTTGTATTGGTTGAATATTTCTTTGCTATGCCCAATGCCATCTTTTGCAGTGTGAATGTTTATTCTGTGCTATTATGTGTTTGAGGGGATTTTTTTGGTATCATGTCTCAGTTAAAAGACCTTGGATTACAGAGATGTTTGAACAACATTGGGATTGATAAAACCATGGGACTTTTAAGGTTGGTCTGAATCCATTGTATTTTGTATCATGTATAATTATCAGTTTATGGGGGCCATGGTCATAATGTGGTGGTTTGATTCATGTGTCCCCCATAAACTTAGGTATTCTGAATGCTAGGTTCCCAACTGGTGGGGATTTGGGAATTAATGCCTCCTGGAGGCAGTGTATTGTTGGGGGGAGGCTTATGGGTATTATAGCCAGTGTCCCCTTGCCAGTGTTTGGCACAGTGTCCTGTCACTGTTGTCTACCTGATGTTGGCCAGGAGGTGATGTCCACCCTGTGCTCATACTATTTTCCCCCTGCCATCATGGAGCTTCCCCTCAAGTCTGAAGCCAAAATAAACCTTTTTTTCCCCACAAGCTGCTCTTGGTTGGGTGATTCTGCCAGCAATGCAAACCTAACTGCAATACCACATAAGCCAGATGCACAAGATAGGCCCATGCATGCAAAGTCACGCATGTGCAAAAGGTGGAACATGTATCTGGAGTTCGATTGCAGTGGCTGGTAGCCCAGGAGCACCAATTCTCTTGTTCTCTCTCTCTTACAAAACAAAACAAACAAAAAAAAAAAGGGCCAGGGTCTAGAGAGACAGCCCAGTGGTTAAAGACATTTGGCTATAAAGCCTTATGGCCTGAGTTCCATTCCCCAATACCCATGTAAAGCCAGATGTACAAAGTTGTGCATGCACCTGGATTTCATTTGCAGTGGCAGGAAGCCCTGGTACCTCCTCTCTCTCAAATGAATAATTATTTAAAAAAAAACACAACACCTCAGGCCAGGCATGATGGCACACACCTTTAATCCTAGCACTTGGAGGCAGAGGTAGGATCTCTGTGAGTTCAAGGACACCCTGAGATTACAGAATGAATTCCAGTCAGCCTGAGCAAGAACTCACAGTGATCCTCTCACGTCTGCCTCCCAAGTGCTGGGATTAAAGGTGTGTGCCACCTGACCCGGCTCTTTTTATTTATTTTCAAGGAAAGAGAGAGACAGAGAGAGGAGAACCAGACAGAGAAAGAAAGAATGGGGCTGGAAAACTGGCTTAGCGTTTAAGGCACTTGCCTGCAAAACCAAAGGACCCAGGTTTTATTCCCCAGAACCCATGTAATCCAGATGCACAAAGTGGCACATATGTCTGGAGTTCGTTTTCAGAGGCTGGAGGCCCTAGCCTGCTCATTTTCTCTCTCTTTCTCTCTCTCTCTCGCTCACACATCTTTCTCTCTCTCTCTCTCATAAATAAATAAATAAACTGGGGGGGGGGCTTGAAAAGATGTTTGCCAGGCATTTCTTTAATCCCAGCATTTGGAAGGCAGAGGTAGGAGGATCACCATGAGTTCAAGGCCACCCTGAGACTACATAGTGAATTCCAGGTCAGCCTGGGCTAGAGTGAGACCCTATCTCTCAAAAAAAAAAAAAAAAAAAAAAAAAGAGGCTGGAGATGGCTTAGCAGTTAAGCACTTGCCTATGAAGCCTAAGGACCCCGGTTCCAGGCTTGATTCTCCAGGACCCACTTAAGCCAGATGCACAAGGTGGCACATGCGTCTGGAGTTTGTTTGCAGTGGCTGGAAGTCCTGGCACGCCCATTCTCACTTTCTCTGCCTCTTTCTCTCTCTGTCTGTCGCTTTCAAATAAATAAATAAACAAAAAAATTTTTTTTAATAATTATTTTTTTTTATTGACAACTTCTATACTTACATACAAAAAGTGCATGGTATTCCCCTCCCCTCCCCCATTCCCCTTTAGAACTCCAATCTCCATCATATCCCCTCCCTCTCTCCATTAGTCTCTCTTTAAATTTGATGTCATCTTTTACTTCTATTATGAGGGTCTTGAGCAAGACCCTACAAAAAAAAAAAAGAAAAAGAAAGAAAAAGAAAGGGATTGCTAGGCACTGCAAGGCCATGGATATCGAGGCCAATTTCTGTCTGGGCAGTTGCATTTGCAAAGTCGTACCCTTCCTTTGGCTCTTCCATTCTATCTGCCCCCTCTTCCACAAAAATGGTCCCTGAGCCTTGGAGGTGTGACAGAGGTGTTTCAGTGCTGGGCACTCCTCCACCCCTTCTTCTCAGCACTATGTTGCCTTTTGGGTCATCCCAGTGGTCATCACCATCTGAAAAGAGAAGCTTCTCTAACCAGAAGTGAGAGTAGCATTAATATGTGAATATGAGCATTAAGTGTAGTATTTTCAGGGCAGCTTGGTGGGAATAGTATATACATTTAGTCAGACAAGAGCAGGCTTTATACCCCTAAGGCTCATGACCTCACCTACCATAAACCTAGGTTTTTCAGTACCAGGTATGTATTCCCTCCCGTAGAGAGGGCCTTCAGTCCAATTATGGAGCAGTTGGTTACCCCAAGGGTAGACATGCCACTATTGCACCCGTTCAGTCCTTGGGCCTGTATGGCCAAATTTGAATGTTCAGCGTCCACTGTTTTCACTGCTGATGACTTCTGTCTCCCGTACGCTGCATGCAGTGCAGCTTTTTCCACCTTTCAGTTGGCTGGTCTACAGGGAGAAGGTTTTCTGCTCAGCACCAGCTTGCTTTATCAGTGACCTTGTCTCTCAGGCAAGAGATGTCTTCAGCAATAGGGTCTTACTATCTGTTTCTCAAGGGAAACCAAGGGCTTTGGCAAAAGCCTTTAATGTTTTGGAGGCTATCAGGACCTCCTTGGCCAACAACTCACTGGAAGGTATCCCATCCCAGGCACTGAAAATTTTCTAGTAACAGTCTACAGCTTCTAGATGTGCCATTATTCAAGCACCCCTGGATTAAAAAATTTTTAAAAAGCCAGGCATGGTAGCATCATTGAATTTAATCCCAGACTTGGGAGGCAGAGGTAGGAGGATCACCATGAGTTGGAGGCCACCCTGAGACTACATAGTGAATTCCAGGTCAGCCTGAGCTAGGGTGAGACCCTACCTCAGAAAACCAAAAAAGAAAAAAAAAAGAAAGAAAACAAAAAAAGAAAAGAAGAAAAGAAAAGAAAAGCCATGCCAGGGCCCCTGGCCACTGCAAAAGAACTCCAGATGTATGTGCCACCTTGTGCAGCTGGCTTATGTGGCTACTAGGGAATCGAACCTGGGTCCTTAGGTTTCTCAGGCAAGCACCTTAAGCACTGAGTCATCTCTTCAATCCATATTTTTAAAAAAAGTTTTTTAAATTTATTTTGAGAGAGAGAGAGAGAGAATGAATAGATGGGCACACAGGGCCTATAGCCACTGCAAACAAAATCACAAGGATACTCCTACCTCTGCCTCCTGAGGGTTGGAATGAAAAGCATGTGCCACCACACCCAATGTGACAGAGAACTTTTTAAAAATATATATTTAATTTTATTTATTTATTAGAGAGAGAAAGAGAATGAGTGTGCTAGGGCCTCTAGCCACTGCAAATGAACTCTAGATGTATGTGCCACCTTGTGCATCTGTCTTACATGGGACCTGGAGAATCAAATCTGGGTCCTTAAGTGCCTTAACCGCTAAGCCATCTCTCCAGCCCAGACAGAGAACTTTTATGAGTAACTTCCATTTTGGTTTGCTCTATTCTAAGTGTTTAGTGTATGAAAATCAATGCAAACCAACCATCTCCTATAAACTTCATTTATCACCAGTTTCTAGAAGCTTCCCGCATGTCTTGGCTCATGGTCCCTCCATCTCTAGTCATGTCCAGAAATGTCAAGGAGTGTTTGCAATGCCATTTCTTCTAGTGTGTCCTCCTACGCCTCCCTCTTCTGTTCATAAAGACTCTTCCATGACCTTGGACCCACTAGTTAATTCATAATCGCCCCATCTCCAGGTTGCTGATTAGTAACTTTTGTCTTTTTGGTTTTTTTTTGTTTGTTTGTTTGATGTTTGTTTTGTTTTTCGAGGTGGGGTCTTGTTCTAGCCAGGCTGACCTGGAATTTCCTATGCAGTCTCAGGGTGGCCTCAAACTTACCACAATCCTCCTACCTCAGCCTCCCTAGTGCTGGGATTAAAGGTGTGTACCACCACGCCCTGCAGTAACTTTAGTTTGGTCTTCAACCTCATTCCTTCTAAGGATGGAAATGAGAAGGAGACAGGTAGCATTAGGGAGAGGCAATTAGACAGGAAGGTCCTTAGGAGAAATATGGATCTTAATTCCCATCTCTCACTTAGAGAAAAAGCAAATGGTGGCTACTTAACATCACACATTCACCCTGCTGCCTGCAGCAGCTGCTGAAGAGCTGGAATCACTCCAGTGAGCATGGATTTTAGGCCTGGCCCCTTCTGGATGCTGTACCCACTTGTGCTGACTTCTGGATTCAACCCCAACCCAAGATAAAAAACCTGGCTGCTCAGGAGGCTTAAAAAAGAACATTTCTAAAATTTGTATTTTATTTTATGCATTTGAGAGAAAGAGAGAGAGAATGGGTGCACCAGGGCCTTCAGCCACCACAAACTCTAGACCTTGTGCATCTGGCTTACATGGGTCCTGGGGAATTGAACCTGTGTTCTTTGGGTTTGCAGGCAAACGCCTTAACCGTTAAGCTATCTCTCCAGCCCTCAGGAGGCTTTTGGTAAGCTTTTTTTTCTCTTTTCTGCCTCCTAGGATGTTCATCTCCCAGCTCTCAAGGTTGTCGCCACTGGTAAGGTTTTGTACTTCCCACAGGCTGCTGCTAAGGTGGGAAAGGATGTGTTGTTGCATGATTTTGAAAGCCTCTGTTTTGTATTCTTTCTCTTTTTTTTTCTTTGTTTTGTTTTGTTTTGTTTTTTCCCTAGGCCCATGTACTTTTACATGGGCTCTTAGACCACATGGATGTACCCACACCTCACCCCTTGGATCTTGAACTTTATGGAATAAAATGTAACAATTCACCAAACTAATCCTTCTCAGTCTTGTTTTATTTCAATTCTTTGGTAAAGCAGACAAAAGCTCGGGTTTGGGTTTGTTTGTTTGTTTATTTATTTATTTATTTGAGAAAGAGAGAGAAAGAAAGAGACAAGCAAAGAGAGAGTGAGAGAGAGAATGGGCATGCCAGGGCTTCTAGCCCCTTCAAATGAACTCCAGACAAATGTGCCACTTTGTGCATCTGGCTTTATGTGGGCCTGGGGAATCAAACCTGGGTCCATTGGTTTTGCAGGCAAGCCATCACTCCAGACCTGGGGTTTGTGTTTAAACCCCCCAAAAGTAAGTCCCATCTTAGAACCTAACATAATCACAGATCCTGGGATTAAGAAGAGAATAACTTGAGGTTTGGGGTTTTCTTTTGTGGTTCTGGGGATTGAATCCAAGACCCTGCACATGCTCTCTACCACTGAGCTACATACATCCTAAGTCCAAGAAATAAATCCAGACTGACCTGGAATTCACTATGTAGTCTCAGGGTGACCTTGAACTCATGGCAATTCTCCTACCTCTGCCTCCTGAGTGCTGGGATTAATGACGTGTGCCACCACACCCAGCATTAGAAATGGACATCTTTTGCACAAGGTGGCACATGCATCTGGAGTTCTTTTGCAGTGGCTGAAGGCCCTGCTGTGCCCATTTTCTCTCCCTCTTTTGATCTCTCTCTCACATAAATAAAAATAAAATAACAAACATTTAGAAATAGACATCTTTGAGGGGGCTACTATTTGGCTTGCTGCAAAGATTCTCACTGTCTGGGTAATATTCTAGAAGCTGCCACAGAGGGCAGAAGTAGGACCAGTAGGTGGCAGTCAAAAGTTCTCCTAGGTTGTCATATCTAAATCATACCTCCACAAAGGTTTTACAAAGGTCCTCTATAATCCTAAGTATAGTTTACTGGTTACCATTTATTGAGAGTTTACAATGACTTTACTTGCCTTATTACATACCAATAATATCTTCACCAACACTCTGTGAGACAGATGGTACTGTATTCCCTCTCTGTAAGTGAAATTGAGGATCAGGGACTGAAGAGATGACACAGCAGTTAAGTTGCTTGCCTGCAAAGCCTAATGATCTGGGTTAGATTCCTTAGTTCACACATAAAGCCAGATGCACAAAGTGGCGCATGTATGTGGAGTTCATTTGCTGTGGCTAGAGGTCCTGGTGTTCCCATTCTTTCTCTCTCCCTCCTGCTGGGCTGGCGCGGTGGTGCATGCCTTTGATCCCAGCACTAGGGAGGCTGAGATAGGAGGATACCTGTGAGTTCAAGGCCATCCTAAGACTACATAGTGAATTCCAGGTCAGTTTGGGCTAGAGTGAGGCCTACCTCAAAAAATAAAATAAAGGGCTGGAGGGATAGCTTAGCAGTTAAGACATTTGCCTGCAAAGCCAAAGGACCCAGGTTTGATTCCCCAGGACCCACATTAGCCAGATACACAAGGGGGCACATGTGTCTGGAGTTCATTTGCCATGGCTGGAGGCCCATTCTCTACCCCGCCCCCCCGTCAAATAAATAAATAAAAACAAAATACATTTATTTGGTATTGGGAATTTTAAAAATAAAATAATAAGTAATAAAATAAAGAAGCTGGGCGTGGTGGCAGATGCCTTTAATCCCAGCACTTTGGGAGACAGAGGTAGGAGGATCACCATGAGTTCAAGGGCACCCTGGGACTACATAGAGAATTCCAGGTCAGCCTGGGCTAGAGTGAGACCCTACCTTGCAAACACAAAAAATAAAAAAATAAAAATAAAAATAAAGAAAAGAAAATTAGTCTTGATGTGGTGGCACATGCCCTTAATCCCAGCACTGGGGAGGCACAGGTAGGAGGATTGGTATGAGTTTGAGGCCACCCTGAGACTACATGGTAAAGTTCATGTCAGCCAGGGCTAGAGAGAGACCCTACCTTGAAAAAAACAAAAGGAAAAGAAAAGAAAAGAAATTGAGGCTCAGATTGATGAAGTGAATTGATTGTTGAGGTTCACGCCTCTAGAATAGCAGAGTCAACATTGAGATTAGATTTAAGAGAACTCCACAGGTTATATACCCTGACTTTCAACCACATCTTCCACCTGACCAACTTAAGTAGGCTGTAGTTCCAAAGATGCTGCCCACAGACCACTTAGGATGTTTGAGAAGGATCTGCTTTGGCTCCTGGCTCCCTGGCCTCTCTTTTTCTGCCCTATGTGAGGTAGCTCTTTGCCCCCTTCCCAGCCTGACTGGGAAGGAGAAGAATTTTTTGTTGTTGTTTAGTTTTTCAAGGTAGTGTCTTGCCCTAGCCCAGGCTGACCTGGAATTCTTTCAGGCTGGCCTCAAACTCAGTGATCCTCCTATCTCTGCCTCCCTGAATACTGGGATTAAAGACATGCACCGCCACACCTAGCACCAGCTACTACTAATAAAGTAGTTTGCTTCTAGTAAAGGGTCACTTTCTTTCACCAATTCTAATCTCTCTCAGAGTAGGAATTATATCTTACTCATTTGTGTTTCCTCAGCATCTTGCTTCATTGTGCATTCAGAAAAATTCCATGAGGCACTTTGAGTCAAGATGACTCTGTAAGTTTACATTTTAGATACTCCCTTTGCTCTGATTGTATAGCAGGTGTAGCTAAAACAAAAGATAGTCCTGAGCTCAAAAACGAGATTATCATCTCTGTGGCCTCGAACTAAAAGGAAATCATGAGTAGGACTGAAGCATCTGGGCTGCAAGGATCCTGGTGGGGATGGAGAGGAGGCAGCTGGGCACTGAGGGACAAAAGGTTGTCCCAGCTGGGTGATGGCTACACTTAGCACTCAAGAATTGGGGCCATATTCTTCACTAGAAAATAGAAAACAGGGCTGGAGAGATGGCTTAGTGGTTAAGGTGCTTGGCTGCAATGCCAAAGGACCCAGAATCAATTCCCCAAGGACCCATGTAAGCCAGATGCAAAGTGGCACATGCGTATGGAGTTCATTTGCGGTGGCTGAAGGCTCTGGCACACCCATTCTCTTTCTCTCTGCCTCTTTTTCTCTCTCTTTCAAATAAAACAAATAAATAAAATATTCTCAAAAAAGAAAATAGAAAACAGCCAGGCATGATGTCATATGCCTTTAATCTCAGCACTCAAGAGGCAGAGGTAGGAGGATTGCCATGAGTTCGAGGCCACCCTGAGACTACGTAGTGAGTTCCAGGTCACTCTAGCTGGAAAGAGACCCTACCTCAAAAAAAGAAAGAAAACAGGTGAGACATGGTGGCACACACCTTTAGTCCCAGCACTTGAGAGGCTGAAGTAAAAGGATCAATGGTTTGTTATGAGTTCAAAGCCAGCCTGAGCTAGTGTGAGACACAACCGCAAAAAAAAAAAAAAAAAAAAAAAAAAAAAAAAAAAGATGTAAGCCGGGTGTGGTGGCGCATGCCTTTAATCCCAGCACTCGGGAGGCAGAGGTAGGAGGATCGCCGTGAGTTCGAGGCCACCCTGAGACTATGTAGTTAATTCCAGGTCAGCCTGGACCAGAGTGAGACCCTACCTTGCAAAACCAAAAAAAAAAAAAAAAAAAAAAAAACCAAAAGATGTAGTGGAATAAAACTTACTGACAGCTGCCAGAAAGGTTATTTGGCTTCAGAAGGAATTCTTAGGACTAGGTTTATAGAGTTGGTAGAGTGCTTGCCCAGTGTACACAAAGCCCTGCACAAAGTCCTGGGTTCCATCCCCAGCACCAAATAAACCCTGAGTGTGCACATAGTTGTATCCTACTTGGAAAGTGGAGGAAGAAAAATCAGGAAGTTCAAATCATCCTTAACTACATAGAAACTGAAGTTGAAGACTAGGATAGGCTATATAAGTGAGATGTTGTCTAAAAAAAATAAAAAAGGGGGAGAGAATTATCATGTTTTGTTCTCTATAATTATGGAATAAAAAATGAAAATTAAGAAAAAAGAAAAATTAAGAGAAATTAAACTGCCAATATTTGTTTTGTGAACATTGTTTTATTTTTTATTGATTTCTTTGAGAGAGAAAGAGAATGAGAATGATTGTTCCAGGGCCTCTAGCCACTGCAAATGAACTCCAGAGGCATGCATCTGGCTTCATGGGACTTGGGGAATTGAACTTGGGTCTTTTGGCTTTTCAGGCAAGCACCTTAACCAATAACCATCTCTCCAGCCCAACTCTAATATATATATATATATATATATGTTTGTTTTGTTTTCCAAGGTAGGTTCTTACTCTAGCTCAGGCGCCACCACACCCAGCTAAAATATATTTTTTATTTATTTATTCATTCATTCATTTATTTGCAAACAGATATAGAGAGAGTGAAAATGTGTGTGCCAGGGCCTCTAGCCTCTGCAAATGAATTTCAGGTACATGAAACACTTTGTGCATCTGGCTTTACGTGGGTACTGGAGAACCAAACCCAGGTCATTAGGCTTTGCAGGCAAGTGCCTTAAGTGCTGAACCATCTCTCCAGCCCCAGGCACCCCACCATTTAGATTACATTATTTCAAGGTCTGGCAGTGGCTGGGGCCAAGAGTTCTGAACCAGCAGGGAACCCCAGGTTCTAACCAGATCCTACAGGGTGCTTTATAACCAGACATGTATTCTTCAGGAGTTATTTAACTTTTTAAGTTTTATTATTTTATTTTTCAAGATAGGGTCTTGCTCTAGCCCAGGCTGACCAGGAATTCACTATGTAGTCTCAGGGTGGCCTCAAACTCACAATAATCCTCCTACCTCTGCCTCCCAAGTGCTGGGATTAAAGGCGTGTGCCACCACACCCGGCTAGCAATTATTTTAAATCCTCCTCCAAAGCCTGTGGTTAGCCTTGGCCAACAGCACTATTCCGGCAGAGTACCTGAGCCCAAAAGGGTCCAGTGTGGGTCCTAGTAACCACAGCTCCCATGGCAGACTTTCTCCAACTCTGTCCACACATCTACCTCCAGTTATTGCACTGTTCAAACTTGGTCACTAAATAGGGCTGCAGTGATGAGATATTTGCATAAAAGAATAGATGAAATTGTACATTAAAAAAATTATTTATGAGAGAGAGAGAGAGCCCACTAGGGCCTCTAGCCACTGCAAACAAACTCCAGATACATGCACCAAGTTGTGCATCTGGCTTTATGTGGGTGCTAGGGAATCAAACCCAGGTCATTAGGCTTTGCAAGCAAGTGCCTTTACTGCTGAGCCTTCTCTCCAGACCTTCATGTTTGTTTGTTTTATTTTTCAGACAATGTCTCATGCAGTATTCCAGGCTGGCCTGGAACTTGAATCCTCAGTCTCCTAAGTGCTAGAATTACAGGTATGGGCCATCACTTGCAGTTGGTGTAAATTATCTTACCATATACCAACACAATTCAAGATTAGGAAAAAAAGACAGCCAGACATGGTGGTGCACACTTTAATTCCAGCACTTGGGAGGCAGAGGTGGGAGGATCTTCTTGAGTTTGAGGTCACCCTGAGAATATATAGTGAATTGCACATCAGACTGGGCTACAGCAATATCCTACCTCAAAAAACCATATACATTCAAAACCTTGGGGGCCAAGCATGGTGGCGCATGCCTTTAATTCCAATACTTGGGAGGCAGAGGTAGGAGGATCATGAGTTGGAAGCCACCCTGGCAAAACATAATGAATTCCAGGTCTGCCTGAGCTAGAGTGAGACTCTTCCTCAAAAAAACAAAAACAAGAGCCTGAATGGTGGTGCACGCCTTTAATCCCAACACTCGGAGGCAGAGGTAGGAGGATCATCGCTATGAGTTTTCGTCCACCCTCAGGCTACATAGTGAATTCCAGGTCAGCCTGGACTAGAGTGAGACCCTACCTTAAAAAAAAAAAAAAAAAAAAAAAAAAACCTTTGGGGGCCTGGAGAGATGGCTCAGTGGTTAAGGCACTTGCCTACAAAGCCAAAGGACACAGGTTCAGTTCTCCAGGACCCTTGTTCAATTCCCCAGGGCCCATGGAAATCCAGATGCACAAAGTGGCACAAGTATTTGGAGTCCTTAGGATATATGCCTAGGAGTGGTATAGCTGGGTCATATGGCAAATCTATTTTCAGCTGTCTCAGGAACCTACACACTGATTTCCACTATGGCTGTACCAGATTACATTCCCACCAACAGTGTAGAAGGGTTCTTATTTTTCCTCACCCTTGCTAGCCTTTATTGTCATTTGTTTTATTGATGGTAGCCATTCTGACAGGAGTGAGATGGAATTTAAAAGTAGTTTTAATTTGCATTTCCCTGATGGCTAAGGATGTAGAGCACTTTAGATGTTTATAGGCCATCTATATTTCTTTTTTTGAGAACTCTCTATTTAGTTCCATAGCCCATTTTTTAATTGGGTTGTTTGATTTCTTATTAATTTTTTGAGTTCTTTGTATATTTTGGATTTAGTGCTGTTGTCATTACTATGGCTCTGGAATATAGGTTAAGATTAGGGCCGGGGCCAGGCGTGGTGGCGCACGCCTTTAATCCCAGCACTTGAGAGGCAGAGGTAGGAGGATCGCCGAGAGTTCGAGGCCACCTGAGACTACATAGTTAATTCCAGGTCAGCCTGGACCAGAGTGAGACCCTACCTCGCAAAACCAAAAAAAAAAAAAAAGATTAGGGCACGGTGGCACACACCTTTAATCCCAGCAATCAGGGGGCAGAGGTAGGAGGATCGCTGAGAGTTCGAGGCCACCTTGAGACTACATAGTTAATTCCAGGTCAGCCTGCACCAGAGTGAGACCCTAACTTGCAAAACTAAAAAAAAAAAAAAAGATTAGGTATGGTGATACCACCAGCCTTATTATTTGGATATTCGAGGGTTTTTGGTGCTTCCAAATGAATTTTTTTTTCTATGTAGGTTTTTACTCTAGCCCAGGCAGACCTGGAATTCACTATGTACCCTTAGGGTGGCCTTGAATTCACAGCCATCCTCTACTTCTGCCTTCCAAGTGCTGGGAGTAAAGGTGTGCACCACCACACCCATCTGTTTTTGTTTTTTTTTGTTGTTGTTGTTGTTCGAGGTAGGGTCTCACTCTGGTCCAGGCTGACCTGGAATTAACTATATAGTCTCAGGGTGGCCTCGAACTCTCAGCGATCCTCCTACCTCTGCCCCCCGAGTGCTGGGATTAAAGGTGTGCGCCACCACGCCCGGCCCACACCCATCTGTTTTTATTCTATTTCCATAAAGAATGCCATTGATAGCCTATTTTATTTATTTATTTGCTTGTTTGTTTTTCAAGGTTGGGTCTTGCTCTAGCCCAGGCTGACCTGGAATTCACTATGTAGTCTCAGGGTGGCCTTGAACTCATGGTTATCCTCCTACCTCTGCCTCCCAAGTGCTGGGATTAAAGGTGTGCGCCACCATGCCTGGCTTAAGAATACCATTGGAGGGCTGGAGAGATGGCTTAGTGGCTAAGGCGCCTGCCTGCTAAGCCTAAGAACACTGGTCCCAATGTCCAGCGGTTCCAATCTCCAGGTCCCACATTTAGCCTGATGCAAAGTGAGGCAAGGATGAAATGCCGCACTTGCCCACAAGGGGGCGCACACATCTGGATTTCGTTCACAGCAGCTGAGAGACTGCTGGCGTGCCCATCTCTATCTCCCTCTCCCTCTCTGTCTATCTCTCTCTGTCTCTCTCTCCAAAAATAAATAAAAAATAATAAAAAATTTTTTTTAAAGAGTACCATTGGAAAGCCGGGCGTGGTGGCGCACGCCTTTAATCCCAGCACTCAGGAGGCAGAAGTAGGAGGATCGCTGTGAGTTTGAGGCCACCCTGAGACTACATAGTAAATTCCAGGTCAGCCTGAGCTAAAGTGAGACCCTACCTTGAAAAACCAAAAAAAAAAAAAAAAAAAGAATACCATTGGAATTTTGATGGAGATTGCACTAAATGTGTACCTTGCTTTTACTAAGATTAACATTTTCACAATATTGATTCTTCCAATCCAAGAACATGGGATGTCTTTCCATTTCCTAGTGTCTTCTGCAATTTCTCTTGAGTGTTTTCAAGTTTTCATTGTAGAGATCCTTCACTTCCTTGGATAGATTTATTCCAAGGTACTTTATTTTATTTTATTTTTTGGTTTCTCAAGGTAGGGTCTCACTCTAGCCCAAACTGACCTGGAATTCACTCTGTATTCTCAGGGTGGCCTCAAACTCAGGGTGATCCTCTTACTTCTGCCTCCCAAGTACTGGGATTAAAGTGGTGCACCACTACACCTGGCTTTTTTTTTTTTTTTTTAATGCAATTGTGAATGGGAGAGATTCCATGATTTTATCCTCAGCATGCTTCTTGTTAGCATATAGGAAGGCTACTAATTTCTGTGTGTTTATTTTTTTAATTTTATTATTTATTTATTTGTTTGTTTGTTTATTTGAGAGCAATAGACAGACCAAAAGAGAAAGAGGCAGAGAGAGAATGGGTGCACCAGGGCCTCCAGCCACTACAAACAAACTCTAGATGCATGCACCCCCTTGTACATCTGCTTACGTGGGTCCTGGGGAACTGAGCCTCAAACCAGGGTCCTTAGCTTCATAGGCAAGTGCTTAACCTCTAAACCATCTCTCCAGCCCTGTGTGTTTATTTTGTATCGGCTACATTGCTAAAATTATGTATCAGCTCTAACAGTTTGCTGGTAGAGTCTTTAGTGTCTTTTATGTATAGAATCATATCATCTGCAAATAATGATCATTTGATCTCTTCCTTTCCAATTTGTATCTCTTTTATGTGTGTCTCTTGCCTTAGCTAAGACTTCCAGTACTATATTAAATAAAAGTGGGGACAGTGGACACCCTTGTCTTGTTCCTGATTTTACTGGAAAAGCTTCAAATGTTTCCCTGTTTAGTATTTTGTTGACTATAGGTTTGTCATAAATAGCCTTAATTATGTTGAGATATGTTCCTTCTATTCCCAGTTTCTATAGGACTTTCACCATGAAGGGATGTTGGATTTTGTCAAATGCCTTTTCTGCATCTATTGAGATGACCTTTTGTCCTTCAGTCCACTTATATAATGTATTACATTTACCAATTTGCATGTATTGAACCATCCCTGCATCTCTGGGATAAAGCCTACTTGGTTGCGATGAATGATCTTTTTGACATATTTTTGTATTCTGCTTGCCAATATTTTGTTGAGAAATTTTGCATCTATGTTCATGAGAGAGATTGGTCTGTAATTTTCTTTCTTTCTTTTTTTTTTTTTTAATTCTGTCTTTGTCTGGTTTTGGCATCAGGGTGATGTTGGCTACATTGTATATGTATTTTGGTAGGATTCCTTCCTCTTCTATTTTATGGAAAAGTTTGAGAAACATTGATGTTAGTTCTTGCATGAAGGTCTGGTAAAATTCACCAGTGAATCCATCTGGGCCTGGACTTTTTTTTAGTTGGGAGATTTTTTTTTAATAAGTGCTTGGATCTCCATACTTGTTATAGGTCTATTTAAGTGGTTAATCTCATCTTGACTTAATTTAGATAGGTCATGTAAATCAAGGAAATCATCCATTTCTTTTTTTTTTTTTTTTTTTGGTTTTTCGAGGTAGAGTTTCACTCTAGTCCAGGCTGACCTGGAATTAACTATGTAGTCTCAGGGTGGCCTCGAACTCTCGGCAATCCTCCTACTTCTGCCTCCCAAGTGCTGGGATTAAAGGCGAGCGCCACCACGCCTGGCTTCATCCATTTCTTTCACATCTTCAAACTTAGTGGAGTATATGTATATTTTTAAAATTTCTCTAGTATCTGTTGTTTACTTGTGACCTTTCTAATTTCTTCATATAGGCACTTAAAGCTATAAATTTCCCTCTTTGGACTGCCTTCATTGTGTCCCAAAGATTTTGGTATGTTGGGTTCTTATTATCATTTGATTCTATCAATTTTTTATTTCCTTCTTGATTTCTTCATTGACCCATTCATCTTAGTATTGAATTGTTTAGTGTCCATGATTTTGTGTATGCTTTATAGCTTTTCTTACTGTTGATTTGTAGTTTAATCCCATTGTGATCAGATAGAGTGAAAGAATTATTTCAATCTTCCTGGATTTGTTAAGGTTTGCTTTGTGTCCTAATATATAGTCTATTTTAGAGAATGTTCCATGTGTTGCTAAAAAGAATGTGTATTCTGCAGCATTTGGATGAAATGTTCTGTAGATATCGCTTAGATCCATTTGTTCTATGATCTCATTTAATCCAGATGCTTCTTGGTTTATTTTTTGCTGGGATGACCTGTTAATTGATGAGAGTAGGCCATTGAAGTCACCCTCCACAACTATGTTTGGTGTTATCTATGACCTTAATTTTTTTTTTTCCCCCAAGGTAGGGTTTCGCTCTAGCCCAGGCTGACCTGGAATTCATTATGTAGTCTCAGGGTGGTTTCGAACTCATGGTGATCCTCCTACCTCTGCCTCCCAAGTGTTGGGATTAAAGGTGTGCACCATCACTCTGGACTTGTGACCTTAATTCTAGTAGTGTTTGTTTGATGAAATTGGGAGCTCCCATGTTAGATGCATAAATGTTTAGGATTGTAATGTCTTCCTGATGGAGTGTTCCTTTAATCAATATAAAGTGACCTTCTTTATCTTTCCTAACTAATGTTGGCTTGAGGTTTACTCTGTCAGATATTAGGATAGCAACACCTGCTTGTTTTCTAGGCCCATTTGCTTGAAACACCATTTTCAACCTTTCACTCTATGATAGTGACAGTCTTTTATAGAAAGGTGGGTTTCTTCGAGGCAACAAATAGAAGAATCCTGCTTTTTAGCCCAGTTTGCAAACCTGTGTCTTTTGGTTGGGGCATTGAGGCCATTGATATTGAGTTATTATTAAAGGCGTGTATTTGTTCTTGCCATTCTTCTTTTGTAGTGCTTCTGGTTTTTTCCTTACTCTCTTGTATTAACTATTATTTGAGTATGGTTTCTTTTTTCCTGTTTCCTTATGTATGTGCTTTTTTTTTCTTCAGCATGGAGGATCCTCTTAAATATTTTTTATAGAGCTGGTTTAGTGTTCATATATTCTTTTTCTAAAATGGTTTTTAAATTATTTATCTATTTATTTGAGAGTGCGAGAGAGGGAAAGAGGCAGAGAGAGAGAGAGAACAGGCATGCCAGGGCCTCCAGCCACTGCAAATGAACTGCAGATGCATGCACCACATTGTGCATCTGGTTTATGTGGGTCCTAGGGAATCGAACCGAGGTCCTTTGTCTTTGCAGACCAATTCCTTAACTGCTAAGCCATCTCTCCAGTCTTAGTGTTCATATATTGTTTTGGCTTGTTTTTGTTGTGAAATATCCTTATTTCTCCATCAATTTGGATGGATCACTTTGCTGGATAAAGTAATCTTGGTTGACATTTGTTATTGTTTAGAACTTGGACTACATCATTCCAAACCCTTCTGGCTTTTTTTTTTTTTTTTTTTTTTTTTTTTTTTTTTTTTTCGAGGTAGGGTTTCACTCTAGTCCAGGCTGACCTGGAATTCACTCTGTCTTCTCAGGGTGGCCTTGAACTCACGGTGATCCTCCTAGCTCTGCCTCCCGAGTGCTGGGATTAAAGGCGTGCGCCACCATGCCCGGCTCCCTTCTGGCTTTTAAAGTTTGTGTTGAGTAATCTGCTGTTATCCTGATGGGCTTGCCTTTGTATGTTACTTGATTTTCCTAACTGCTTTCAATATATTTTCTTTGGTTTGTGTGTTTTGTAGTTTAATTATATTATGACAGTGAGAGGTTCTTTCCTGATTTTTGTCTGTTTTGCATCCTAAAGACTTCCTGTATTGGCACTGGCATCACTTTCCCTATTTGGGGGAAGTTTTCTACTATGATTTTGTTGAAAATACCTGCTGTGCCTTTGGAATGAAGTTCTTCTCCTTCTATTATGCCCTGAATTCCTTTGTTTGATCTCTATTTTTTAATATAATTTTAATTTATTTATTTATTTATTTATTTATTTATTTATTTAAGAGAGAAAAAGAGGCAGAGAGAGATAGAAAATGAATGCACCAGGGCCTCCAGCCACTGCAACGAACTCCAGATGCATGTGCCTCCTTATGCATCTGGCTTACGTGGCTCCTGGAGAATCGAACCAGGATCCTTTGGCTTTGCAGGCAAATGCCTTAACTACTAAGCCATCTCTCCAGCCCATGTTTGATCTCTTTACAGTGTCCTGAATGTCTTGAAATTTCCATTCATGTCTTCCTATGAATTTGTTTTTCTCTTTATTAGACTGTATTAGATTTGCCACCTGGTCTTCTGGTTTAGATATTCTGTTCTCTCCTTGATCCATTCTATTAGTGAGACTTTTTACAGAGTTTTCTATTTTTCATTTCTAGTATTTCTGATTGGTATTTTTTCATTATTTCTATTTCCTTATTCATGTCTTGTATTTCTCTCTCTTTTTTTTCTTTCTTTCTTTCTTTCTTTCTTTCTTTCTTTCTTTCTTTCTTTCTTTTTTTGTTTGTTTGTTTGCTTTTTTGAGGTAGGGTCTCATTCTAGCCCAGGCTGACCTGGAATTCACTAAGTAGTCTCAGGGTGGCCTTAAACTCATAGTGATCCTCCTACCACTGCCTCCCAAGCGCTGAGATTAAAGGTGTGGGTCTGTGGGTCACACACCCAACAAGTTTATTTTCTTTTTTGATTCCTTTGAGCATAAATACATTTTTTTTTTTTTTTGGAAATCTTTGTGAGGCATTTCATGTAAAACAATCTAATTGGACGTCATTTCTAATGGATATATAAGAATATATATATATATGGAGAGAGAGAGAATAAGAGAATAAGAATGGGTGCAAGGGCCTCCTGCCTCAGCAAATGAACTCCAGATGCATTCACTACATTATGCATCTGGCTTTATGTGGGTATTAGGGAATCAAATCTGGGTTCTTTGGCTTTGCTGGCAAGCAACTTAACTGCTAAGCCATCTCTCCAGCCCTATTTATTTATTTTTTTGTTTTTCTAGGTAGGGTCTCACTTGATTCCAGCCTGATCTGGAACTCTCTGTGTAGCATCAGGCTGTCCTTGAATTTACATGGATTTTCCTACCTTAGCTTCCCTAGTGCTGTTTTTTTGGTATTTTGTTTTTGTTTTTCAAGGTAGGATCTCACTCTAGCCCAGGCTGACCTGGAATTCACTCTGTATTCTCAGGGTAGCCTCAAACTCATGGTAATCCTCCTACCTCTGCTTCCAGAGTGCTGGAATTAAAGGCGTGAGCCACTATACCTGGTGCTGGTTTTTTTTTTTTTTTGTTTTGTTTTGTTTTGTTTTGTTTTGTTTTGTTTTGTTTTAAGAGAGAGAGAGAAAGAGGAATAGAGAGAGAATGGGTGGGCCGGGGCCTAAGCCACTGCAAATGAACTCCAGACACGTGCTCCACCTTGTGCATCTGGCTTTAGGTGGTTATTGGGTACTTGAACCTTGGCCTTTAGGCTTTACAGGCAAGCGCCTTAACCGCTAAACCCTCTCTCCAGCCCTTTAATTTATTTATTTTTATTTTATTTTTTAGTCTCAGGATGGCCTTGAACTTATGGCAATACTCCTATGTCTGCCTTTGGAGTGCTAGGATTAAAGGAATGCACCATGATGCCAGGCTCTAATTTATTTATTTATTTTGTTTTTTCGAGGTTGGGTCTCACTGTAGCCCAGGAGGACCTGGAATTCATTATGTAGTCAGTCTCAGGGTGCCCTTGAACTCAGGGTGATCCTCCGACCTCTGCCTCCCAAGTGCTGGGATTAAAGGCGTGTGCCACTATGTCCAGCTCTAATTTTTTTAATTTTTTCTTTTTTGAGTAGGGTCTCACTGTAGACCAGGCTGACCTGGAATTCACTAGGTAGTTTCAGTGTGGCCTCGAATTGACAGCGATCCTCTGATCTTTGCCTCCCACATGCTGGGATTAAAGGCGTGAGCCAAGACGCTCAGCTTTCTAATTTTTTTAAAAAAAATTTATTTATTTATTTAAGAGAGGGAAAGAAGCAGAGAGAAAGAGAGAATGGGTGTGCCAGGGCCTCCAGCCACTACAAACGAACTCCAGAAGCATGCGTCCCTTTGTGTATCTGCCTTACCTGGGTACTGGGGAATCAGACCAGGATCCTTAGGATTCGCAGGCAAACGCCCTAACTGCTAAACCATTTCCCCAGCCCTCTAATTTATTTTTTATTTATGAGAGATTGAGAGAATGAATAGGTGTATCAAGGCCTCCAGCCACTGCAAACGAACTCTAGACGCATGTACCACCTTGTGCCTCTAGCTTTAAGTGGGTCCTGGAGAATTGAACACGAGTC
The DNA here is from genome assembly GCA_036365145.1 of Orientallactaga sibirica. Lineage (NCBI taxonomy): Eukaryota > Metazoa > Chordata > Mammalia > Rodentia > Dipodidae > Orientallactaga > Orientallactaga sibirica. The sequence continues at coordinate 57,204,606 of JAEOAD010000006.1, forward strand.
CTTAGGCTTTGCAGGAAAGAGCCTTAATGGCTGAGTGATCTCTCTAGCCACCCTAGTGCTGTTTTAAAGGTGTGCTCCACAATGCTGACCTTGAATTCACTCTGTAGTCTCAGGCTAGCCTCCAACTCATAGCAATTCTCCTCTCTCTGCCTCGGGAGTGCTGTGATTAAAGGTGTGCACTGCCATGCCTAGAGCTTTATTTCTGAGTTTTTCATTTTTGTTTGACCCAGTAAGCATTTGTGGACCCTAAAATCACCTGGTTAGGACATCTTCAAATTCTGGCCTCAGGGCTCCAGTCCATGAAGCCGAGTCCTCCACCTCTGCGCTTACTGTCCCTCTAGACCCTTAGCTTTGGGAAACAGCGCAGGATTTTCGTTGGTTTCCAGGGCGTGAGCCCACTGGGCATACGTGGGGCTTGGGACTGACTGTCTGCGGGGGAAAATTGAGCCACCAGAGGTGGAGGTGCCAGCGCGGGAAAGGGGGCTGAGCCCCGGCCTGAGCTGCGGCCCGCCGCTGGAGGCGCTCGGCCGCATGCCCGGGCCTTAGGGAGCAGGCTTGGCACCACGCAGGAGACAAAAGGGGTCGTGTCCACCGCTGGGCTGAGCCTGGCTATGCCACATGTGACCCTGCATGTGACCAGCCCGACGGCCTGCAGAGGCGGAGCGGAGCCCGAAGCTCACAGCCCAACCCCCCGCCGCGCTCAGAGGCTGCAAAGACAGCCCGGGGTCTGCAGCCCTGCGCTCAGAGCCTTCAGCGCTTTCAAGTCAAAACGTGAAATTTTGGGGTCCTGCTTTGGTGGTGCACACCTATAATACCAACACTCATAAGGCCAAAGCAGGAAGACCCTAAATTCAAAGACACCTTAGATTACATGGAGAGACCCTGACTCAAAAACACAAAACACGGGCCCTTGCCTTGCTTGGCGGTGCATGCCTTTAGTGCCAGCACTTGGAAGGCAGAGGTAGGAGGATAGCTGTGAGTTCAAGGCCAGCCTGGTACTAGAGTTTTCCAGGTTAGCCTGGGCTAGTGTGAGACTCTATCTCGAAAAAACCAAAAATACACCAAAAAAACCAGGCCATATGACAGCTCACACCTGTAAGCATAGCCCCCAGGAGGCTGGGGCTGACATTTGCAGTTTGAGGCTACTTGGGGCTATTAAAAAAAAGGGAGGGGGGCTGCAGAGATGATTTAGCAGTTAAAGTGCTCGCTTGCCTAAGGACCCAGGTTCAACTCCCCAGTGCCCACATAAACCAGATGCACAAGGTGGTGCATGCACCTGGAGTTCGTTTGCAATGGCTAGAGGCCCTGGCACACTCATTCTCTCTGCCTCTTTCTCTCTCTCTTTCCCTCTCTCAAATAAATAAAAATCATATATATATAAAGCCACCTTGAGACTACATAGTGAATTCCAGGTCAGTCTGGGCTAGAAGGAGACTACCTCCACACACCCCCAAAAGAAAAAGTAACTGTGCCACCCCTCCCATTGCCCACACCTAACTTAGAATTTGTCAGGCGGAAGACTCCCTCATAGGGAAGCTGAGGTTAGAGTGGATCTCAAGGATTGCTTCTGGATGCCAACAATGTATTTTCCTGGCCCAATTGCTTCCTATTTGAGTCTGTGGACTTTCGCAAGGACATTTATACTTGGTGTATTATTTTCCTGTCTTGTGCTTCAGAAAAAAGGGTTCTTAGTGGGGCAGGGTGGAGCATATTTCTAGTCCCAGCCCTCAGGAGGCAGAGGTCAGAGGATTGCAGTTAGTTTGAAGCCACCCTGAGACTACATAGTGAATTCCAGGTCAGCCTTGGCTAGAGCGAGACCCTACCTCAAAAAACCAAAACAAACAAAAAAAACCCAAAAGGGGGGGGGCTTTAAAAATACACTATTGGGCACAATATGTAGCTCAGTGGTAGAATGATTGCCTGGCATACAGGAGACTCTGGGTTTGTCCCTCAGCACTGTAAATAAATCACTGTCAAGCATGGTGGCCTACACTTGTACTCCCAGCACTCTTGAAGGCTGAGGAAGAAGAATCAAGGCAAATTCAAGGCTATCTTGGACTACATAGTGAGTTTCAGAAACACAGCATGAACCTGACTCAAAAAAATAAATTTAAGCCAGGTGTGGTGGCACACGCCTTTAATCCCAGCAATTGGGATGCAGAGGTAGGAGGATTGCTGTGAGTTCGAGGCCACCCTGAGACTACATAGTGAATTCCAGGTCAGCCTTGACCAGAGTGAGACCCTACCTTGGGAAAAAAAAAAAAAAAAAAAAAGTCTAGGATTGAACTGGGTTTGGTGAATCATCTATAATGCCTGAACTAGGGAAACTGAAACAAGAAGATTGCAGAGTTCCAGGCCAACCTAGGGTATAGTGTAAGACCCTCTCTTTAAAAAATAAGAGCTGGCTGTGTGTGGTGGTGCATGCCTTTAATTCCAGGGCTCCAGAAGCAGAGGCAGGAGGATCACTGTGAGTTTGAGGCCACATTGAGACTACATAGTGAATTCCTGGTCAGCTTTGGCTAGAGACTCTACCTCAAAAAAACAAAGCAGAAAAAAATTAAATAAATAAAAGAGAGAGAGAGCTGAGTGTGGTGCCACACACCTTTGATCCCAGGACTCACTCACTGTGAGTTCCAGGCCAGCCTGAGACTGCACAGTGAATTTGCATAGTGAATTCCAGGTTAGCCTGGGCTACTAGGATACCCTACCTCAAAAAACAAGCAAAAAATTAAAACAAACAATGCATGGAAGTAGGATGGGATCTAATGAGAAGAGTGTTAGTGGAAGGGGAAGAGAAGGTAATTGGGGGAGTGAAATCAAAATGCATTGTATTCATGTATGATAGTGTCAAAATAAATTTACACACACACACACACAGAGAGAATGATGACTAGAGTGCAGGAAAGCAGCAGCAGCTGCTGCCCTCACTCTGATTTATAACTCTGGATCTCAAAGTGGATCTACCACTCATTGAGCTGAGTATTAGGTTGGACAAGTTGCTTCCTCTGTCTCATCTCTTAGAGAATGGTAATTACATTTTCACTTCCAGGCAAGTTGTATTAAATAAAATGACAGATGTGAAGCCCTTGCCACATTATCTGGCACATGACAGGTACCCATTATTGGTAGACAATTACTTGGAGGAAAGATCTTCTCAGTCAGTCCTTCCCAATGTTATCTCACAGTTAATCACTACCTGAAGTTAAAGCCAATCACAGCAGGAAAAATTCTGAAAGCTGTTTGCCTGGAGTTCAATACAAGTCTCTTGAGCTACGTGGGAACCAGAACTGGAGAAGCAGCAACAGGTTTTTCAGGATATTTACTGTGTGAAGGACCCGCCCCATTCCATTATACTCAAGCAGCGGGCAATAGCTTTGACTCTCCCAGTTTCCCTAGGCCCCTCAGGAGAGACATGATTTTTGCACACCAGTAGACTGCCATGAGCAGGCTCTAATAGCATCCACACTAAGTTTCAGGTAAATTCTTGGAAGCAAACCCCCTGCTCTTATTTCTAATCCTCAAGAAACACTTTTCTGTGGCTACTTGTTCCCAGGCCCCAGGAAGGAGTGAGGCCAAAGTCTCTGCACCATGGACTTAAGAAATGCCTGACAAGGCATGAGACAGCAGATAACCTCTTAAAGCCAAGTTAAAGAACTTTGTTCCCAGCATGGTGGCTCATGCCTTTAATCCAGCAGAGGTAGGAGGATTGCTGTTGAATTCCCAGGCCACTCTGAGACTACATAGTGAATTCCAGGTCAGCTCTGGCTAGAGCAACACTCTACCTCAAAAAACAAGCAAACAAACAAAAATTGCATTCTCATTACTATGGTAAGACTCATTGAGGTCTTATCTATTTACAAAAGTACTTTGTGTTCAATACAGACACTTAATAGGAGGAAGAAGGTCTCCTTGATCCCGTCATGTAAAGACAACAGTTGTTAACATTTTGACATGTTTTCTCTATGCAGAGATGCTTCATGTTTTGTGATTTCAAATTTTAAAAAAAGGTGGGGGTGGGGCTGGAGAGATGGCCATAGTGGTTAAGGCACTTGCCTGTGAAGTCAAAGGATCCAGGTTCAATTCCCCAGGACACATGTAAGCCAGATGTACAAGATGGCATATGTGCCTGGAGTTCATTTGCAATGACAAGAGGCCCTGGTGTTCTCATTCTCTCTTGCACTCTGCCTCTTTCTCTCTCTTCCCTCTCTTAAATAAATAAATACATAAATAAATAAAATTTTTTTAAAAGGCAGGCGTGGTGGCACATGTCTTTAATCCCAGTCCATGGGAAGCAGAGGTAGGTAGGAGGATTGCCATGAGTTCCAGGCCTCCCTGAGACTACATAGTGATATCCAGGTCAGCCTGGAGTAGAGCAAGTCTCTACCTCAAAAAAACAAGGGCTGGAGAAATGTCTTAGCAGTTAAGACCTTTGCTTGCAAAGTCAAAGGACCCTGGTTTGATTCCCCAGGACCCACGTTAGGCAGATGCACAAGGGGATGCATGCATCTGGAGTTCATTTGCAGTGGCTGGAAACCCTGAAGCCCCCATTCTCTCTCTCTCTCACTGTTAAATAAATAAGCAAACAAACAAAACAAAAACCAGGAGTGGTGGTGCATGCCTTTAATCCCAGCACTCACTCAGGAGGTAGAGGCAGGAAGATCCAGAAGCTCAAGGTTATCCCTGGCTACATAGAAAGTTTGAGGCTGAGCTGCAAGAAATTGTCTTAAAAAAACCAAATAACAAGAAAAGAATGGGGGTGGGGGAGGGAGAGAAAGACCCTTGATTCTTTAGTCTATTTTATTTCTGCTTTTAAACAGCATTTTAACAGCTTGGAAATGTCCCTAACAGCAAGGCCTGCCCTGTGCGTTCAGGAGGCTCCCCTGGCCAGGACTGGGGTCTAGGCTTCAGGAACTTCTCTTATTCACACCAGCCATTAGGTCTATTTCCTCTCTGAACACTTGGGACAGAATCCAGTTAGAGTTAGGGTGGGCCTAAAGGTCACCATGACCTATGTATTAGGGCTGAGCTCAGACACAGCTGCCTTTGTTAGTCTTGGGGTACTTGGGGACTTGATAGCATGCTCACACTATGGGAGGGCTTGGAGAGGGGCTCCTGAACTCTTCTCACCTCACTCACTCCTGGGCTAGACTGACCCTCAGCACCCCTTCCCCTTGCCCGGTGCAGAGCACTCTGCTGTATGGTCCAGGCAGTTGCAGGAAAGCACCCTCCCACTATCTCTTCAGGCCTTGGTAGGGTGGGGAATCAGGAAGGTGATAAAAGATTCACACCTGACAGAGTCCCACCATCTCCTGCCACAGGGCTTGAAAAGGGACGAATACAAGGACACCTGTGATTCGGGAGGGGCAATCCTGACATCTAAATCCAAGTGTGGCAGGCACTGCTAAGCCCCAGACTGAAGACAGCTCTATGCACACCTAAAGAAGCAAGGGCAGCTCAGCCAGGAGGGTCAAGGCCCATAGGGCTGGATCTACTCTCTCCCACTGCCATTCATACCCATGGTACCCATGGAAGCATAACTTCTCCCCTCCTACCAGCTGCTTGGGGCCAGGAAACCAGGTATGGCCCACCCCCTCCCAGGTTGGCCAGACTAGCTGTAGGAAGAACTGGGATTGGCAATTTAGTCAGTCCAGTTACCAGCACAGCTTGGGAGGACTACCACAGGAGCCTCCATACCTTGCTGCCTGGGCTGGGGTCAAACTGGACTTAGCCAGCCAGCACAGCTAGGCATTTGGCCCCAGCTGTCCTCTGCTGTGGGCTAACAGCTGCTGTGGGGCAGTAGCCCTTGCTGAAGCAGCAGCAGTCTCTGGGTCTCATTGAGAGGACTTTCTGGCTGTTGCTCCACCAGCCCAGGTGGCTCAGCCAGCCCTCCAGGGCTGAAGATATATCGACAGTCACTGGAGGTGCTGCCCACCACCCCCATGCCACTGTCACTTCCAGCCCCATTGCTGGACTGCTCTCCACATGGCAGCTCTGGGCTGCTTCTCTCAGCAGGCTGTTCAGCTCTCTCAATGTTGATATACAAGGGGTCTTGGCTGGTAGACAGCACTGAGAGGTGGCCCAAAATGTTTTCCAGTTCCATTCGCAGGCAAGTGAAGCTTGGTCGCTGCTTAGGGTCGGCGCTCCAGCACTGGTACATGAGATCATACCTGAGGTAGAAAGAAGAGTGAGAGCAGGTAGGAGGCCCAAAGCCCAGGCCCTTAGTCATATGCCAAGGAATTGGAATAAAAAATTATCATTTTCTTCTTTTGGTTTCTCAAGGTAGGGTCTTGCTCTAGCCCAGATTGGCCTGGAATTCACTATATAGTCTCATGCTTGCCTCAAACTCACATCGACCGTCCTACCTTGGCTTCCCAAGTGTTAGGATTAAAGGCATATGCCACCATACCCGGTCTCTTACTTTTTAAATACCCCAGGTTGGTCTGGAACTTTATCTTTTTTTTGTTTTTCGAGGTAGGGTCTCACTCTAGCCCAGGCTGACCTGGAATTCACGCTGTATTCTCAGGGTGACCTTGAATTCACAGCGATCCTCCTATCTCTGCCTCCCAAGTGCTGGGATGAAAGGTATGAGCCACCACGCCCAGCTTTTTTTTAGGTTTTCCAAAGCAGGGTCTCACTCTAGCTCAGGCTGACCTGGAATTCACTATGTAGTCTCAGGGTGGCCTCGAACTCTCAGTGATCCTCCTACCTCTGCCTCCCAAGTGCTGGGATTAAAGGCGTGCGCCACCACGCCTGGCACTACATTTATTTTTTTAAAACATTTATTATTTAACTTCCAAAATATCTATTTTCACAAAAAATATAGAAATAAGTCAGTTCCTATTTTTCAGGTGTAGAAATTGAAGTATAGAGAGGTTAAGAACCTTGACTAAAGTCACACAAGTAGAAAGAGAGCTGAGCCATCTCTCCAGCCCCACATGGGTTTGCTACCAGTGAGCATCACCACCACAAGCTGCTCCACAAGGTTTTGAGTTTGCAGAAGGAAAAGCAATTGCTTTTCCCCAGAATTGCAGATCTCCAAGGCCAAGACCAAAAAAAAGGAACCCAAGCAGGCATGGTGGCACCACACACCTTTAATCCCAGCACTCAGGAGGGGAGGCAAAAGTAGGATCACTGAGTTTGAGGCTAGCCTGAGACTACACAGTAAATTCCAGGTCAGCCTGAGCTACAGTGAGACCCTACCTTGGGGGAGAAAGAAAGAAACAAAGAAAGAAAGAAAGGAGGGAGGGAGGGAAGGAGAAAGAAAGAAAGAAAGAAAGAAAGAAAGAAAGAAAGAAAGAAAGAAAGAAAGAAAGAAAGGAAGGTGTGATGGATCATGCCTGTAATCCTAGCACTCTGGAGACTGAGGCAAGAGGGTTGCAAATTTGAGGACAGCATGGACTGTCTAAGGAAATTCTGTATCAAAAAAACCCCAAAACAGCCGGGCGTGGTGGTGCACGCCATTAATCCCAGCACTTGGGAGGCAGAGGTAGGAGGATCACCGAGAGTTCGAGGCCACCCTGAGACTACATAGTTAATTCCAGGTCAGCCTGGACCAGAGTGAGACCCTACCTTACAAAACCAAAAAAAAAAAAAAAAAAAAACCCAAAACAACAATTAACCAGGTGTGGTGGCACACACCTTTAATCCCAGCACTCGGGAGGACAAGGTAGGAGGATGCTGTGATTTCCAGGGCAGCCTGAGACAGTGAATTCCAGGTCAACCTGGGCTACAACGATACCCTACGTCAGAAAACAAAACAAAACAAAAACAAAAAAAGTCCACTTGAAGTTCTGAGCCCCAGGCCAGCAGTGTAGTGGTAGCAATTAACCAAAGGTCCCTATTCCCATTCCTTCTGTAATCCCCTTCCCAGGTACTCACACATCTTCCATACACTCTGGAGGCTGTTTCAGGCGGTTCCCGCCGATGAGGTAGTTATAAATCTCAGCATTTTCAATGCCAGCATATGGTGTCTGCCCACGAGTCACGATCTCCCACATGGTCACTCCAAAAGCCCACTGGAGTAGAATCAGGATTGAGGGAAAGAGTGTCACTGGACTTCCTGAGCCAAGGAGAGCCGTATCTCTGGAGCAAGTAGATCTTGGGAAGGTAGCCAAAGCTCAGGGAGCAGATCTGGCCCAGCCCTTGAGTCCTGCAGGTCCACCCACACACTGTCCACCCCACTTGCATCCTCATAACCCTCTGTGCCTCCGTGCTCACCACATCACTGTGCACAGTGTACAGGTTGTCAGCCAGGCTCTCCAGGGCCAGCCATTTGACAGGCAGTTTGGAGGCACAGCCTTGACGATAGTAGTCACCACTATAGATTTTCCGAGAGAGTCCAAAGTCAGCCACACACACCGTCATGTCTTCTGCCAGCCTGAGAGGGTGTAGGAGAACAAGGTTAGCCTTTCCCATGCTCTCAGCCTTACTCAATCTAGGCTATCCCCATGCACAGCAGGTAGTGCCCCAGGCAGAAGCTGACTGCAGCACTAGCTTCTGTCTCCCACCTCCCAGCCCACCATAATTCCTACATGCAATTCCGAGCGGCCAGGTCTCGGTGAATGAAGTTCCGGGAGCTCAGGTACTCCATGCCACAGGCAATGTCCACCATGAACCGGACCAGGGTTTGAAGGGGCAGGTTCTAGTAGGCAGATAGGGCAAGCTCAGGCTGGACCTGCCCACTCATCTGTGGCAGGATGAGTGAGGTTTCCTGGCCAGAAAGCCTAAAGATTGTCCTAAGAAGCACTGACAAGAAGGAAAGGGGGCCAAGTACCTTCTCAAGGCAAGGAAGTTTGGCAAGTATGACAAAGCCAGAAAGCCAAGCCTCCCATAGATTGGTATCCACAAGTCTCTTCTCCTCAAAAGAGCCCTTTCCTGGCCTAAAATTCCCAACAGGGCTTCAGGAGGTGGAAAGGAAACTAGCTTAAACTAGTCAAACTCTGATCCTTTTCCTCTTCGACCAGCTCTCTAAGCACTGTCCACCTTGTCCCTTCGCTCCCAGGATCTCTGTCCCTTTCCAGGCTTGCTCCCCCTCTCACTTCCTCCTTGCAACTCCCACTCCAGGCACTTACAAAAGGGTTCTCCCCAATGCGGGAGGCAAGTAGGAAGGCGTGCAGGTCTCCATGCTTCATGAAAGGCAGGATGACCATGGGGATGGGGAGACGGCCTTTTGCCCTGCTCCGGAGGCTCACCCCTAGGAGATAAGGGAGAGTCAGGAACTAAGCACATCAAAGCCAAAAGGCACCTCAGCCACACCTAATGGCTTCCATTTCTAGCCCTGGTTCTGCTACTTCCTTTTTCAGGGGTGTACTCCTGTCTAGGCACAGTGCATGAGGGTTCTTGTCCTCTGACCCACAGCCCTTTCTGGAGACAGTTATCACTTGTTCTCCCCACCCACATGAGCAGTTTCCGTGTGGCATGGTCTGCCAACTAAGTTCCTTACCTGGAGCACAATCAAATTTTGGCAAAATCTCTGCAGGCCTTCTGCCACCTGCTTGCTTACCAGGTAAATCCAAGCTTCTCTCCTGCAGGCCGCCTCTCATGTTGGAAGACTGTACTTTTAGCCCTATTCTAAATCTGCCTCCTTGCAAATGGCTCACCAACAAGCTTGGCCACGTGTGGATGGTCAAACTCCTTCATGCAAGCTGCTTCCCTGAGGAACTCTTCAATGTCACTTGAGGCAATGATGTCAGCTGGGGGAAATGGATAGGGAATGGATTGAAAGGAGACCCCACACACACCTAAGACTCCCTAGTACTGTCTTCTTTCAGAAGTCCTGAGCATCACAGGGACCGAGGAAGCAGTTTAGCCATTAGCGGGAGAATCTACTTTGAAGTGGTAGAGTACTGCCAATTGTAATTTCTCTACTTACTCTTTTCTTTTGATTTTTTTCTTTTTTTAAAAAAAAATATTTTATTTATTTGAAAGAGAGAGATACAGAAATAGGCAGGTAGAGAGAGAGAGAGAGAGAGAAAGAGAGACAGAGAATGGGCATGCCAGGGCCTCCAGCTACTGCAAACTCCAGATGCATGTGCCACCTCGTATATCTGGCTAACATGGGTCCTGGGGAGTCAAACCCGGGTCCTTTGGCTTTGCAAGCAAATGCCTTAACTGCTAAGCCATCTCTCCAGTCCCTTTTCTTTTCTTTCTTTCTTTTTTTGTTTTTGAGGTAGGGTCTCCTAGCCCAAGCTGACCTGGAATTCACTATGTAGTCTCAGGCTGGCCTTGAACTCACAGTGATCCTCTTACCTCTGCCTCCCAAGTTCTGGGCTTAAAGGTGTGTGCCACCATGACAGACTTGATTTTTCTTTTTTCAATTGCTTTCTTGTTTGAGACAAGGTCTCTCTCTGCAGCCAGGATGGTCCCAACTCACTATTGTAGCCCAGGCTGACCTCAAACTTGTGGTACCGCCTGCCTCAAGCCTCCCAACTGTTAAGGTTATACAAGTGTGTGCGCGCCAGCAGTCTCTCAGCTGCTGTGAACGAAATGCAGATGTGTGCGCGCCCTTGCGTCACTTTGCATCTGGCTAAACGTGGGACCTGGAGATTGGAACTGGGTTCTTAGGCTTAGCAGGCAGGCACCTTAACCGCTAAGCCATCTCTCCAGCCCAACTTTTTTTTTTTTAAGGTAGGATTTCACTCTAGCCCAGGCTGACCTGGAGTTCACTATGTAGTCTCAGGGTGGCCTCAAACTCATGCCACCCCTCCAACCTCTGCCTCCCAAGTGCTGGGATTAAAGGTGTATGCTACCACACCCAGCTTTTTGGTTTTTTGAGACAGGGCTTACTTTGTAGTTCTGGCTAGCCTAGAGCTCACTATGTAGCCCAGGCTAGATTCAAACTTGTAGCAATCCCTCACCTCAGCCTCCCCAGTACCCAGATTATAGGCATCTGCCACCACATCTGGCTCTTTTGAGTTTGACAGCCCAAGAGCTCAACCAACCACATCTGTTATCACCTTAAGAATGAACTCAAGTCAGGCGTGGTGGCGCATGCCTTTAATTCCAGCACTCAGAAGGCAGAGGTAGGAGGATCGCCGTGAGTTTGAGACCAGCCTGAGACTATATAGTGAATTCCAGGTCAGCCTGGGCTACAGTATGACCCTACCTTGGGGGGAGGGGGTATGTTGGATTGGAGAGATGGCTTAGCAGTTAAGGCACTTACCTATGAAGCCTAAGGATCCAGGTTCAATTCCCCAGGACACACGTAAAGCCAGATGCCTACAGTGGTGCATGCATCTGGAGTTTGTTTGCAGTGCTAGAGACCCTGGCATGCCCGTTCTCTATCTGCCTCTCTATCCATCCCCCCTCAAGTAAGTAAATAAATAAATGAAATATTTTTTAAAACAGAATGAGCTCAGAGGACAGTTACCACTAGTGACAGAGATCACTTCTGGGTGTGGACCTTTGTGTGGTTTATGCTTCTGAGTTCTTTACATGGTACAGATGGCATTCCTGTTAGTACTGACTAGCTTGTCTTGGAAAATCTGAGCCAACGTGGAATATACTCCAGATTCAGTCACCCCTTTTGCCCTGTCCAAAGCAAGGCCTTCAGATTACAAACCCTGCTCTCCAGCTCACCTTTCAGCATCTTCACAGCCACTTTCACAAAGGAACCATCCTCCTGCTTCAGCTGGGCTTCCCGCACAGACCCAAACTCTCCTAGGAATGAAGCCAGTCAGGGGGAGTGTCCTTGGCCTCCAGAACCACACTTCCCTCCCTCCCAGCTGACCATCCATGGGAACATAAAATCCTGCTTCTGAGGCCACAGAAGGGAAGCTGAAGCAGACCATTCTAGGAATGGCTTCTTCTTCCCTGTTTCTCGCCATTATTCCCCACAATACCCTAAACTCAGATAGCTATAAGCATATCCTCCTTATAAGAGTTGACCCTTTTCCACACCCTCAAAGTGACAAGAACAACCAAACCCATCCAAAGAAAGCAAAAAACTCATGCCAGCCCTGCACAGCGCACATACCTTTGCCCAACATCCGGCCCAGAGTGAACTGCTGCTCTGGGATGAGCACATCCTCCAGCTTGTCTTTGAGCTCATCACTAATGCCGAGACTGTCCACTGTGGAGGTGAAAAGGGGGTAGAGCTCCGCTGTAGATGCAAACCCCAGCCTGCCCTTTCCACCCAGCTCCCTGCCCCTAGTACACAGGAGGGCTGGCTCTCCTACACCAGAGGTGACAAGCTCCACCCAGACAGGTCTATGTGTCTTTTTCATGACTCTGTACCTAAGACTCATCATGGTTCAAACATACTGGTTACATTAATTAGTTGGTTAAAAAAAAAAAAAAAGTACATGTAGAAACACAGGATAGCCCATTTTTCATGTCTATGCTCCTCTACCACTCACATGTGGCCTCGATGCGTTCTGGTCTTTCTCGATTGAAAGACCGGGCTGCCCGGAAGTGTACAGCTGGCTCCCCTCGGGCCATCACACTGTCAAAGGCTTGCCTAAAGGGAAACCCAGGATTTAGGGTCAGTTACAAGGCCTTCTGTTACCACTTGTTTTGCCTTCCACTGCCCCACTTCCTTACCCGAACCGTGTTTCCTTACGCCTCTTTCGAAGCAGGATGAGAGCTAGGGCAGCAGCGGTGATCAGGGCCGTGAGTACACCCAGGACCACAGGCACCCAGGATGTGCGGCTGTGTGCAGGGCCCTGCTGCCCTGGGGGTGAGAGAGGCAGTAGCATGAGCCAAGTGGACACCAAGGTATACTTCTAGAACTTTCCCAGGATAGCCACCTAACCCTGTTAAAACTCTTCCTAAATTAAGAAGGATCTCAGGCAAGAGGTTCCAGAGAAAGAAGCAAGTTTCTCCCTGATCTGTGACAGGCCCTGGCTGTTACAATCTATAGTAACAAAAGATTTCTATGCTAGCTGTGGGACAAGGGGGAGAAAAACAAGAGATGAATACCAAGTGCTTGACTGAGTTGAGGGGTGTACTGAGCAGGCAGATGACATTAGTCTCCTCCCATTACTCTAGGTTGCTCATGAAAACCCTGATCTGGAGATGGCTCAGCAATTAAAGGCACTTGCTTGCAAAACCTGCTGGCCCAGGTTCGATTCTCTAGCCAGGCACATGTGTCTAGAGTTCATTTGCAGCAGCAGGAAACCCTCACGTGTGCACACTTGTGTGCAAATAAATAAAAATTAAAAAGAAACCCCTCATCCCATCCTCTCATGTTCCCATCCCCTACCTGCATGGTCATGAGAAGATACCACAAGTGGCTGACTCCAGGGCCCAAAGCCAATTGCATTGGAGACACAAACACGTACAATCAGGTCCTTCTGGGGATCCCAGCCTGTCAGATTGGCCCTGGTCCCCTCCACTGTTATCTCATCCTGCAGAGAGGGAAAGACCCACCCTTATTATCTTTGCTATTGTCAAGTTGGGGCAGGAATAGAATTCCTGCTTGATATACAAGTGGCAACAGGGCAATCCCAACCAGAGACATACTCCAATGAGAAAAGGAGCTTGCCTTGTATTTTCTGAGACTTGTGGGTAGGCCCAGCACCCCCCGCCCTCCAGGGAGACAGCCATTCTTAAGCTCTTCAAGGCCTCAGAATGTGAAGTCTGACTCTTCAGGCAAGTACAGAAAATAGAGGGGTCTGTCTCTCTCACCTGGGTTCCATTGTCTTGAACCCAGGACAACTTATAAGGTCCCAGGGGGCTTTCCCAAGCGCCCTCAGGTATTACTTCTTCCCACTCCAGGATAAGGCCTGAGTCAGTGCGGATGGCACGGAGGTTCTGCGGAGCACTGCCTGGGGCTGTACCCCAAAAAAGAAAGTTGTTAAAACCTTTATTCATCCAACCATATCCAACTCATACAGACCAAGAACTAAACAGCTCAGAAATCAATGGATGGAGGAAGGGCCTGCCTCCCAGCTCCAGCTGCTCTCACTCCCTGTGCTGGGAGAGGGTTAGTCTAGTTAGGACAGCAGCACCCCAGCCTCACAGCTCTGGAGTGTTGCTCTTTATCATCATGGTTACTGTTTTGCCCCCTCTCTTACTTCCTTCTCACAACCAAGCAGCAGCCTCCTTATAACTGGCAGAGAGCAGTTCTTGCCTCAGTATCTTTGTAACTGCTGTGTCCTTACCTAGCTGCAATTTTCCCCAAAATGTTTCCATAGTTTTTTTCTCACTCATCTTTTTTTTGTTTGTAAAAGCCCAGGTTGGCTTTGAAATTCCTACTTGCTGAGGTTGGCCTTGAACTCCTGATCCTCTTTTTTTTTTTTGGGGGGGGCAGGGTTTGAGGTAGGGTCTTGTTCTACCCCAGACTGGCCTGAAATTTATTATGTAGTCTCAGGCTGGCCTACCACTGCCTCCCAAGTGCTGGGATTAAAGGCAGGTGCCACTACCACACCCAGCAGAGAGAGAGAGAGAAAGAGAGAGAGACAGAGACAGAAAGAATGGGCATTGCAGGGCCTCTTGTCACTGCAAATGAAATTCAGACGCATGTGCCACTTTGTGCTTCTGGCTTTATGTGGGTACTGGAGAATCAAACTCAGGCCATTAGGCTTTGTAGGCAAACACCTTAACTGCTGAGCCATCTCTCTAGCCCGAGTACTGGGATTACAGGCATGAGCCACAACACACACAGCTTTCATTTATTTTTTATTTTTGTTTTTTCAAGGTAGGGTCTCACTCTAGCCCAGGCTGACCTGGATTTCATTCTAGTTCCAGGCTGGCCTCAAACTCATAGTAATCCTCCTACCTACCTCTGCCTTACAAGTGCTGGGATTAAAGGCATGTAACCACCATACCCGGACTCTTTTTCGAGGTAGGGTCTCACTCTAGCTCATACTGACCTGGAATTCACTATAGAGTCTCAGGGTGGCCTTGAACTCTCGACAGTCCTTCTACCTCTGTCTCCCGAGTGCTGAGATTAAAGGTGTGCACCACCACGCCTGGCTTATTTTTATTTATTTTTTTTTTTTTTTGAGATAGGATCTCATGTAGCTAAGGCTGGTCTAGAACTTGCTACTTAGCTAAGGAGGATGGCCTTAACTCATGATGGTCCTGCCTCTACTTCCCAAGTGTTGGGATTACAGGTATATGCCACTATACCTGGTTTTCACTCACATCTCTTTATTTATTTTTATGTAATTTTTTTTTTTTTTTTTTGAAGGTAGGGTCTTACGCTAGCCCAGGCTGACCTGGAATTCACTATGTAGTCTCAGGGTTGCCTTGAACTCATGGCGATCTTCCTACCTCTGCCTCCCAAGTGCTGGGATTAAAGACATGCACCACCACACCTAACATTTTTTGTGGTTTTTTTCAAGGTAAGGTCTTGTTCTAGTCCAGGCTGACCTGGAATTCACTATGTAATCTCAGGATGGCCTCTAACGAATTCACACAATCTGAGTGCGCCACCATGCCCAGCTTCACTCATACCTCTTCAGAGTGTTTTTTAAAATTTCCTCACTCTTTTTTTGCAGTCCTGGGGATTGAACCCAGGCCCTCAAGCACGCTAGACAAGTATACCACCACTGAACTTTATCCCAGCCCTCTTTTCTTTTCTTTCTTTTTTTTTTTTTTTTTTCTTTCCTTTTTTTGAGGTAGGGTCTCACTCTGGCCCAGGTTGACCTGGAATTAATTATGTAGTCTCAGGGTAGCCTTGAACTCTCAGTGATTCTCCTACCTCTGCCTCCCGACTGCTGAGATTAAAGGTATGCGCCACCATGACCAGCTATCCCAGCCCTCTTTAAAAGGTTTTCTTGACCCTTAGAAGTACTCCTTAGGATATTATTTCATCTTTTCCAGCTTGCTTTTTCCACCCATAAGAACTTGATACAGGGCTGGGGATATGATTCAATGGTTAAAGGTGCTTGCTTGCAAGGCTTGTTGGCCTGGATTTGATGCCCCAGTACCCATATAAAGCCTAATGCACAAGTACAGCAGGTATCTGGAGTTCTCTCTCTTTTTTTAAAATTAAATTTATTTATTTATTTGTAAGCAGAGAGAGAGATCAAGAGAGAGGAGATAGACAGAGAGAATGGGTGTGCCAGGGCCTCTAGCCACTACAAACGAGCTCCAGATATATGTGCCCCCTTGTACATCTGGCTTACGTGGATACTGGGGAATCGAACCTGGGTCCTTTGGCTTTGTAGGCAAGCAGCTTAACCACTAAGCCATCCCTCCAGCCCCTGGAGTTCTCTTGCAGTGGCAAGAGGCCCTGGCATGCCCCTGCATGCACGTGCACGCACACACACACTTTCTCTCAAATAAATAAATAAAAATATTTTTAAAAAGGAACTAGACCTTGGCTAGAGTAAGACCCTACCTCAAAAAAAAAAGGGAGGGGGGCTGGAGAGATAGCTTAGTGGTTAAGGCGCTTGCCTGCAAAGCCTAAGAACCCATGTTCCACTCTCCAGGTCCCAGTAAGCCACACACACAAGATGATGCAAGCACACAAGGTTGCACATGCACACAAGATGGCACATATGTTTGGAGTTCAATTGCAGTGGCTGAGGCCCTGGTGTGCCAATTCCAATTCTCTCTCTCTCATAAAGACATGTGCCATCATGTCCAGCAAAAAAAAAAAAAAGAACTAGAGGAGCTGGAGATATGGCTTAGCAGTTAAGGTGTTTGCCTGCCAAGCCAAAGGACCCTGGTTCAGTCCACCAGTATCCACGTAAAGCCAGATGCACAACGTGATGCATGCAGCTGTCTAGAATTTATCTGCAGTGGCTATCTGAGGCCCTAGTATGCCTGTTCTCTCTCTATCTGCCTCTCTATCTCTCTCAAATAAATAAAAATAAAATATTTTTTAAAAAAAGAACTAGAGGGCTGGGTGTTATAGCACATACCTTTAATCCCAGTACTTGGGAGACAGAGGTAGGAGGATTGCTGTGAGTTTGAGGCCACCCTGAGACTACACAGTGAATTCCAGGTTAGCTTGGGTTAGAACAAGACCCTACCTTGAAGAAACCAAACAAAACATAAAAAAAAAAAAAAAAAAAAAAAAAAAAACACTTGATACAAAATGGTATGTAGTAGCATGAAGCAGGTGCTTAGTAAATGGTGGCCAAACCAAAATTTTCAGGTAATCCCTCTCAATCAGCTGCATCCAGAACTCCAGCCAGTTTTGTTCTTCCCTCCGCCTGTCCAGCACCAACATCCCTGCCCCCACACATCATGAATCCCTTACCTAGGCCCTTTGTCTGAAAGGGCACCCAGTCAGCATAAGGGGAGGGTCCCAAGGCATTGGCACAGCGCACCCTGAGGCTGTAGTTGGTGGCAGGGACCAGGTCCCGAAGCAGGCAGGTAAAAGGTGGAACTGGGACCACAACAGCCAGGACCTCCCAGTCTCCTGTGGCTTGTATCACCTTCAGAAAAAGAAAAAAAGAAAAAAAAACTGATGACATTGGGGAAGGAAGTTGCTAAGGTCTGTGAGATGAGATGGAAGATGAGTTAGGAATGGCAGGGGAGCCTTGCTTCCTTTTTGTGTGTGTGTGTGTGTGTATGCGCATGTGTGTTTGTTTTTCAAGGTAGGGTCTCGCTCTAGCCCAGGCTGACCTGGAATTCACTATGTAGTCTCAGGCTGGCCTCAAACTCACAGTGATCCTCCTACTTCTGCCTCAGATTAAAGGTGTGTGCCACCACGCCTGGCTTAACTTGCTTCTTCTCTCTGTCTCTTAAAGAAATTCCAAGTCGGGTGTGGTGGTGCATGCCTTTAATCTCAGCACTCAGGAGGCAGAGATAGGAGGATTACCATGAGTTCAAGGCCACCCTAAGAGTACATAGTGAATTTCAGGTCAGCCTGGGCTAGAGTGAAACCCTACCTCGAAAAACCAGAAAAAAAGAAAGAAAGAAATTCCAGATACATGTGCCACCATGTCCACCTGGCTTACATGGGTATTGAGGAATTGAACCTGGGTCCTTAGGATCTGCAGGCAAGCACCTTAACCACTAAGTCATTTCTCTAGCCCTTAACTTGCTTTTTTTAAGCCAGTATCAGTAAATGCATAAAACCCACCTCTCTCCCACCTGCTTATACACCAAGAACACACCAGGTTTTACACTTCTGTACCTTTGCAGGTGCTGTGGAATAACTTCCCATTCTTAGCAAATCCCTATTCATTCAATAAGTCTGAATGAAGGCTGGAGGTGTAGCTCAGTGGTAGATCGCTCAGGCTGCAAGACCCTGGGTTCAATCATCAGCATAGGTGTGTGGCATTCAGGGACGTGGCACTGTCATGATGAAAACCTTTTTCAAATACTCTAGAAAGTTCCTCTTGCTCCTTTGTACTTGATATTTAACTGTTCCCAAGTACTTGCCATTATAACTGTTTACGTGCCATGCCAGAACTTCTCACAGTGAGAGAAACTGGGAGCCTAGAGCACCTTGAACCAGCTTTTCACCTGACATTTTGGAGATCAAGAGCAAGAGTACAAAGATCCATGTATGGGGCACACAATGTAGCTCAGGATAGAGCATTCATCTAGCATGTGAAATGCCCTGAGTTCAATCCCCAGCACTCCAAAAAAAAAAAAAAAAAATCACGAGACCCATGTACAATTAAATAATAAAATATCACAAATCAGGGCTGGAGAGATGGCTCAGCAGTTAAAGCACTTGTCTGCAAAACCTAACACATCTCTCTATCCCTGGTTAGCCTGGAGCTCAGTATGCAACTCACTATGTGGCCAGGAACTTGTGATCTTCCTGCCTCTACTTCCCACATGCTGGAATTATAGGCATGCACCACCAAACCTTGGCTCTGTGCTGGTTCCTAAACAAAAAACCAAACCAAAACAAAACAAAACTCCACAACCACCTAGGTCAGGTTTACATTTATAATTCTCAGCGCTCTGACACCAAGTCAGAATGTGGAGGCAATGGAAAAGCTGGCCCCCAGGCAAGGATCTACACCATGACGGATTCTATTACATAGCTATGGGTAATGCTGCCCCACCCCAGGTGGCTGTCATTTAGGCTTAGAAGAGCACATATCAGTGTGGTCCACCTTTGGGCCTGAAAAGAGTCACGTACAGGCCCTGGACTCAGACCCAAGGCTGTCAGGGCAAAAGACCCTGAATATGTATACTATGATATGGCAGTAAGGCTATCTAGATAAGACTATCCCCTTTGGCCCTGCCCATGGACAAAGGGCTGTGACTAAGGAAGAGTTTCAAAGGTGCTCATTAGCTGGGCGTGGTGGCGCATGCCTTTAATCCCAGCACTTGGGAGGCAGAGGTAGGAGGGAGTTTGAGGCCACCCTGAGACTACATAGTGAATTCCAGGTCAGCTTGGACTAGAGCGAGACCCTACCTTGAAAAATTGAAGAAACGGAAGGAGGAGGAGGAGAAGGAAAAGGAAAAGAAGAAACCAAAGAAGGAAGGAAGGAAGGAAGGAAGGAAGGAAGGAAGGAAGGAAGGAAGGAAGGAGAAGGGAAGGAGAAGGGAAGGGAAGGGAAGGGAGGGAGGGAGGAAGGGAAGAAGGGAGGAAGGGAGAAAGGAAGGAAAGAAAAGAAAAAGGTTCTCATTAATAGGTTAGGAGGACCTGGGAAGATGATTCAGTTGGCAAAGCACTCAAGTTGTGATCCCAGTACCCAGGCAAATATCGGGTTAGTGTGGCAGCCCATCTGTAATCCCAGAGCTCGGGAGACAGAGGCAGGGGTCCTGGCTGGTAGGCTAGCTAAATCAGTGAGCCCTGGGTTCCAGGGAGAGACCCTGCCTCAGTAAATAAAGTGGAAAAACCTGATGTTAACTTCTGACCGCCCCCCCCAACACACATACTCACATGCATGTGAAAAAAAACAAAGATTGGGAATATAGCTTAGTAGCAAAGCATTTGCCTAGCATGTGCAAAGCTCTGGGTTTACTCCTCAGCATAGGGGAAAACAGAATAAAATAAAATAAAGTAACTTTAATCTTTTTTTTTTTTTTTTTTTTTTTTTGAGGCATGGTCTAACCCTATCCAAGGTGACTCACCCTGTAACCCAGGTTGACCTTGAATTCACAACAATCCTTCTACTTCAGCCTCCCAAGTGCTGGGATTATAGGCGTGAGCTATTGTGTCAACCTTTCAACACTGTGACACAATGTTATAATCTACAAAGTTCACACTCAAGAACCACACAACTGAGTTACAAAAATACATTGGTATTTTAAATAAGTTATGATCTTGTGTTGGGCCATATTTATCCTAGGATACATTCAACCCATGGGCCACAGTTGGACATGCCTGCTAGGGCTTAGGGCCTCTTCTGGTTCTCTTGTTCTTTTTGGGGTAGTGAAAGGATGAAAAAACAGAATATCAGATAAATCAAAAAAGTTATAGCTGTGGTAGAATGCTTGCCTATCAGATGAGAGGCCTTGGGTTTGATCTCTAGAACTAGAAAGGAAGGAGGGGAGGAACTATTTCAGGAATCTCAAATCTACTCTAGTAATCTTCTCTCCACCACGAAGAATGCATAGACTAGGGCCAATCCAAGAGCCTCTTAGTGGCTTGGACTCTTCCTGTTAAGAAGCAGCACTCCTAAGGATCGACTCTGGAGCAGGTCTAGTAAGTGGGACACCACTGTCACAGAGTGCCACTTAAATAGCCAGAATGAATGCAGTTAGTCCAGGAGAGGCCGCTGGGCTCGTTTCAACCTACCTGCACTGTACAGGAATGAAGCAGGGCTCGGCCATCAGCTCCTGGCACCCAAGTCACGCTAGCGTTGCTGCTGGAAAGTTTTGTCACTGTGATGTTGAAGGGGGCTGCAGGTGGTGCTGTGGACAGGAACTCAGAATCAGTGCTCAACAAGAATAAGAGAACAAAAGGGGAGAGGTTATGAAAGCTTTGAATTCTCTCTACAGACTGTACTTCCTCCAATGTAAAAGACAGCTACCCAGCACTCTCAAGGCACAGTGGTGCACAAACCAGCCATCAGTAGGGCACTAAAGTTCATACCTGGGAGAGTGCCTAGGCTGTAGCTGCCTCTCTGAATAGGGGGCCCAGACCAAAGAAGATTATGCGTGAAGGAGGTTCTGGGGCCTTGGGAAATACAAAAGGAGAAACAGGCAGCTGCCCCTGCAGCCACAGATAAGCTCCTCCACACACTGGCTTCTCTCCTCCCTCTCTCTGTGCACCAATACTTTGGGTTTCCCTATCATCTGCTAGGCTGCTTTTCCCACCCCCATTCCCTCCACAGGAGGGGCAGAAACCAGTCTGAACAGGAGCCTTGACCATCTCCTGCTGGCTCACTCCTTCTCTTCCTCCCTCCCTCCCAAGGACTCTGCTTAGTGATGGGAAGTCAGCTGTGACGTCAGGATTCTATTCTCAGACATGGCAGGGTCTCAGGTGTTCCTACAGGAATGGGAACTATGCCTATAACCCTCACCTAGAGATCCCTGTAGAACTGAGGGAGGCTGGAAAGCCAAAAGATTCTGTTGCTAAACAGCTGCCTGAGAATATCCTTGGCTTTATAGACCCCCCCTTTCTCCCTAGCCCCCTACCTTGAAGTTGAACAATGGCTGCCCGGGAAGTGGCCAGGCCTTTCATGTTGTGAGCTTCACAAGAAAACTCCGTGCTCTGGGTCACTCCTGGGGCCAAAAAAACCGCAGTCAGTCCCCCAGGCAGTAACTCACTTGCACTGGGTGTGGGTTTGGGGGAAGGAGGTCACTCAGGCTCTGGCCAGAACATCCTAGAAGACCCTTCAGCCAAAGGAAGGGGTTGAATAGTGGGGTATGGGGTGGGGGGGACAGTGGGGTATGGGGTGGGGGGACAGTGGGGTATGGGGTATGGGGACAGTGGGGTATGGGGTGTGGGGACAGTGGGGTATGGGGTGGGGGGACAGTGGGGTATGGTGAAATGGAACAAGGACTTTGGAGTCTGATAAGCTTGGATAAGGCTTTGTTTCCTCTTCTGTTGAATGGGAGAATTCTGAGAATTAGACAATTGATGTACAATAAAGTGCACGGCACACAGTGAGCACTTGGAGGAATGTTACAACCCAACCTCCCACCTCAATCCCACCTCCTCCAGAGAGCACAGTGCTGCCTCCCTTTCCTGGTCACTCCTTTCTTGCGTATACCAGAACTTTTTGTTTGCTCTCTGCCACGGCACTGTTGCAGTTGTAGATTCGTTGTCTTGTAACAGTCCCTGGTTCCTCCTCCATATGTCTTGTCTCCCCAATTATACTTAGCTCTTTGGGGGCGATGCAAAGATGGCTTCTATTCCCTTTGTATTTCCCTAGTTTCCTGTGGTGCCCAGCACAGTGTGCTGCGTGCAGTAGGAATATCTTGAGTGCTTATTATAGAGCTGGCTGTCTAAGGTCCTTAACCACGCACATCTGGAGGGCAAACTGGGAACCCAGCCTCCTCCCTGAACAGGCTCTACTCAGCAAGTCAGGTTCTCAAGGTTCAAATTGCTAGGGAACAGCAGATGAAAACCCTTTCCCTCTCAGGCTTCGATTCATCTTTTACCCAGTCAAGCATCAACTGGAAACGGCGAACTTAGTTTCACAGATTGGCATGCCTCAAAAGATAGTTATGCCCGAGCAGCTGGAAAGGTGGGAGACACGACGGTGGACCTTTGTGTTGGCCTCCCTCTCCCCCTTTCCCTCCCTGCAACCTGAGTCTTGCCAGACACTCCTCCCTAGTTCTGCGTGGGCTGGTTTCTGGCTCTTTCCCTTGGGAGAGGGGGGATAGGTGTGGAGTCGCATACAATTCCCCTTCCAGGGCCAGCTGTGCAAGGCCTAGAATGCTGTGAGTGAGCCAGAGGCCTCAGCATCCTCCAGCGGACATAACAGGAGCACGACTAATCAGTCCACAGAGCCAGCACAGCACACTTGACTAATGAGTTTAGCAACGGTGTGGCTCACACACCTCAAAACCTGGGTTTGCTCGGGACACTCACAACAAACTGATTTAAGCAGATCCCAACTCTGCCAGCCTCACCCCAGGCAAGACCCAGCTCATTCTCTGCTCAAAGCCACCTTCTGAGGCTCTGCTCACCTGTGGTTACATTTAAGACAGAGGGAGAGGGAGCAGGTCCCCCAACTTTTGTGTGTTCTCTCCACCAGAAAATGGTTACAGGTTCCGGAGGACCCACAGCCTCACAAGACAATTGGAAAGGAGCATTGGGTGGCACTGCCAGATCTTTTGGTTCCACAATGAAAAATGGCACACCTGGGGAGAAAAAGGGAGTGGGAGTGAGTGAGCTTTCCCACCTCCTAGCCTCCTACTGCTCAAATCATGCACTTGCTTCCTTTTGAAGCCCTCTATGCAGCAGCCCCTTGTGAGTGGTCAGCTGCAGAACTGGCATCAAGCTGGGGGGTGGGCAGAGTACTGTTGAAGTATCTTTTCTGCTGCCCCCTTAGCAAGGCAGACTTAGCTGCCAGCCCCCACAGTCCCCTCCCAGACCTGCCTTGACAGCCCTTCCCAGAGTAAGAGAAGAGGCTGGGGCAGGGAAGTGGGGGAGGAGCACCCTGGGAGGGGGAGTGGGTGGGAGCTTTAGCAGAGTTCTGCTGGCAGGCCCCAGCTCCTGTTCAGGGCCCTTTGTTACTTTCTTAGTCACTTTGTTTTCCAGGGCTGAACAGATCTGAGCTCCTGCAGCTGTGGAGCCTTCCTCCCCTCCCCCATCTCTCCTCCCCCTTCTAATGGGGCCACTTGGCACAGCAGGGTCCAGCCCCAGATGAATGCCTGAGGCTTGTTGTTCTGTAATCTGAAAAAGACTGTGCCCCAGAGTGTAGAACCTCCGTGCCCCTTTTACTCCAACAGGTAGGGTCTTCTGACTTCTGGGTAGGGCTAGGGCCAGATGCCACCAGGCCCCAGGAGGCAATAGGGCAACCCAGCTTCCACGGAGTTCTCTGTAAAGGAATGGTTATTAGCAGATAGCATCTGCTCCAGGGCAACAGGCCCATGCAACTCCATCTCCTCACCTTCTACAGTGAGCCACACCGGCTGGGAAATCTCAGTTTCTCCCCCATCCTTCACTTGGCACCAGTACTGGCCTGCATCGGAGCGTTCCACTGACTTCAGGCTGTGGAGACAGGATACCAGGCTTACTTCTCAGGGTCAAAAGCAGCAGCGCTGCTTCACAGCCTACCCAACTTCTGGAAGGTTCCACAATTTGCCAAAAATTAAACCACAGACCTCTGGATATCAGCACAGCCCCCAGTTCTCAGGCCTCAAGAAAAAGAGCATTGCCTGCTCCCAGGCCAGCATTCCACATCTTCCCCACAGTCCTGCACCTGAGAAAGCCAATCCAGTACTTCTCGCTGACTGAGATGTACACCTGGTTTGCATTCTGCACCGCAGCCCCATCCTTCATCCAGTGTATATCGGGCTCCTCCATGCCCTCCACACTGCAGTTGAGTTTCACTGGTTGCCCCTGAGACACTGTCATCTTCACTGGGGCTCCCATGAGCTTCAGGCCTGAGGGGTGGGAAGGAGATTGTGTCAAGCCTAATTGAAGTACACCTCGTCTCTGGAAATGTGGTCCACTCCCTTCCAGAAAGTAGCTTCTGCGTTAGAAGGCTCATTCTCAGCCTGTGCCAAGACTGCGTGGGAGGCAAGGTAGGCTGAACCTGGTCTGGGGGAAGGGGCATGACAAGATCTGCCACTGCCAAGTTCCCCTTAGTTCTAAGGACTTCTTCCTATGGTTCCCTACTGCCCAACTACCAGAGGAAAGCAAAGCTCAGCTGCAACAGTGGGGGAGTTGCCACCTCCTGGAGCAGGTACTGCCCTGGGAATGACTGCTGCACCCAACCAGTGCAACAGGCTACCAGCTCTCCACCCAAGGTGTCGCTCAGGCCCTGAACTGCTGCCAGCACCCCTTGCACCCATCACATGAAGGGAGCCTGAGGAAGGGAAGGAGGAGGCTGCTCCCCTGAAGTGGAGAACATATGGCTACAAAACCACGTCAGATCAAACACATGGCAGCCTTCCTGGCAGCCGCCTGCTCTATTAATACCTGAAAGTGTGCAGGGGCTGGTGCTAGGAAGGTGGGAGGCAGAAAAGAGAGGTGGGGCCCTGAGCTAGAGCCCAAACCCCCTGAGCTACTGTCACATCAACAGGGCCCACCCACTGGACCCTTACCCTCTACACACACACACACACACACACACACACACACACACACACACACACACCTCTCCCTCCTGGCATGTTTTTATTTTATTTATTTATTTATTTATTTATTTTGGTTTTTCGAGGTAGGGTCTCACTCTGGTCCAGGCTGACCTGGAATTAACTATGTAGTCTCAGGGTGGCCTCGAACTCTCAGCGATCCTCCTACCTCTGCCTCCCGAGTGCTGGGATTAAAGGCGTGCGCCACCACGCCCGGCGTGGCATGTTTTTAAAAAGCAGATGACCAGGTGAATTATTCACATAACGAAATCCAGACTTGTTTCTTCCTGCTCCTTTGCTGTGTGACTCTAGGCAAATTCCTGGGTTCTCTGAGCACCAGATAACATCATTTCATCTTATAAATCCCTGTCACCTTCTTTCTCTTGGCTTCCCTGAGAGACTGATAAGGCAGAGAACTGTCTCCAGAGAAGCCAGGGTAGTCTGTTTCTACCGGACTGACTCTCAGAATCAGTCAGTCACTGAGCAAGGACAGATGGCCTCATTCACCCAGCAGTCCCAGAGGTGTACAGTGTGAACTTGGGAAGCAAAGTGCTGCCCTCCTGCCCTGAAGAAATGCCACAGTGGCTGAGTGGGAAATAAACCTGATCCCCCCCCCCCCAAGGACCAGCAGCCATGCCCCTAGTCTAAGCTCTTCAAAATTCCGGTCGTCGGGAGCTCCGAGGGACACAGGAAATAGAGTATGCCCAAGATGTATTTTGTCACTGGGCACCCTCGCAGCCAGCGCATGGAAGAGGTAGAGAGGGGTGTCCTTGGGTGCTCAGACACAGCCTGAGGTTTCCGAGCAGGACCTGGTGTGTGTGGCGGGCGGAATGAGTCCCCAGGACTGAGGAGAAGGTAGCCAACAGCTAGGAACCTCAAGGCGGGAAAATCCAGTCCCAAACGCCACCCCGGCTGACCACACAGCCCGCTCCCTCCCTCCCAGCCCCGGAGCAAGAAAGTTGGGGGCGGGGGCCGCGCTGCGGAGCCGGCGGCCGACCCCCGCGGCGCCCCGAGCCTCGGCCTGGCCGCTCCGGCCCCGAGCCCACTGTCCGGCCCTCTCGGGCCCGGGTCTCTGCTCCCGCGGCCGCGCCCCTCCGCAGCCCCGCGGGCCCTACCTGCGGCCGCGCACTCCCGGAGCAGCAGCGAGGCCAGAGCCGCCAGCAGCAGCGGCGGCGGCGACGGGAGCCCCGGCCGCCCCATGCTCCGCCTCAGCGCCATCGCCGGCGTCGCCGCACCATGCCCGGCCCGGCCCGGCCCGGCCCGCGAGCGACGACAGGAGGAGGAGGAGGAGGAGGACCGGGAGGACGAGGACCGGGAGGAGGAGCGGAGGGCCGCGGGAGGGGCGGGGGCCGCGGGGGGGCGGCGCCGGCCGGGGCCTCCGCGACCAGCGACAGCCGCCACCGCCGTCAGCAGCGCGGGGTCCCCGGGGCCGCTCCCGGGCCACCGCGCTCCTTGCACAGCCGCCGCCGCTGATTCATGTTCTCGAGCCGCCGCCGCCGCCGCCGCCGCCTCCTCCCGCCCCCCGCCCCGCGGAGCCCGGCCGCGGCCAGCGCCTCCACCTCCCGCACTCCAGCGCGGGCCCGCCGCTCCGCCTCGCTCCCGGGACGGCCCGGGCCACGCCCCTCCACTCCCCAAATACTTTGCCTGACTCTAACCCAGCACTCCACCTCCGCACCCCAAAACCTCTCTTGAAGCCCCCCGCCATACCCCACACTGCCTAGACTCTGCGGTGGGGATCCAGCGCTCTTTCTCTCTCTCTCAACATAAAGCACCTACTACACACCCCAACCATTAAGTCCCGGACACTGCTAGGAGAGCCCCCATCCAGGATCTGCTAGCACCCCCCACCACCTCTCTCATCCAGACTCCTCAAGTTCGTGCTCTGTTTCCCAATTTCTATAGCCAAGTATTCCTTTTCTCTAGATGTTTTCCAACTTGAGTTACGGGTAGAGTTTTCCAAGATACGTCTAGTAATTCTGAGATACACATCACAACTGCTACCCTGCACGGGTCAAAGTCCAGTCACCGTATTTGTTCCCTCTGCGTCTATTCCCCAACCCCAAGCCACTGGCTGTATCTTCACATTATACAGTGAAACAACTACTTTTAGCAGACCACTTTGCGCACAGTGGGCACTCCATAAACAAATAGGCAGATCTTTGGTAAATGAATGAATAAATTGCCTGAGAGCCTGTCCCACAACCAGTAATCCCTGGAGGTGGCCTGGCCCACAGACGTGCTGACAGGCAAATGTAGAGTTGGTTCCAAGCCACACCTACCAAACATTCCTCTACCTTTGTTCTCACCTATGGGCCCCTTGGAACCCACCCTAGAAGGCCTTTCCCAACGATTCTGGGTGGGGGAGAGGTACTAGATTCCTATTGGGGCAGCCTCATGAGATCTTTCCAGGGATTCTCCCGAGCAGCAGGAGCCTGCCTCTTCCTCCACTTAGCCCCAAGAGCGCTTGTTTATTAATTATCTTAATAATAACAGGAGGCAGCTTCAGACCCAGCTGGGCGCGCCCCCAGGCGGCAGCACAGGGAGACACTCAGGAAACCCTATTAGGAGTTGGGTGGGAGGGCCAGAGGTCTCCCACTGATCTCTCTGCCAATTTTCTTGGGAACTGTTGGTTGGCTCCCAGACCCTTTCCTAAAGAAAAACAATTGTCCTTTCCAGAACCCACAGCTTTGACATATTGAAGACAGGGTCTCATTTAGCCCAAGCTGGCCTCAAACTTCCTACACAGCCAAGGATGACCCTGAACTCCTGATATCCTTGCTTTTTCTTCCCAAGTGCTGGGATTACAGATGTGCACCACTATGCCCCCATTTATATGGTGCTAGGGACTGATCCCAGGGCTTTGTGCATGCTAGGCAAACACTCTACCAAGCTGAGCTACATCCCCAGCCACTTTTAACTCTTTTGGTGGGGGAGGAGGGACTGAGGCAGTTTCACTCCAGACCAGGCTGACCTGGAACTCACTCTGTAGTCCTTCAATTCACAGCAATCTGCCTACTGCAGTCTGGGATTAAAGGCATGCACCAGCAACTTCTCACTTCTTTTTTATTTTTATTTTTTATTTTATTGTTTATTTTATGAGAGAGAGAATGAGAATTGGCATGCCAGGGCCTCCAGCCACTGCAATCGATCTGCAGACATGTGCGCCATCTTGTGACCATGAATGATCACCATGTGCATCTGGCTTACATGAGTTCTGGGGAGTCAAACCTGGGTTCTTAGGCTTCGCAGGCAATCGCCTTAACTGCTGTCATCTCTCCAGCCCAACTTCTCACTTCTTAAATCCTCTCCCTATCTCTCTCTCTGCGTCTTTCTAGTAGGGTCTCCTTCTAGCCCAGGCAGGCCTTGAACTCACAGTGATCCTCCTACCTCTGCCTCCCTGGTGCAGCTCCCCATCTCTTTTCTCTGAAGGGACTTCAAGCTTGGGGACAGGGCGGGGCGAAGGGGCAAGGCACTTCCTCCTTAATTTCAGCTGAGGCTGCAAAGACTCCTACTTCTACTTCCTTTTCTCCCTGCATTCTCCCTCATCATCTCCTGAGCTGGTCAGGAATTCTAGTTCAGAGGCTGCCTTGCTATCAGGAAAGGGGGCTCCTCAAGCATGTGGTGGATGTGACAGCATTCTTTACTTAGAGCCGTGGCTGGTTCCCATCCCCTCTGCAGTCCCGAGAGGCATCACTATCACCCCAAGTAGCACACTTTCCATGGAGAGCAGGGAATCCTGTTTCTCCAGCCCTAGTTTCAGTATCCCTCCCACTTCTCATTATTTCTACTTTCAGAGTGGCAGGGAGCAACCTGTGGGGTCCTGGTTTTCTGACTTTTCAGCTTCTACAAAGGGTGCTCGGTTCCTGAACTCTTTCAACCCACTCACCTTGTCTATCTCTCCCACCTTTCTCTCCTCTCAAGACACAATATAGAAAAGTCTTTCTGGAGGTATGTGAGCGGGTGTAATTTTTGTGGAAGAGATGTGTAGGTGGGTGAGAGGGTGTGCATTGTAATGTATGAGGGAGGGTGTACATTTGTGCAAATTCTAAATGTGACTGACGCTTTGTGGGTGGATGGGAAGAAAGTGTGTGCCTCTGTGTGTGTGTGCGCGCGCGCGCACATGTGTGGGGGGGCATGGAGAGGAGGTTGGCTCCCTGTGCAAATGCATGCCTGCAAAAGTTCCCTTCCTTCTATAAATGCATTGCTTAGAAGGAAACTAATCAAATCAACAGGAAATGTATTTGACCTAATGCTGGAGCAGCTGTCCCAGGAGTTCCTGTCCTCAGGACAGAACCAGAGCCAGATTTATCTATCTCAAGGGATGATTGTAGCCCTACAGGGGTGGAGGAGGGTTGAATAGGAAGAAGGGCCAGTGGCAGCAAGCACTGTGTTATGGACAGAAGCATCTCCCAGCTCTGGTAAAATGTTAACTTCCATTCTACCTTATGCCTTTATTTATTTTGTTAAATTTTTAAAATTTATTTGCAAACAGGCATGGTGGCACAATCCTTTAATCCCAGCACTTGGGAGACAAGGCAGGGAGACAGAGGTAGGAGAATCACTGTGAGTTCGAGGCCAGCCTGGGACTACAGAGTAAGTTTCTGGTAAGCCTAGAGTGTGACCCTACCAAAAAAAAAAAAAGAAAGAAAGAAAAAAAGAAAGAAAGAAAGAAAGAAAGAAAGAAAGGAAGAAAGGAAGAAAGAAAGAAAGAAAGAAAGGAAGAAAGGAAGAAAAGGAAATGAAAAAAAGAAAAAAAACAGGGCTGGAGAGATGGCTAGTGGTTAAGGCACTTGCTTGCAAAGCCTAAGGACCCAGATTTGATTCCCCAGTACCCACGTAAGCCAGATGTGCAGGGTGGCACATGCGTCTGGAGTTCATTTGCAGTTGCTGGAGGCCCAAGAACCTGTTCTTTCCTGACTTAACTAGCTCATAAGAGTTGGCAGGTCCCACTCAAGTGATGAAACAGGTATTTTCCCAGGGAGGATCATCTGTTCTTTTTCTCTTCTTCTTTATTTATTTTTTAACTTTATTTTTTTGAGGTAGGATCTCTAGCCCAGGCTGACCTGGAATTCACTATGTAGTCTTAGAGTGGCCTTGAATTCACAGCAATGCCCCTGCCTCTATGTGCACCACCATGCCTGGCTTACCTTCTTCTTTTGCAAGCAAATAGAGATAGAAGAGAGAATAGGCACTCCAGGGCCTCCAGACTCCAAATGGATGTGTCACTTTGTGTATCTGGCTTTGCATGGGTACTGGGGAACCAAAATCCAGTTGTTAGGCTTTGCAGGCAAGCTCCTTAACCACTGAGCAATCTCCCCAGCCCACACTTTCACTTATAGTAACAAGGGAGCATATTTAAGGAACAATAAGTTTGAGTATTCTTGCTTTTTAATATTTATTTATTTATTTATTTATTTATTTGAGAGAGTAAAAGGACGATAGGGAGAGAGAATGGGCGCACCAGGGCCTCCAGCCACTGCAAATGAACTTCAGATGCATGCACCACCTTGTGCATCTGGCTTACTGTGGGTACTAGGGAATAGGACCATGGACTGGGGTTCTTAGGTTTCACAGGTAAGCACTTAACTGCTAAGCCATCTCTCCAGCTCCCCCCCTTTTTTTTTTGAGGTAGGGTCTCTAGCCCAGGCTGACCTGGAATTTACTATGTAGTCTCAGGCTGGTCTTGAACTCACAACAATCCTCCTACCTCTGCTTCCAAGTGCTGGATTATGAATTTCAAGTCAGCCTGGGCTAGCATGAGACCCTACCTCAAAAAAAAAAAAAAAAAAAAAAAAGAGCCGGGCATGGTGGCACATGCCTTTAATCCCAGCACTTGGGAGGCAGAGGTAGGAGGCCATGAGTTTGAGACCACCCTGAGAACTACAGAGTGAATTCCAGGTCAGCCTGAGCTAGAGTGAGACCCTACCTCGAAAAAAAAAAAAAAAGATAAAACAAGTGCTGGGATTAAAGCTCGGCCATTTCCATTTCTTTCTTTTTCTTCCTTTCTTTCCTCCTTCCTTTCTTCCTTCCTTCTTTCTTTCTTTCTTTCTTTCTTTCTTTCTTTCTTTCTTTCTTTCTTTCTTTCTTTCTTTCTTTCTTTCTTTCTTTCTTCATTTGAGGCAGGGTCTCACTGTAGCCCAGGCTGATCTGAAATTCTTTATGTAGTCTCAAGGTGGCCTTGAACTCACAGTGATCCTCCTACATCTGTCTCCCAAGTGCTGGAATTAAAGGTGTGCACCATCACATCCAGTTTAAGTATTCTTTTTCGAATTTTGATGTGTGTGTGTGTGTTTTACATGGGTGGCTGGGGAATTGAACTTAGGTCAACTGGCTTTGCAAGCAAGTGCCTTAAACTGCTGAGTTATCTCCTTACCCCCAAGTTTGACTTTTCTAAAAGGGCAGAAGGGTCCAAATATGTGGAAGACAAATTGTTCTTTTCAAAATTTCAAACTGAAGGGCTGGAGAGATGCCTTAGTGGCTAAGGCGCCTGCCTGCTAAGCCTAAGAACACTGGTTCCAATGTCCAGCGGTTCCAATCTCCAGGTCCCACGTTTAGCCAGATGCAAAGTGAGGCAAGGGCGCAATGCTGCCCTTGCCGACAAGGGGGTGCACACATCTGGATTTCGTTCACAGCAGCTGAGAGACTGCTGGTGCGCCCATCTCTGTCTCCCTCTCCCTCTCTGTCTATCTCTGTCTCTCTCTTCAAAAATAAATAAAAAATAATAATTAAAAAAATATTTCAAACTGAAGCAAGGTGTGGTGGTGCTTTTAATCCCAGCATTTAAGACGCAGAGATAGGAGGATCACTGTGAGTTCAAGGCCAGCCTGGGACTACAGAGAGTTTCAGGACAGCCTGGGCTAGAGTGAGACCCTACCTAAATAAATAAATAAATAAATAAATAAATAAATAAATAAATAAATAAATCAAAATTCAAGTTGGGCATGGTGTTACATGCCTATAATCCCGCTTGGGAAGTAGTGGCAAGAGGATTCAAAATTCAAGGCCAGCCTAGGGATAATTCTGTTAGAAAAAGGGTTTTTGTTGTTGTTTTGCGTGTATGTGAATGTGTGTGTATTAATGCTTTGTACTTGGCTGGCTGTGTTTCTGTTTGAACGGCTTTAATTGTATCTGGTAGGTTAGGATTTTTGAGCTATACTTTTCTTTTCTTTTCTTTCTTTTTTTAAATTAAAAATTTTTTTTTTATTTTTGAGGTAGGGTTTCACTCTCATCCAGGCTGACCTGGAATTCACTATGTATTCTCATATGTGGCCTTGAATTCATGGTGATCCTCCTACCGCTGCCTCCCAAGTGCGGGGGTTAAAGGCGTGTGCCACCATGCCTGGCTCCCAGCTCACTTAATTCTAAATTCAAGACAAGTTCTTACTACTTATTCCAGGCTGACTTAAACTCCCCATCCTCCAACCTCAGACTCCTGAGTGCTGAGGTTACAGGTGTGTATCACCACACCCAGCTATAACAGAATATGATAGTTGATCTTTTTTGTTTGGTTGGGTTTTTTTCTTGTTGTGTGTTTGTGTATGTGTGTGTACATGTATGTGCCCTTGGGCACCCCATACACTCACCTGTTACAGGAAACTGAGGCTCACAGAACAGGCACCAGAGACTGGTGAGGAATCAGGATGAAAGTTTATTTTCACATCAGCATGGGCCCAAGGGAATCTCTTCCAAACCCTGAACCTAATTCTTGGTGGTTCAGAGTTTATATACTTAATTTTGGACTGCTCTGGTTATTGTTAGGTTTCAGAGCTCAAAGGTCTGGCCTAGTGCCAGAGACCTTGAATATGAGATAGGCAAGTTTTACAGAAACAGAAAAATGGTTAGTTAGCAGACAGATGTCTGCAGCTGTGCTATGGAGATAAAAAGGAAACACAAGATGATTTGTGTATGGAATAGGAACTACAATATAGATCATGGCCTTGAAACTACATATTTTAAAAAAACTACAGTGTTGGACATAACCAGCACCAAAGTCTATATAGTACAGGACCTAACTTTGGGGCAGGGGCTTCTAAATCTTACCCCCATTTCCATCTCAGCCTGCAGTGGTTAGGGTGAAACATTGGGTGTTCAACTCCAATATTATTTCGCCTGATCTTCTTTTTTTTTCTTCTTCTATTTTTATTTATTTATATATTTATTTGAGAGAGAATGAATGGGTGTGCCAGGGCCTCTAGCCACTGTAAATGAATTCCAGAGGCATGTGCCACCTTATGCATGTGGCTTACACAGGTACTGGGAATCAAACCTGGGTCCTTAGGCTTCCCAGGCAAATGCCTTAACCATTAAGCCATCTCTCCAGCCCTTGCCTGGTCTTTTTGTTTTGTTTTGTTTTGATTTTAGTTTTGCAAGGAGGGTTTCACTTTAGCCCAGGCTGACCTGGAATTCACAATGTAGTCTCAGGGAGGCCTTGAACTCATGGCAATCCTCCTACCTCTGCCTCCCGAGTGCTGGGATTAAAGGCGTGCGCCACCACGCCCGGCTCTTCCTTTTACTGATTCCTGAGCTTGCAGGGCTCTAAAGATTCCTGGGTCTCCACTCCTCTGAGGAACTGGGATTGCAGGTCTATGTAGCCATGCCCCAGCTGCTTTGTGTGAGATCTGGAAATTTGAACTCATAGTCTCAGGTCTCCTCAGGCCCTCATGCTTGCTCAGGAAGGGCACTTAACCACACAGCCATCTCTCCAGCCCATGGTGGTGGGTCTTCATGTTAAATTTAACTGGATTTAGACTTTTAGACTCACCTAGGAGTCTGAGGCACACCTCTGGTTGTGTCAGTGACAGTGTTTCAGAGGTGATTAACTGATATGGAAAGACTCAACTTGCTGGGCGTGGTGGCACATGACTTTAATCCCAGCACTTGGGAGGCAGAGGTAGGCGGATTACCATGAGTTTGAGGCCACCCTGAGACTACATAGTGAATTCCAGGTCAGCCTGGGCCGGTGTGAGACCCCCGAAAAAAAAAAAAAAGTTGGGCGTGGTGGCACACACTTTTAATCCCAGCACTCAGGAGGCAGAGGTAGAAGGATTGCCATGAGTTCCAGGCCACCCTGAGATTACATAGTGAATTCCTCAGCTCAGCTCTACCTTCCCTGTCATGATGAACTAAATCCTCTAATGCCATGAGCCAAAATAAACTCTTCCTCCTTTAAATTATTAGGTATTTGAGCTGGGCGTGGTGGCGTACGCCTTTAATCCCAGCACTTGGGAGGCAGAGGTAGGAGGATCGCCGTGAGTTCAAGGCTACCCTGAGACTACATAGTTAATTCCAGGTCAGCCTGGGCCAGAGTAAGACCCTACCTCAAAAAGCAAAAAAAAAAAAATATATATATATATATATATATTAGGTATTTGGTCTCTGTGATGAGAAAAGTAGCTAAAACATGTATTTTATTTCATATGTATATATTAGTTTTTCGAGGTAGGAGGATTGCTATAAATTCGTGGCCATCCTGATACTAGATACCAAATTCCAGGTCAGCCTGTGAAACCCTACCTTGCAACCCACCCTCCCCCTCACCCCCATTCATTTAAAGACCTAAAGGCCAGGCATGGTGATGTATGCCTTTAACACCAGAGGCAGAAGTAGGAGTTGGAGGCCTGTCGGGAGCTACAGAGTGAATTCTAGTTCATCCTGGGCTCCTTCAAGCCAGGCTGAGTGGTCCATATCTGTAATCCCAGCACTAGAGACAGAGGGATCAGGAGCTCAAAGCCAGGCTCAGCTACAATAGCAAGTTCCAGGGCAGCCTGGGTTATGAGACCCTGTCCCAAACAAATAAAAAAATAGACAAATAGGGCTAGACATACCATAACTAGCACTGGGGGAAGGAGGTAAAGAGAATATCACTGCAAGTTTGAGGCCAGTCTGGTCTGGTCTATGTGGTGAGTTCTAGGCTAGGGCTTTCTAAAGCTACATAATGAGCCACAGTCTCAAAACAAACAAAACTATAAGCCAAGTTGAGCTCTGTACTGTGTGCCTATAGTTCCAGCTACTCCAGAGGAAGATCTCTTGAGCCCAGGAGTTCACATAGGCTTGGCAGAAAAAGTAAGACCCTGTCTCAAAATAAATAAATAAATAAATAAAAAAAAAAATAAAAAACAGGTGTTGTTAAGGGAAGTGTAAGGGAAGCAAAAGGGAACACCAGACTTAATCTCTACAGACTGTTTATTGAGAGAAACAGCAAGGGGCAGCAGCCTTCCTATGGGATGAAGACTGAAGCATTGAGGCAGGTTGGGGTTCAAACTTATAAGAAGGATCCTAAGAAAAACAGACTTTACCAGGTGCAGTAGATAAGAAATTTGTAGCTGTTTGTGTCCTTGTTCAGAATAGGTTTCTTCAGCCAGGATTGTCTAAGGGAGGACACCCAGATGTTTTTGGATCCTTCAAGGCCACTGTGCTAAGGGGAGTACATCAGTCAGGGGAGGTGTTGGGCTTGCCTCTGTTGTTTCCTTTATGACCTTTTCGCCTTAGGGATAGTTATTAACTTTTTAGTTCCCTGTGGTTGTCAGGGAAAGCTATTAATCCTTCAGTCTGGACTTTGAAAGGATAGAAAAGATTATGGAGAAATGGGAAAGAATGGGGCACTTGGGGTGGGCTGTGTGGGATAGAACGGGGGTGATGAACTCTTGGGGTATTTTTTGTTGGGGAGCAGTAGATCTCTTGGGGTGTCTTGCACAGTCCTGTTGGATGTCCAGGGGCTGATATTTAGTGGCCATGAAGAATTTAGTGACTTACTGTGAAGTGAAGATGTGTATTTTGTCTTGAAGGAATTTAGTGAGGCATCTGAGTATGTAAGGACCAAAAGAGAGAGTGAATATTATCTTAATCAGGGGAATAAAGCACATGTCACAGACAGGATAGGTTTAACTTGAAAGGAGATTTCTTAACTTACAGCAATAGATATTTTAGTTGGTCACATAGAGATGTCAGGTCACATGCAGAGAAATAATATTATTGGCCATGAAAAAAGGCTAATATAGCCCAACATATTATTGGCTCTGGATTGGTAACATTTACTTTAAAATTTTTTTTTAATTATTTTATTTATTTTTGGAGAGAGACACAGAGAGAGACAGACAGAGAGGGAGAGGGAGACAAATAGAGATGGGTGCGCCAGCAGTGTCTCAGCTGCTGTGAATGAAATCCAGATGTGTGCGCCCCCTTGTGGTCAAGTGCAGCATTGCGCCCTTGAGTCACTTTGCATCTGGCTAAACGTGGGACCTGGAGATTGGAACCGGGTTCTTAGGCTTAGCAGGCAGGCACCTTAACCACTAAGCCATCTCTCCAGCCCAACATTGACTTTTTTACAATTGGTATAGTCCATCGTTGAAGTTTTGGTCATACAGGTGTGGCTTTTGGGAGTCTCAGCTTTTGGTTTTTTATTTGTTAAACTTTATTGTGCAGTTTGTGTACGTAGTAGGCTATTATCCCATGTGGATCTTATAAACAGGCAAGGAGGCAGCTCTTCAGGAGAGTGATACTGATCAGAGCCATTAGGAACACCAAGACTATATTAAATCTATTAGCCATTATGATCTGGCTATTATCCACATGTGATTTTTCTTGCACATGGCATGACATTACAGGTGACATGAGTACTATATTTAAGGTTAAAAAAATAACAACATAGGGCTGGAGAGATGGCTTAGTGGTTAAGGCGCCTGCCTGCCAAGCCTAAGAATGTGGTTTGATTCTCCAGGTCCCATGTTTAGCCAGAGGCAAAAGTGACACAAGCACGCAATGCTGCACTTGCCCACAAGGTGGTGCATGTGTCTGGAGTTCATTCACAGCGGCTGAGAGGCTGCTGATGTGCCCATTCTCTCCCTCTGCCTCTTCCTCTCTGTCTCTGTCTCTCTCTCTCTGTCTCTCTTAAATAAATAAATAATAATAGTAATAATAATATAGGTGATAGGTAAGGAAGAAGGAATTGTTAATTTGGATGGAGAATTAATTGTAATTTGTGGAAATATAAAGATTTGGTTTAGGTAAGGTGGGAAGTATAAGAGATTAGTATTGAAGCTAGTCCCAGCACTTGGAGGCAGAGGTAGGAGGATCACTGTGAGTTCAAGGCCACTCTGAGACTACATAGTGAATTCCAGGTCAGCCTGAATTATAGTGAGAACCTACCTCAGAAAAAAAAAAAAAAAAAAAAAAAAAAAAAAAGAGAGAGAG
The DNA here is from genome assembly GCA_036365145.1 of Orientallactaga sibirica. NCBI lineage: Eukaryota > Metazoa > Chordata > Mammalia > Rodentia > Dipodidae > Orientallactaga > Orientallactaga sibirica. The sequence continues at coordinate 57,241,860 of JAEOAD010000006.1, forward strand.
AGAGATTAGTATTGAAGCAATATTTAAGATATATTAAATTGCCGGGCGTGGTGGCGCACGCCTTTAATCCCAGCACTCGGGAGGCAGAGGTAGGAGGATCGCCGAGAGTTCGAGGCCACCCTGAGACTACATAGTTAATTCCAGGTCAGCCTGGACCAGAGTGAGACCCTACCTTACAAAAACCAAAAAAAAAAATAAAATAAATAAATAAAAATATATTAAATTATTTTAAATTTAGATATGATAGAGATTAAGAAATTAACTAATTCTGAAATTTAGATTTAAAGGTTTCTTTTTGTGTTAAATCTTTAATATAGAAAGTTCATGGTCTTTCTTACTTGGTCCAAAGATCAAAAAGTCTTATCTTTAGGAGAACTAATGAAAGTATGTTAGGCTGAAAGGCTAAAAATTTGATTAGTCTTGATAATTTGTTATTTATTTTATAAACAATGAAATTATGTTTATATAATTATTTTGGTTATATAATACAATGAAATATATTTTATGTGATTAGGCCCAGTTTTATCTAGTAGAATAAGTTTATTGCAAATAAATACAAGCTTTATCCAGTAAGAAAACATATGGGTAGAACATTTAATAAACCTATTGTTGTAAGCAGGTGTCCTATGTAACAAAATAAAGGCTTAGTTTTGATTTTTATGTCACATTTAGACAGAGTTTAAATAAATAGACAAAACTAGCTAAAATACCTTGATCTTGTTAACCTTGATATTGATAATTAAGGCTTACAGAACTGGCACCAGAGATGGAGTGGAGAATCAGTCTATTTTCACATCAGTGTGGGTCTAGGGGAATCTCTTCTAAAGCCTGAAAAAAAATGGTAAATTAGTAGAGAGATAGCTGTGGCTGTGCTATGGAGTTAAGAAGAAACACAATAGTTAGGTGTGGTGGCTCATGCCTTTAATCCCAGCACTTTCCAGCCCAGAAGTTTTGATTTGAGTTCAAGGCCACCATGAGATAGAGTTTGAGTTAAAGGCCAGCCTGAACCAGAGTGAAATACCTTGAAAAACAAACAAAAGATATTGGTGGCACACACCTTTAATCCCAGCACTCCAGATGCAGTGGAGGAGGATCACCAGTTTTTGATCAAGGCCACCCTGAGAATCTCTTGAATTCCAGGTCAGCCTGGGCTAGAGTGAAACCCTACCTTGAAAATAAATAAACAAACAAACACAAGATAATTTTAGTATTGACCAGAAGCTATAATACAAACTATGGCCTTGAAACAGTACCAAAACTACAGTGTCACTACAAAAGACTATGTAGTATGGGACATAACCAGCATAAAAGTTTATTACAGTGCAAGATATAACTTTGGGCCAGGAGCCTTTAAATTTTATTTTATTGTAATATGACGTATGGCACTATAAATAAATTGACCACCTTATTGTAGGGAATTGTTTGAACTATGTAAACAATTAAGGTGAGAGAATACAGAGAAAACAGCTTTTTAGAAGGTAGGTGTATCTTATTTTTTTTTAACTGATAGTTCTAAGTACAGGCAGAACATGTCAAATAAGACAGCATAAAGTTTTGGCATTTGTGTTTGGTAACATCTTTGATTAGCTTAGATACCTGTGTGGGTACCAATCACCCAGAGAAGGTTGGAAGCAAGGCCATAGCATTTGAAATCATTTATTTTATATGAAAACCACTATTTGAGCATGGGGCTGTACCCTGAGGTAGAGAATATGTCTTAAGAGTTAATTTACTTATGAGCAATGAACTTGAGATACCAGAAATGAGTAAGTTATTTTTTTTTTTTTTTTTTTTTTGAGGTACCGTTTCGCTCTAGTCCAGGCTGACCTGGGATTCATATGTAGTCTCAGGGTGGCCTCAAACTTACAGTGATCCTCCTACCTCTGCCTTCCAATTTCTGGGATTAAAGGCATGTGCCACCATACCTGGCTTATTTACATTTTGGGGGGAGGTTTTGCGGTAGGGTGTCACTCTAGCCCAGGCTGACCTGAAATTCACTATGCAGTCTCAGGGTGGCCTTAAAATCAAGGTGATCTTCCTACCTCTGCCTCCCAAGTGCTGGGATTAAGGCATATGCCACCACAGCCTGGCTGCAAATCTGTTTTAAAGAGAAAACACTTAAATAATAAACATTTTAGTTTAAGTAAAATAGGAGTTATTTTTAAAACTTTAAAGTTTTTAGCATTAGGGAAATTAAACATTAATAAGTGAAACTTTACCTTAAGATTCTGGGGAATCAAACCTGGGTCCTGAGCTTCACAGGCAAGTACCTTAACTGCTAAGCCATTTCTCCAGCCTCTTTGTAAGGTTTAGAGAGACTTTATTGTTTAAGAGGAAGAGAAGTTCAACAATCTGAGCCCTTTATTGCTTGAGCTGAGAGACAAACAGACATCTCAGAGGGGATTTTTTCAGGAGCCTAATACCTGGTCAAAGTCTCAAATTTTACATTGTCTGCCCAGTTTTATTTACTGGAGGTCCTGAAGCCCAACTCCTCTCTCTGCCTCCCAGGCTCTCTCAAAAAATAAACTTTATTTGCACAGAAGTGTCTTGAGTTTGAACCACCCTGAGTCTATAGTCAAGCCCTCTCTCTTTTTTATTTGAGGAGAGAGACAAAAATGCAAAACACTCAAAAATTGATAAGAAAAAACTCAGATCATGGGACTCTGTGCAATCCCTGGCTTATGAGCTCAAGTGTCCTGAGTTCAAGGTCAATTGACAAGTGAGACCTATTGGATTGACAAGGCAAGAGCCTTAACAAAACAAAACAAAAAAGCCAAAACCCAAAATAAGCAAGGGTCTTATTAAATACATACCTGGAAGGCATTCCTAACAGTCTCAGGACTGGTCCTGCAGAAGGGCTCCTAACTGGGGTCTTCTGAGTGTTAGGACAAGAATAGCCTCTATCTTTGGACTCTGACTGCCAGCCATTGTTGCATCTGTGGCAAGAGGCAATTCAACTACCTCTCCTTCTTATCCATTCCTCTTTCCTTGGAGATCTTTCTCAAATCATTACAAAATGGCTGTTATTGGTGTTCCTGGTCCTCAAGCACTTGAAAAATTAGATTAGGAGCAAGTGAATTCCAATGTCCCTCCACCCTAAGCCTATTATTCTTTGAGCTGGAGTCTTACTCTTTCTCAGATCTTTCCTTTTTTTCAGGAGCTCTTTTTTTTTTTTTTTTTTAAATTTTTTTTAAGGTAAATCAATAAGCCCAGACCTGACCTGTCACTATGTAGTCTCAGGGGTGGCCTCTGAACTCAGTGATCCTCCCACCATTTTTTGCCTCCTCAGTGCTGGGATTATCAGGCATGCACCACTCCTTTCTGGCACTTTTTTTTCAATTTTAAGATCAGCCCTCAGGATTTGAGAGAGTAGGATTTTTATTTAAGATTGAGAGAGAGAGAGAGAATTTGACACACCAGGGCCTCAAGCCAGTACCAAAGAAACTCCAAACAAAACCACCTTGTGCATCTGCTATGTGGGTCTTGGGGAAACAGGCTAAGGGCTGGTTTTTTGGAATTCCAAGGCATGATGCCTTAAGGTGCTAAGTCATCCTTCCAGCCCATCCTGTTGTTTTGGGTCTTAAGCCTAGCCCAGGCTGACCTGGAACTCACTCTGTATAGTCTCAGGCTGGTCTGGAACTCACAGAAACCCTCCTAACTCAGTCTTCTGAGTGTTAGAACAAGAATGACTCTATCTTTGGACTCTGACTGCCATTTCATTGTAACCATCTGTTTCCCAAGAGTGACCCAACTACCTCTCCTAATTATCACGTTCCTGGAATGAACTGGACCATCCATTCCCATTATCACTTTCCAGGTGACCTTGGGATGGACCAAAACACGTGTCTCACAAAATTTTTGATTATTAAAGAGAGAGGAGGGAGGATGGTTGCACCAGGGCCTTTCAGCCCTGAAGCAAGGTGGACCACCCAGCAACCAAACAATTCCAATGTCCCCTCCACTCGATAAGTAACCCCTAGTCTTTAAGGGTGGTAGCTTTTTTCTTTCTTTCTTTCTTTCTTTCTTTCTTTCTTTCTTTCTTTCTTTCTTTTTTTTTTTTTTTTTTTTTTTTTTTTTTTTGGTACAATCTCACTATAGCCCAGCCTGACCTGCAATTCACTATGTAGTCTCAGGGTGGCCTTGAACTCACAGTGATCCTCCTACCTTTGCCTCCCAAGTGCTGGGATTAAAGGCATGCACCACCACACCTGGCTGCTTTTTTTTTTAATTTTAAAATTTTACTTATTTATTTGAGAGAGTGAGAGAGAAAGAGGCAGAAAGAGAGAGAGAGAGAATGGGCGCGCCAGGGCCTCTAGCCACTGCAAACAAACTCCAGACGCATGCACCACCTGGGCATCTGCTTATGTGGGTCCTGGGGAATCAAACCAAAGTCTTTTGGCATTGCAGGCAAGTGCCTTTAGTGATAAGCCTTTCCAGCCCTTAATTTTATTTTTTAAGAGAGATGGGGGCTGGAGAGATGGCTTAGCGGTTAAACACTTGCCTATGAAGCCTAAGGACCCCGGTTCGAGGCTCGATTCTCCAGGACCCACGTAAGCCAGATGCACAAGGGGGTGCATGCATCTGGAGTTCGTTTGCAGTGGCTGGAGGCCCTGGCGCACCCATTCTCTCTCTCTCTCTCTCTCTCTACCTGCCTATTTCTGTATCTCTCTCTCTCTCAAATAAATAAAGCCGGGCGTGATGGCGCACGCCTTTAATCCCAGCACTCGGGAGGCAGAGGTAGGAGGATCGCCAAGAGTTCAAGGCCACCCTGAGACTACATAGTTAATTCCAGGTCAGCCTGGGCCAGAGTGAGACCCTACCTTGCAAAACCAAAAATAAATAAATAAATAAATAAAATTTTTTTAAAAAGAGAGAGATGGGGAGGATGGGTGCACTAGGGCCTTTCAGCCACTGTGATAGAACTCCAGAGACATGTGCCCCCTGTGGTGCATGTGCAACATTGTATGCTTGCATCACTGTGTGTCTGGCTATGTGGGGATTCGAACTTGCATTCTTAGGCTTTGCAGGGAAGCACCTTAACTGCTAAGCCATCTTTCCATCCCAGGAGGTAGCTTTTTGACCTGCCTGGTCAGAACCCTTCTCAGGCATCCCAGAATAAAGCCAACTCTGTTGTTAAGCTGAGTTTCCCCTCACCACTTTTTTTTTTTTTTTTTTTTTTTCGAGGTAGGGTCCCACTCTAGACCAGGTTGACCTGCCTGTATTACACTAGGGAATCTCAGGGTGGCCTTGAACTCATGGTGATCCTCCTACCTCTGCCTCCTGAGTGCTGGGATTAAAGGCGTGCGCCACCACGCACGGCTTTTTCCCCCCTCCTTTTTTTATATTTATTTATTTGAGAGAGAGAGAGAGAGAGAGAGGAAGAGGTAGATAGAGAGAAAGAGAGAATGGACATGCCAGGGCCTCTAGCCACTGCAAACAAACTCCAAATGTATGTATCCCTTGTGCATCTGGCTTATGTGGGTCCTGGGGAATTGATCCAGGGATCCAGGTTCCTAGGCTTCACAGGCAAACGCCTTAACTGCTAATCCATTTTCCCAGCCCCTCCCACCTTTTTTCCCCTGCTTTATTCTAACAAATAGTGCTAAAACTTGGGCAAATGTTTGGGGTGAGGACCTTCTTGCAACCTAGGGAGCAATGAACAGCTTGTTCTGGGCTAACCCCTAGATGCTGAGGTGTCCTCAAGCTCCACTTTATTTTTTCTCTATTTCTTTCAATATGGTGAATTGCATGAGAATTGCAACTCCCACTGGGCAGGACTGTGAGACTAAGGCCAAGGCTACTTCAGTGGGTTCTCAAAACATCCAGGTGGCTAGAGCAAATCTCCGACAGCCAGGTAGGGTAATTCACCTGCCTAAAAGCTTTTCTTCCTGTTTTCCTGGCTCCAGCCACAGAAAGGCCATTTACCATATACACTGGATCATCCAACACTGGACCATGTTTAGCCCACAGAAAAGGTGAGTCAGCCTTTATCTCTCTTCCTAAGAACCTGGGAGTGACAGACTGGGATTGCCTTGTCCTGGGAAGGCAGCCCTGGGAGCCTCAGGCCAGAAACAATTGCTCTGGGACGCCTGACATCCTGGCACTTCCAGTTTTCAAACTTTCACTGACCTTCTAGCCGGACTGTCTCCATGGCTAATCTTGTTTTATTTTAAACATTTTCTTTCTTTCCTTTCTTTCTTTTCTTTCCTTCCTTCCTTCCTTCCTTCCTTCCTTTCTTTCTTTCTTTCTTTCTTTCTTTCTTTCTTTCTTTCTTTCTTTCTTTCTTTCTGGAGAGAAACACAGAGAGAGAGGGAGAGGAAGACAGATGGAGATGGGCATGCCAGCAGCCTCTCAGCTGCTGCAAATGAAATCCAGATGCGTGCACCCCTTGTGGTCAAGTGCAGCATTGTGCCCTTGCATCACTTTGCATCTGGCTACACATGGGACCTGGAGATTGGAACCGCTGGAGATTGGAACCAGCGTTCTTAGGCTTAGGAGTCAGGTGCCTTAACCACTAAGCCATCTCTCCAGCCCCCCCCCCTTTTTTAAGTTTATTAGAGAGAGGAAGAGAGAAAATGGGCATGCCAGGGCCTGTAGCCACTGCAGATGAACTCCAGATGCATGCATCACCATGTGCATCTGGCTTATGTGGTACCTGGAGAATCGAACCTGAGTACTTAGGCTTTGCAGGCAAGCATCTTAACTGCTGAGCCATCTCTCCAGCCCTGCATGGCTAATCTTAATAAATTCTTAGATCCATAAAGCTATGTTTTCATCCTCCATTGTTAAACCAGGGATGGAGATACCCCAAAACTGACTGCCTTCTTGGACTCTACTCCTTCCCTTTTACCTCTGCCTTTGGTTTTTCCTTTAGTGCTAGCTACATTCTCTGATAAATCTGGTGACTGAGACCAGGTCCTATTGGGCAAGGTCCAGGACCCCATTGCTCTCTTCCTGATTTATTTCCAGAGCTTAAAGCCTACCACATTCCTCCCCTGATATTCCCCTCATACTCTCTCCACTGGGCAGAGGTCCAGGAACTCCTTGCCCCAAATCTGCCCCAAACCTTTGGTCAAAAAGGAGATATAGGGCTGGAGAGATGGCTTAGTGGTTAAGGCGCCTGCCTCTTACGCCTAAGAGGCTGGTTCCAATCTCCATTGGTTCCAATCTCCAGGTCCCACGTTTAGCCAGATGCAAAGTGATGCAAGGGCGCAATGCCGCACTTGCCCACAAGGGGGTGCACACATCTGGAATTCGTTCACAGCAGCAGAGAGACTGCTGGTGTGCCCATTCTCTATCTGTCTCCTTCTACCCTCTCTCTCTGTCTGTCTCTCTCTAAAAATAAAAAAATTAAAAATAAAAATTTTTTTTAAAAAAGGCAATATAAAGTCCAAATGCCTCATTTTTAAATTGTGATACAGTCTGGCAAAAACATAAATTGGACAATAATTCCTCCTGGTGTGAAAATGGCACAGTAGACTTCCAAAATTTTTTTAAAGATTTTATTTTCCTTTATTTATTTATTTATTTATTTATTTATTTATTTGAGATAAAGATAGAGATAGAGAGAGATAGAGAGAGAGAGAGAGAGAGAGAGAGAGAGAGAGAGGAGAATAGGTGTGCCAGGGCCTCTAGCCACTGCAAACGAACTCCAGATGCATGTGCCACCATGTACATCTGGCTTATGTAGGACCTGGAGATTCAAACTGGGGTCCTTAGGCTTCACAAGCATGCACTTTAACTGCTAAGCCATTTCTCCAACCCCCAAATTTTTTAAGATCTTGATACCTTCAGAGACCAGAATGGCTAATGGCCCTGTCAGCTATACTCTCCTACCCACAAAGCACTAGCTATGTTTCACCACAGCCTAAGGAGTTACTGGAATCTGTGGACAGTAGCAGTTCATTCCAGGCTGAATCCTGAGTAGTTTCTGATATCCACCTATCCACCTTCTTTTCTTTTCTTTTTTTCTTTTTCTTTGTTTTTTTCAAGGTAGGATTTTACTCTAACCCAGGCTGACCTGGAATTCCCTATATAGTCTCAGGGTGGCCTTGAACTCACTGTAATCCTTCTACGTCTGCCTCCCAAATGCTGGGATTAAAGGTGTACCCACCATACCCAGGCTCCACCTGACTTTTCTTTCTGCTCCCTCTCTCTCTGTTTTCATACCTAGCCCACAGGATTGTGTGAGGTTGGGTATCTTCTGAAGAGACTGAAAAATTCTATTTATTTATTTATTTATTTATTTATTTATTTATTTATTTATTTATACAGATAGGCAGAGAGAGAGAGAAAGTGAGAATGGGTGCACCAGGGTCTGTAGCCACTACAAACGAACTCTAGATGCATGCACCCCCTTGTGCATCTGGCTTATGCAGGACTTGGAGAATCAAACCGGGGTCCTTAGGCTTCGCCAGCAAACACCTTAAATGCTAAGCCATGTCTCCAGCCCCAGAATTCTTTTTTTTTAGTTTTTATTTTTATTTATTTATTTGAGGGGGAGAAAGAAGCAGATAGAGAATGGGCACTCAGTGCCTCCAGCCACTGCAAATGAACTCCAGACACATGTGCCATGTAGTGCATCTGGCTTATGTATGTCCTGGACAGTTGAACCTGGGTCCTTTGGCTTTGCAGGCAAATGTCTTAAAGGCTAAGCCACCTCTCTAGTCCCTGAAGAATTTTTTGTTTTTCTTTTTCTTTTTTCTTTCTTTTCTTTTTCTTTTTTTTTTTTGAGAGAGAGACACAGAGAGAGGGAGAGGAAAGAGGAAGACAGATAGAGAAGGGCGTGCCAGCAGCCTCTCAGCTGCTGTGAACGAAATCCAGATGTGTGCGCCCCCTTATGGTCAAGTGGGGCATTGCACCCTTGCATCACTTTGCATCTGGCTAAACGTGGGACCTGGAGATTGGAACCAGCATTCTTAGGCTTAGGAGGCAGGCGCCTTAACCACTAAGCCATCTCTTCAGCCCTGTTTTGTTTTTTGAGGTAGGGTTTCACTCTAGCTCAGGCTGACCTGGAATTTACTATGTAATTTCAGGGTGATCCTCCCACCTCAGCCTCTGGAGTGCTGGGATTAAAGTCATGCACCACCATGCCAGCTGTTTGTTTTTCGATGTAGGATCTTGTTCTAGCCCAGGCTGACCTGGACTTCACTCTAGTCTCAGGGTAGCCTTGAACTCACAAGCTCTGCTCCCTGAGTGCTGGGATTAAAGGCATGTGCCACCATGTCCTGCTGAGACTGAGGCATTCTGGACAGGGCAACTCTGATATCTCATGCTGGGCTCAGCAATACCTCCAACAGCCCTTCAGGGTAATCTACTGGGCTTCTCCCTCTCCCTCCCTGCCATTCCTCCTTTCACATTTCCGAGAGCCACACTGCTCTCCGAAGTTTGAGGAGTAAACTCCCCTTCCTCTTTAGTTTTTTAGTTTTCCAAGATAGAGTTTCACTGTAGCCCAGGCTGACCTGGAATTCACTATGTAGTGTGAGGGTGTCCCCGAACTCATGGTGATCCTCCTACCTCTGCCTCCAGAGTGCTGGGATTAAAGGCATGCACCACCACACCCCACCCAAGAAACACTTTTATGCCAGACTGATGTATATTCTTGTGACCTGAAGAAAGACACACACACACACACACACACACACCCCTGAAGGTGACATTCAGAAAGAGGGAGGGGCTGGAATGTCCCAGCCTTTAGCCTCAGATTCAGGTATGTAAGAGGAAATCTGATTGGCTAGTAAGTCTGAAGGATGAACCTAAGGGTCAACCCATTTGTGTCAGTCCACCTAGATAGCACAGTAGAGTGTATGCAGCAGGGGGCGCTGTAGATACTTCTCCATCAGATGAGTTCCATTTTTGTGGTCGCATGTCGGTGGCATCTCATGGTTCTCTTTGAACCTCAGACCCCAACTGAAACTGCCTAAAAAGCTAGTTTTCTCTTTTCCTCCTTCACCACCCCAATCCAGGGAGTTTTAGGTAAGGCATCCATTTCCCAGAGTACCCTGTGACTTTGATTTTGTAGACCCCAGGGGTCCTTGCCCAATCTTCTGGCTGGGAGATTCACATCTCCTGGTGCTGACACCAGGAGATACATATAGTCTTAAGCCTATAAGAAGGTGTCTTTCAGGTAGTTTTCTTTTCTTTTCTTTCTTTGTGGAGGGGGATGCTTGAAAAAACTTGCAGAAAACGATTTGGCCAGCCTTTATCTTGGAGACAAAGTAAGTCTCAGACTATATCTAAAACTCCAAAATGGGTAATAATTACTCCATTCCAAAAGATAGTCATTTGACTTGCATCATAAAAATCTAAAAAGGGAAACTGTATGTGGTTGCAGATTCCTTTAATCCAAGCACTTGGGAGGCAGAGGTAGGAGGATCACTGTGAGTTCAAGGCCACCCTGAGACTACAGAGTGAATTTCAGGTCAGCCTGGGCTAGAGTGAAACCCTACCTTCAAAACCAAAAAAACAAAACAAAAAAAACAAAAATCTAAAAAGGAGATGGAGAGATAGCTTAGTAGTTAAGGCATTTGACTGTAAAGCTAATGACCTGAGCAACCTGGGTTTGATTCCCCAATACCTGTATGAAGACAGATGCACAAAGTGATGCATAATTCTAGAGTTTGTTTGCAGTGGCTGCAGACCCTGGCATGCTCATTCTCTCTCTCTCTCTCTCTCTCTCTCTCTCTCTCCTATCTCAGTCTCTCTGTTTGCAAATAAATAAAAAATAAATTTAAAAAACTGGGCTTGGGCTGGAGAAATGGCTTAGCAATTGAGGCATTTGTCTGCAAAGCCAAAGGATCCTGGTTTGATTCCCCAGGACCCATTTAAGCCAGATGCACAAGGAGCACATACATCTGGAGTTCGTTTGCAGTGGCTAGAGGCCCTGGGATGCCCATTCTCTCTCTGGCTGCCTCTCTTCTATCTCTCTCTCTGTTTGCAAATAAATAAATAAATAAATAAATAAATAAATAAATAAATAAATAAAATTTTAAAAACTGGGCTTAATGTCAGATATCAACCCGGTTCCTCCCCCCATTTCTTTTCTTTTAAAAAATATTTCTTTGCAAGCAAAGAAAGAGATGGGGAGAAGAAAGACGGAATAGGTGCACCAGGGCCTCCGGCCACTGCAAACAAACTCTAGAAACATGTGCCATTTTGTGCATCTGGCTTCATGTGGGTACTGGGGAACCAAATGTGGGTCATCAGGCTTTGCAGGCAAGTCCCTTAACCACTGAGCAATCACTCCAGCCCACTGTTTCTTTTCTTCTGCTTTCTGTCCCCCTTCCTACTCCTACTCCTACTCCTTGGCAGATGCACCTACCAATGCAGAGGCCCCAGCTGTCCCTGACTCCGTCTCCTTTGCCTCAGCTCTTAGGAACCTCCTCAAACCCCCACTCTTGCTAGTCTCAGTGACAGCCTTTTCTCCTAACATTTGCTGCCACTTTGTAAGATAAGAACTTTGTTTTCACTGTGTGGGCCTTCATTTATAAATGAACAGTGGCCACATAAGTTGTTCTTTGTGACACCAGACAAATAAAACCTATAAGGTTTGGGAGTGACCAAGACCACGCAGACCACTCTGAGGCAAAGATGAAAGCTTTTATTTGGGAAAATCATGAGCTTCCAGGACTGACTCTGAAGAGCGGAGCACAGCCACCCCGAGTTTCTCAAGTAGTGGGTTTTATAGGCTTCTTCACTTGGGGGAAGATGAGGAAGGGAAAAGAACTCCTTTGTTCTTTACCTTAGCTATTTCAAAAAGCTAGGGTGTGAGACCAGAACAGTGACCAGGCAACTTATGAGATAAGGAGCAGGAAACCATGACCTGGGGGCATTGTTAGGCAAGGAAGGGATAATGGCTAGACAGTTTCTTGAGGAATGTGGATAATTCATTTCCTTATGTCTCTGTCACCATCCTACTGTCCTTGGTGACTCCATTTTTGGGAACCTGTCCTGACCTAACAAGACCTGCCCATCAACTCAATACCTTTCCTGAGGGCATACAGGCCACTCCCACATGTTAGAGTCTTCCAAAAGGAAAAAAAGCCTGGGCATGGTGGGGCATGCATTTAATCCCAGCACTTTGGAGGCAGAGGTAGGAGGATCACTGTGAGTTCAAGGCCACCCTGAGACTACATAGTTTTGGTAGTTTAAATAGATGTCCCCCAATATATTCAGTGTTTTATTAGTTTGCAGTTTAGATATGCAGCCACCTGGCTAGAGGAGGTGTCACTGGGTTGATCTTAAGGTGTGGTGATGGTTTTGAAACTCCTTATCTAAAGATATGCAAAGTGCCTAGTTCCACCTGGAGTTCCTGAAGTGTGCTGTTTGGTGTGGTTTTTTGCCTGTGGCTTTCCTCTCTCTCTCTCTCTCTCTCTCTCTCTCTCTCTCTCTGCTTAGACCTGTGAAAGCAGGCCAGTTTCTTCTGTCATTATGGAACTTCCCTTGGGTCTATAAGCTTCAATAAATCCCTTCCTCTATAAACTATGCCTAGTCTGGAAGTTCATCTCAGCAAACCTGAAGCTGTCTGCTACAGAAATTGGTACCGAGAGTGAGGTGAGATGAACCTGACCATGAGGATTTTGGTCTTTTGTAATTTTTCTTTAGAGGAACAGGCATGGACTTAGTACTTACAATTGAAGATGCTTTCTGGAGTGGTAAGCCAAGTATTATGGACTATTCTGATGAGAGTTTGAGAATGCTAAGTGCAGCAGTATTGAACTTCACAGCTTGGCTTATGAGCTTTCTAAGGGGATGGAAAGACTGCAGAGGACTTTGTTGGAACTGGGCTATTGGCATAAGTGCTGGCTGCATTCTTCTGACCAGGCCCAGAAAGTTTGATCAAGGTTAAATTTGTAATGGACTGATGTGCTTGGTTAAAGATATTGGACTGAGAGATTTAAGATTTTAAGTTGGAAAACCTCAAGCAAGTTAAAATTACAGTCACTGCCAGGCATGGTGGTGCATGCCTTTAATCCCAGCACTCAGGATGCAGAGGTAGGAGGATTGCTGGGAGTTTGAGGCCACCCTGAGACTACATAGTTAATTCCAGGTCAGCCTGGACCAGAGTGAAACCCTACCTTGAAAAACCAAAAAAAAAAAAAAAAAAATTAGAGGCACTGAAACTGGTTTTAGGTTACTGAAGCTGTTATTATCAACACATTAACAATCTTAGGGAAAATGGTCCAACTGCTTTACATTAAAACAATGGAGAGGATGCCTAAGGAAAAACTATGATAGAAATGCAAACTCTTCTGGGAAAGAGTTGAGTGGAGAAGGAACCACTTTTCAAAGTTATGATTTATTTTGTCCCTAAATTAAGAATATAGTTGTGTCCTGCACACCTGCTATTAGTTTTGGAAGCATGAAAAATGCATGGAATGGGTCAAGAAGTGCACACATGGTTCCAGGAACCACTGATGAGATATGGTATGAGGCAGGGCATGATAACCCTGATAGGCTGGTAGAGTCTTTGGAAGATGGGCCATGGTTTGCATGGAGACCTGAAGATGTTTTGGATATACCAGAACTGTGCAAGGGCTACCATGGAGGCTGTTAACTAGGGAAGGAAGTTTTCCCTGGATACTCAGCCCTGCTGAAGGGGCAGAATTGGAAAATCCAGAGACTATCAGTCTCTGGTTAGGATTGAACTTGAACTGTAGAAGTTTGATGTTTGCTTGATGGTGGTTGAGTTTGCATTGTTCCAGTCTCTCCTTGCTATGCCTTATACCAGTTGAAAATGTTTATTCTGTGCCTTTATATGTTGAAAGTATATAACTTGTTTTTGTACAGGACTCACAGCTAAGAGACAATCTTTTTAAAATTTTTTTACTTACAATTTCCATAATTGTAGACAATAACCCATGGTAATTCCCTCTCTATCTCCTCCCCTTGGAGAGCTTGTTTGAAGGTTCTACCAGGGGAGCACAGCTACTCATATACCCTTGACAGAAGACTGGTTCTCCTCTATTCGGGGAAGGTTGTCCTCTTCAACTAAGCACACAGCTCCGGGAGGGATGCACATGGAGCAGTGATGGAGGAAGGGGACACCCACCTAGCCAGGCAGATCAGGTGAATCAACCCTAGCAATCAATGGGGTGACAGATGTCACAGCCAGATTACCCTCACATCCCACTTTCCCCTTTGAAACTCCACTCTCCATTGTACTCCTTCCCCCTCTCAATAAGTCCCTTTTATTTTATTTCTTAAAAAATTTTTATTTTGGGCTGGAGAGATGGCTTGGTGGTTAAGGTGCCTGCCTGCCAAGCCTAAGAATGCCCATTCTAATCTCCCACGTTTAGCCAGTTGCAAAAAATGACTCAAGGGCACAATGCTGCACTTGCCTACAATGGGGTGCACACATCTGGAGTTTGTTCACAGTTGCTGAGAGGCCGCTGGTGCACCCATTCTCTCTCTCTCTCTCTCTCTCTCTCTGACTCTCTCAAATAAAAAAAAAAAAGAAAAGAAAAAAAATATTTTATATGTATTTATTGATTGATTGATTTATTTAATTATTTATTTGACAGAGAAAGAGGGAGAGAGAGAGAATAGGCATGCCAGGGCCTCCATTCCCTGAAAACTAACTCCAGATGTGTGCACCCCCTTGTGCATCTGGCTAACATGGGTGCTGGGGAATCAAACCGGGGTACTTTGGCTTTGCAGGCAAACACTTTAACCATTAAGCCATGTCTCCAGCCCAAGGATCCTACTTTTTAACCCAGTCTGCAAACCTGTGTCTTTTGGTTGGGGAGTTACTATTGAAAGGTGGTGTTTATTTTTCCATTTTTCTTGTTTTATAGTTCTTCCGGTTTTACCTTTGCTCTCTTGTATTAGCTAATATTTGAGTATGGTTTGTTTTTGCAGGTTCCTTATATGTGTGCTTTTCTTTTTTTTTTCAGCATGGAGAATCCTTTCAAGTATTTTCTTCTTCTTCCTTTTTTTTTTAATGGGTTTCCTAGGTAGGGTCTCACTCTAGCTCAGGCTGACCTGGAATCTACTATGTAGTCTCAGGGTGGCCTTGAAGTTGTGGCAATCCCCCTACATCTGCCTCCTGAATGCTGGGATTAAAGGCATGTGCCACCCAAGGCCAGCCTTTCAAGTATTTTCTGTAGAGCTGGTTTTGTCATCAAATATTCCTTTAGCCTGCTTTTGTTGTGGAATGTCCTTTTTCTCCATCTATTTGAATGGATAGCTTTGCAGGATAAAGTAACCTTGATTGTCATTTGTTATCTTTCTGAACTTGGAATATATCACTCCAAGCCCTTCTGGCTTTTAATGTTTGTGTTGAGTAATCTGCTGTGATCTTGATGGGCTTGCCTTTGTATGTGACTTAATTTTTCTCTGTAATTGCTTTCAATATATTTTCTTTGCTTTGTGTGTTTTGTAGTTTGAATATAATATGATAGTGAGAGGTTCTTTCATGATTTTGTCTGTTTGGTGTTCTAAAGGCTCCTGTATCTGTATTGGAGACAGAGAGGGGAAAGAGAGGGAGAGTGAGAATGGATATGCCATGGCCTCTAACCACTGCAAATGAACTCCAGACATGTGCACCCCCTTGTGCATTTGGATTACATGGGACCTGGAGAATCAAACCAGGGTCCTTAGGCTTTGCAGCCATGTGCCTTAACCACTAAGCCATCTCTCCAGCCCAATTTCTAATATTTCTGATTGTTATTTTTCACTATTTCCATTTCCTTAGTCATGTTTTGTATTGACATACTTATTTCATTAAATTGGTTTTCTGTGTTTTCTTGGGATTCCTTCAAGAGTTGGTTTTTGCCAGGCGTGGTGGCGTATGCCTTTAATCCCAGCACTTGGGAGGCAGAGGTAGGAGGATTGCTGTGAGTTCAAGGCCACCCTGAAAAGACAGAGTGAATTTCAGGTCAGCCTGGGTCCAATGCCTGGGCTGGCTAGCAAGAGACCCTGTGCTATGTAAAGACCACTCGAAAAACCAAAAAAAAAAAAAAAAAAAGAGTTGGTTTTCTTCTTTGATTCTTTGATTTCTTTGAACATAGATATAATCATTTTTTAAATTTTTTTGTGAGACATTTCATCTAAATCCATCTCACTGGAGGTCAGTTCTGATGGATTTATAATTTTTGGTGGTATTGTTTCATCTTGATTTTTTTGTGTTTCTTGTATTATAATGTAGAGATTTTTGCATCTTCAGTAAATTTGATGCTTGGGTTTTCTAACTATCTGCACTATTCTTAGCTGTGTAGATCTGAATTCATATATCTTCAATGCAGGAGTTTAAGGTGCCAGATGTAGCTCTTATACTCCAAGAGAAACAGCAGAAGTGACCCTAGGTGTTGAGTTTGCCTGCTTTTCAAATATTGTAGTATACTTGGTGAAGCAAATTATTGGAAAATTCTAAAATTCAACCGAGCAGTATAAGCATTCAAATAAAACAAGCACAGAGTATTTATACAAGTGTGGGGATTAAATTTGACAGATAATCTAGTAAAGCCAGAGTCTCTTAGGGAGTGTGTTGCACCACAAACTTAATCCTGTCAACTAGGAAGTTGAGATTTCTGATAAGTCCCTGCCCCCAATAGTGCCAAAAGTAAAAGACAAAGGCCCTAAAAATCAGGAAACATCATTTGCAACAATAGTCAATACCAAAATACAGCTTATATGAGAAGGGTAAAGACAACCAAGAATATATCATTCAAATGTAATACATAACCTTTCCTGAAATGGAGAGAGATATTTGCACTTCCAGTGCAGGGTTATGTATCTGTTTGTTTGTTTGTTTGTTTGTTTGTTTGTTTGTTTATATTTGAGACAGAGAGGAGAGAGAGAGAGAGAGAGAGAGAAAGGGAAAGAGAGAGAATGGGCACACCAGGGCCTCTAGCCACTGCAAATGAACTCCAGATGCATGCAACACCTTCTGCATCTGCCTTACATGGGACCTGGAGAATTGAACCTGGGTTCTTAGGGTCCATAGGTAAGTGCCTTAACCATTAAGACTTCTCTCCAGTCCTGTATCTGGTTTTGTATAAGTAGGCCCTTCCTATCTCACTAATTCATGCCCACCTTGCCCAAGTAGTCCCTCTTGGTGCTGGGCAGCTGGGCATGAATGAGGTTCTCGAATGTTCATGGCCCTGATGGTTGGGAGATGGGAGGCTTTGCAGGATGCCAGAGTCATACCAGAACCGCTCAGCTGACCTTGTTTGTATTCTCCTTTAGCAGCTCCTCAGCTGGTCACTGCTGTCTTCCCTTTCAGTTTCTTCCCTTTGCAAGGAGGTTGATGTGAGTGGAGAATCCCTTCACCTTGTTTCTGCTGCTCTGCACCACTGGCTGGGCATGCTCACAGATCAAGGCTGCTGAGACTTGATGGAATTCTGGCTGGTTTCCTCCTTTCTGAAAGATCTAAAAAAAAAGAGTTGGTTTTCTTCTTTGATTTCTTTGAACATAGATATAATCATTTTTTAAATTTTTTTGAGACATTTCATCTAAATCCATCTCACTGGAGGTCAGTTCTGATGGATTTATAATTAGGGACAGAGTATTGTTTCATCTTGATTTTTTTGTGTTTCTTGTATTATAATGTAGAGATTTTTGCATCTTCAGTAAATTTGATGCTTAGGTTTTCTAACTATCTGCACTATTCTTAGCTGTGTAGATCTGAATTCATATATCTTCAATGCAGGAGTTTAAGGTGCCAGATGTAGCTCTTATACTCCAAGAGAAACAGCAGAAGTGACCCTAGGTGTTGAGTTTGCCTGCTTTTCAAATATTGTAGTATACTTGGTGAAGCAAATTACTGGAAAATTCTAAAATTCAACCGAGCAGTATAAGCATTCAATCAAAACAAGCACAGAGTATTTATACAAGTGTGGGGATTAAATTTGACAGATAATCTAGTAAAGCCAGAGTCTCTTAGGGAGTGTGTTGCACCACAAACTTAATCCTGTCAACTAGGAAGTTGAGATTTCTGCCCCCAATAGTGCCAAAAGTAAAAGACAAAGGCCCTAAAAATCAGGAAACATCATTTGCAACAATAGTCAATACCAAAATACAGCTTATATGAGAAGGGTAAAGACAACCAAGAATATATCATTCAAATGTAATACATAACCTTTCCTGAAATGGAGAGAGATATTTGCACTTCCAGTGCAGGGTTATGTATCTGTTTGTTTGTTTGTTTATATTTGAGACAGAGAGGAGAGAGAGAGAGAGAGAAAGGGAAAGAGAGAGAATGGGCACACCAGGGCCTCTAGCCACTGCAAATGAACTCCAGATGCATGCAACACCTTCTGCATCTGTCTTACATGGGACCTGGAGAATTGAACCTAGGTTCTTAGGGTCCATAGGTAAGTGCCTTAACCATTAAGACTTCTCTCCAGTCCTGTATCTGGTTTTGTATAAGTAGGCCCTTCCTATCTCACTAATTCATGCCCACCTTGATCCCTCTTGGTGCTGGGCAGCTGGGCATGAATGAGTTCTCCGAATGTTCATGGCCCTGATGGTTGGGAGATGGGAGGCTTTGCAGGATGCCAGAGTCATACCAGAACCGCTCAGCTGGCCTTGTTTGTATTCTCCTTTAGCAGCTCCTCAGCTGGTCACTGCTGTCTTCCCTTTCAGTTTCTTCCCTTTGCAAGGAGGTTGATGTGAGTGGAGAATCCCTTCACCTTGTTTCTGCTGCTCTGCACCACTGGCTGGGCAGGCTCACAGATCAAGGCTGCTGGAGACTTGATGGAATTCTGGCTGGTTTCCTCCTTTCTGAAAGATCTTGGTGTTTCCTGCTTCTCTGTTGTGGTTGATAACTTATATACCTTCACTTTTCAGTAGAAGAGTGTATTTTACTGTGTTTCTGGTTATTACTCTCCCTAGGCTGCTTTGGTGTGGCTAGTATGCTGCCATATTACTGGAAGTCTCTAAGAGACAATCTTAAATCTCAGATGAGACTTGGGACTTTGGAACTCTCTCTCTTTCTTTTTTTTTTTTTTTTTTTGGTTTTATGAGGTAGGGTCTCACTCTGGTCCAGGCTGACCTGGAATTAACTATGTAGTCTCAGGGTGGCCTCGAACTCTCGGCGATCCTCCTACCTCTGCCTCCCGAGTGCTGGGATTAAAGGCGTGCGCCACCACGCCCGGCTTCTCTCTCTCTTTTAAAATATATTTTATTTATTTATTTGAGAGAAAGAGGCAGAGAGGGAGAGAGAGAGAGAGAGAGAATGGGGGTGCCAATGCATCTAGCCAGTACAAATGAACTCCAGATGCATGCATCTCCTTGTGCATCTGGGTCCTGGAGAATCAAACCAGGGTCCTTTGACTTTGCAGGCAAACATCTTGAATGCGAAGCCATCTCTCCAGCCCTGGAACTCTCTTAAGTTGGTAAAGACTGTGGGGACCTTTGAAATTGGACTGAATACAATTTACAGTGTGTGATGGTTTTGAATCTATTGGGGGGCTGGGGTGGAATGTGGTAGTTTGAATAGATGGCCCCCAATATATTCTGTGTTTTATTAGTTTGTAGTTTGGATCTGCAGCCACCTGGCTGGAGGAAGTGTCACTGGGAGGATCTTAAGGTGTGGTGGTGGGTTTGAAACTCCAATCTAAAGATATGCAGATCCAGGTATGGTGGCACACGCCTTTAATCCCAGAACTTGGGAGGCAGGGGTAGGAGGATCACCATGAGTTTGAGGCCAACCTGAGACTACAGAGTATATTCCAGATCAGCCTAGTCTAGAAAGAGAACCTACCTCAAAAAACCAAAAAGATAAAATGAATAAATAAAGATATGCAAAGTGCCTAGTTTCACCTGTATTTCCTGAAGTGTGCTGTATGGTGTGGTTTTTGGCTTGTGGCCTCTCTCTCTCTGATTGGAGCAGTGAAAGCAGGCCAGCTTCTGCCATTATGGAACTTCTCTGGATCTGCAAGCTTCAATAAACCCCTTCCTCTATAACTGTGACTGGTCTGGAAGTTCATCTCCATGAACCTAAAGCTGTCTACTACAATAGTGAATTCCAGGTCAGCCTGGGCTAGAATGAGACACTACATCAAAAACAAAAAAATAAAAATAAGTCAGCCTTGCTGGGTGTCGTGGCACATGCCTTTAATCCCAGCACTTGGGAGGCAGAGGTAGGAGGATTGCAGTGAGTTCGAGGCCACCCTGAGACTACATAGTTAATTCCAGGTCAGCCTGGACCAGAGTGAAATCCTTCCTAGAAAAAAAAAGTCATCCAGGAATGGTGGCACATGCCTTTAATCCCAGCACTCAGGAGGCAGAGGTAGGAGGATTGCCATGAGTTCCAGGCCACCCTGAGACCACATAGTGAGTTCCAGGTCAGCCTGGGATAGAGTGAAACCCTACCTCAAAAAACAAAACAAAACAAAACAAACAAACAAAAGCCCTCACAAGAAAAAGGATGACTTTGGGGCTGGAGAGATTGCTTAGTGGTTAAGGCACTTTCCTGAAAAGCCAAAGGAGTCAGGTTTAATTCCCTGTACCCATATAAGCCAGATGAACAAGGAGGCACATGTGTGTGGAATTCCTTTGCAGTGGCTGGAGGCCACAGTGTGTCTGTCTCTCTCTAAAATAAATAAATAAATAAATAAATAAATAAATAAATAATTTTTTTTAAAAAGAGGGACTTCCAGGTAAGATGGCAGCACAGTAGCCATGCCAAATCAGCCTGGGGGGTGAATAAACAGAAAAATAACAAAATACACTCTTGTACCAAAAAGTGAAGTTGTATAAGGAATTATCAGGGCTGGAGAGATGGTATAGCAATTAAGGCATTTGTCTGTGAAGCCTACAGACCCAGATTCAATTCCCCAGTACTCACGTAAGCCAGATGCAAAGGTGGTGCATGCATCTGGAGTTTGTTTGCAGTGGCTGGAGGCCCTGTAGGACCCATTCTATCTCTATCTATCTGCCTCTTTCTCTGCATTTCCTTTTTTTGTTTGTTTTTTCATGGTAGGGTTTTGCTCTACCCCAGGCTGACCTGGAATTCACTATGTAGTCTCAGGGTAGCCTCAAACTCACAGTGATCCTCTGATCTCTGCTTCCCAAGTGCTGGGATTAAAGGCATGTGCCACCATGCCTGGCTCTCTCTGTTTTTGTTTGTTTTTTGTTTTTGTTTTTGTTTTGTTTTTTTAATTTGAGAGAGACAGAAGAGAATGGGCATGCCAGTGGCCTCTCAGCCACTGTGAATGAACTCCCGACACGTGTGCCCCCTTGTGCACCTGTGTAACAATGTGTGCTTGCATCACTTTTGCGTCTGGCTAAACGTGGGACCTGGAAATTCAAAGGGCATTCTTGGGGCTCGACAGGCAGGCACCTTAACTGCTAAGCCATCTCTCCAGCCCTCTCTCTGTTTAAAAATAAATAAATAAATAATAAAACAAGGCCATGGGAAGAGAATGCATAAAAGAAGGGCAGGGGGAGGGTCAATCTAAATTCAAGATAGTGTGAATAAGACTTTTGTAAACCTACTTTTTTGAATAATGACACATCTAGAAGCTGTAGACTGTTACTAGAAAATTTTCAGTGCCTGGGATGGGATACCTTCCAGTGAGTTGTTGGCCAAGGAGGTCCCGGTAGCCTCCAAAACATTAAAGGCTTTTGCCAAAGCCCTTGGTTTCTCTTGAGAAACACATAGTAAGACCCTATTGCTGAAGACATCTCTTGCCTGAGAGGCAGGGTCACTGAGAAAGCAAGCTGGTGCTGAGCAGAAAACCTTCTCCCTGTAGACCAGCCAACTGAAAGCTGGAAAAAGCTGCACTGCATGCAGCGTATGGGAGGCAGAAGTCATCAGCAGTGAAAACAGTGGACACTGAATATTCAAGTTTGGTCATACAGGCCCAATGACTGAACGGGTGCAATAGTGGCATGTCTACTCTTGGGGTGACCAACTACTCCATAATTGGACTGAAGGCCCTCTCTACGGGAGGGAATACATGCCTGGTACTGAAAAACCTAAGCAAAAGTCTATGGCAGGTGAGGTCATGAGCCTTAGGAATATAAAGCCTGCTCTTGTCTGAATAAATGTATATATTATTCCCACCAAGCTGCCCTGGGGGCACTACACTTAATGTTCATATTCACATATTAATGCTACTCTCACTTCTGGTTAGAGAAGCTTCTCTTTTCAGATGGCGATGACCACTGGAATCACCAAAAGGCAACATAGTGCTGAGAAGAAGGGGAGGAGGAGTGCCCAGCACTGAAACACCTCTGTCACACCCTCCAAGGCTCAGGGACCATTGCGGAAGAGGGGGCGGATAGAATGGAAGAGCCAAAGGAAGGGTACGACTCCTTACAATGCAACTGCCCAGACAGAAATTGGCTTTGATATCCATGACCTTGCAGTGCCTAGCAATACCATCGCAAGACCCTCAAAATAGAAGAAAAAGATGATGACATCAAATTAAAAGAAAGACTAATGGAGAGAGGGAGGGGATATGATGGAGATTGGTGTTCTAAAGTGGAATGGGGGAGGGCAGGGGAGGGAAATATCATATGTTTTTTTGTATGTAAATATAGGTGTCAATAAAAAAATTAATAATTAAAAATATATACAAGATTGGCTGGGTGTGGTGGCACACACCTTTAATCCCAGCACTCAGAAGGCAGAGGTAAGAGGATCACCATGAGTTCCAGGCCACCCTGAGACTACATAGTTAATTCCAGGTCAGCCTGGGCTAGAATGAGACCCTACTTCAAAAAAGTAAAATAAAATAAGCTCTCAGGAGGCAGAAGTAGGAGGATCACCATGAGTTCGAGACCATTCCGAGACTACATAGTGAATTCCAGGTCAGCCTGGGCTAGAGCAAGACCCTACCTCAAAACCTTGTATCCATCTCCCAAAAGAACTTGGGATTCTTTCCACTTAAAAAAATTTTATTTATTTATTTATTTACTAGAGAGAGAGAGAGAGAGAGAGAGAGAATGGGCATGCCAGGGCCTCCAGCCACTGCAAACGAACTCCAGACATATGTGCCCCCTTGTGTATATGGCTTATGTGGGTCCTGGAGAATCGAACCAGGGTCCTTTGGCTTTGCAGGCAAATGCCTTAACCCCTAAGCCATCTCTCCTGCCCAGGACTCTTCCTACTTTTAAAAGCCAGATATTAGGGCTGAATGAATATTAGGGCTTAAAGCCTAAAGACCCAGGTTTAATTCCTCTGCATCCACATAAGCCAGATGCACAAGGAGGCAAATGCACCTGGAGTTTGTTTGTACCAGCAGGAGTTACACCCCAAGGGCTCTTGACTTACCCCATCATAGGTTTTCATATCAGGGATGTGTTCCCTCCCATGGAGTGGGCCTCCAGTCCAATTAGAGAGTGGTTGGTGTCTCTCATAATAGACATGCCACTATTGCACCCGTTGGCTCATTTGGCCTGGCTGGCCAAACTTAAGGCTTGCAGTGTCCACTGTTGTTTATCTCCACTGATGACTTCTTTCTCTCCCATGGAGCTGCATTCAGTGCAGCTTTTTGCAGTTCTCTGTCTCCTGGAGATTTTCAGCTCAGCTCCAGAAAGATTTATCATTGACCTTGCAGCCCAAGCATGTGGAGTCTTCAGCAATAAGGTCTTCCCGTCTATTCCTGGTGGTAAACCAAGAGCCTTGGCAATGGCCTGTGGTGTTTTGGGGCATCAGGTACTTCCCTGGCCAACAACTCATTGGAAGGTATCCCATCTCTGGCTCTGAAATTTTTCTAGTAACAATCTATGGCTTCTGGGTGAGCCATATTCCAAAAGAGTAGGTTTCCATATGGCTTATTCATGTCCTCTTAGATTTTGATTAACCCTCCCTCAGATTCAGGAATTTTATTAATTTTTTTTTTTTTTTTTTGGATTTCCGGCTATGTAGCTGGAGAAGGTGTCACTGGGGGCATATCTGAATTCCATTCTAATATATTCAAAGTGCCTGAGTTCTGCCTGGGGTTCCTGAAGTGTGCTTGCTTGTTTGTGGTGCCTTTTGGCTTTCTCTCTCTCTGCTTGGTCCTGTGAAAAGAGACCAACTTTTGCCATTATGGATCTGTAAGCTTCATATAAATTCCCTCTCCCTCCCATAAACTGTGTTTGGTCTGCAGTTTCATCCTAGCAACAGTGGGTTATACTTAAAACTTAGCCAGGCATGGTGGTACACACTTTTAATCCCAGCATTTGGGAGGTGGAGGTAGAAGGATCACCATGAGTTCTAGGCCACCCTGAGACTACAGAGTGAATTCCAGGTCAGCCTGGGCTAAAGTGAGAACCTACCTCATAAAACAAAACAAAACAAAAAAACTTTAAATTATATCCAGAGCTGGAGAGATGGCTTAGTGGTTTAGGCATTTGCATGCAAAACCAAAGGATCCCGGTTCAATTCTCTAGGACCCACATAAGCCAGATGCACAAGGGGACACATACATCTGGAGTTCGTTTGCAGTGGATGGAGGCCCTGGCACACCCATTCTTTCCCTCTCCCTCTGCCTCTTTCTCTCCATTAAATAAGTAAATTAATTAATAGCTGTGTAATTACCCTTTTAAAAATTATATTCACCAAGGAATTAGATGTCAGAGATCTCAGAAACTTTGTCATTCAACCAGAGAGAGGCTCAGAAAATTGTGGTATATGTCCAATTGCTCAAATGGATCAGTTGTTGCAAGTCCTAAGCCTTAGCACAACTAATGTGTCCATGATGAATGACCATGACAATGAAGGAAACACATGGGAAATAAAAGTTTATTGGTGCTGGGTGTGGTGGCGCACGCCTTTAATCCCAGCACTCGGGAGGCAGAGGTAGGAGGACTGCCGTGAGTTCAAGGCCACCCTGAGACTACATAGTTAATTCCAGGTCAGCCTGGGCCAGAGTGAGACCCTACCTCAAAAACCAAAAAAAAAAAAAAAAAAAGTTTATTGGTTTTTCACATAAAAAATATATATCCAAATGTTAAGTTATATGTTTTCCATCTGAATACACACACACACACACACACTTGAGAGAGAGAGAGACAAAGATAGAGAGATATCCATATATACGTACATATATAGGAGAAAGAGAAAGAGAGTTTTTTTGAGAGAGAGAGACACAGAGAGAGACAGGGAGAGAGAGAGAGAGAGAATGGGCACGCCAGCAGCCTCTCAGCATCTGTGAACAAAATCCAGATGTGTGTGCCCCCTTGTGGGCAAGTGTGGCATTGTGCCCTTGCATCACTGCAGCTGGCTAAACGTGGAGATTGGAACTGATGTTCTTAGGCTTAGCAGGCAGGCACCTTAACCGCTAAGCCATCTCTCCAGCCCAGAGAGTTTTGTGGTTTTTTTTTTTTTTTTTTTGAGGTAGGGTCTTGCTGTAACTCAGGTTGACCTTGAATTCACTAAGTAGTCTCAGGGTGGCCTTGAACCCCCCAGTGATCCTCCTACCTTGGTCTCCAGAGTGCTGGGATTAAAGGTGGGTACCACCACACCTGTCTATTTTCTTAATTTTTATCATATTCAAATTTAAAACTGTTCTATCTTAAGTATTGTATCAAAACTAGTGCATGCCTTTAATCCCAGCACTTGTGAGGCAGAGGCAGGAGGATCACCATGAGTTTGAGGCCACCCTGAGACTAGGTAGTGAATTCCAGGTCAGCCTGAACTAGAGTGAAACCCTACCTCATAAAACAAAAAAAAAAAAAAAAAAGCTTCTTGTACTTCCCACTTCCACCTTACCAAGATCAAATCTTACTTCCAGAAATTTCAATTAACTTTTTTTTATTATTAGAGACAGAGAGAGTGAGGGCGAGAGAGAATGGGTACGCCAGGGCCTCTGGCCACTGCAAAGAACTCCAGATGCATGTGACACCTTGTGCATCTGGCTTCCTGGGACCTGAAGAATCGAACATGCATCCTTAGGCTACACAGGCAAGTGCCTTAACTGCTAAGCCATCTCTCCAGCCCTCAATTAACTTTTTTTTTTTTTTTTTTTTGGTTTTTCGAAGGGTCTCATTTTATTTAGGCTGACCTGTAATTCAGTGGGAATAGTCTCAGGGTGGCCTCAATTTTCACAGCAATCCTCCTACCTCAGAAAAGTGCTGGGATTAAAGGGAGAATCGGCTCAATTAACTTTTTAAAATTATTTTATTTTTATTTATTTATTTGAGAAGGGAGAAAGGCAAGGAGAGAGAGAGGGGGGAGGGAGAATGGGCATGCCAGGACATCCAGGCACTGCAAAGGAACTCCAGACACATGCACTACCTTGTGCATCTGGCTTATATGGGTCCTGGGGAATCGAACCTGAGTCCTTTGGCTTTGCAGGCAAGAGCCTTAATCACTAAGCCTTGTCTCCAACCCAATTAACTCTTTAAATAAATATATATATAAATAAATAAATAAATATATATATATATATATTTAATCTATATAATGTGTATACAGCCATGATGGGACCATCAATAGCCTTCTCCCTGTCCTCCCCCCTCAGGGATTGTGGATCTTGCATTGTGGGGGTGAGGCAATGTCTGTGCATAATGACCCAACTTATGGCTCTAACAATCTTTCTGCCCCCTCTTCCACAAATTTTCCTAGGCCATGTTGGGTTCATTTTAGGTCTATTTCAGTGATGAGGTCATGGGAGTCTGTGTCTCTGAATCTCTGGTTTGGAAGGAGTTGAGTGTTCTCTGTGTCCATCTCCTTCACCCCTGTGCTGATACTGGGCTCACCGAGAAAGCAGCACTCTTGCTCATTTCCCCAATTATTCTATGGCTTGAACTGGTGCCCTGGTAAGGTGTGATGGGCTGATTCTCTCCTCAGGTTCTGTGTCCATCTGAAAAAGAGAAGCAAATTCTCCAATGGAGAGTGAGGCCAGTGCAAGATCCATGGATAACCATTATTGTTTTAGAGAGAATTAGATAGATGTGTGCCTTCTTGTATCCCACTATTGGTGGGAACTTGGTATTGGAGAGAGAACTCATTGTTTGGATATGGTTCTGACTTGTTTCCCAGTTCCAGGTATGGGTTCTGTTCCTCTGAGAGGATCCGTTAGCCAAATCAAAAGCACCACCACGGCTGTGTGCCACTACTGCACTGTGTGAGCATCACATCAGGTTGTTTGCTGCTGAATACGTTTAGACCATGAGTTGCTTAGACAGGTGTTGGTCATTTTCCCCCAGTTGCTCATGTAGCACCTTCTGGCACTACACAAGATAACTGTCTGGGGAATGGCTCTCCTCCAGTTTCCAGCCAGGTCACTCCATGTTCCCTCCCAACAGCATATAGTGTCTTTGGCAGTAGGGTCTTCCCATTAACCTTTGATGGGTCATCAAGTACTCTGACAGAAATCTGTCTTCTTTTGGGAAATCTTGTAGGTCTCACTGATCAACAGCTCATTGTGGATGTTAACCACATGCTGGTACTGGGAGTTACAGGTCAGTGTCAAGGAAAAAGAAGGAAGAAAAATATAGGTAATATGAAAGAGAGAGAGAGAGAGAGAAGAGAAAGAAGAGGAAGAGAGAGGAACAGGAGAAGGTTGAGGTTAGTCTTCATCATACCCTCTCTAGGCCCCTGTGATTCAGGTGTTCTCTCTAAGCACCTGATGAAAGTTCAGCCTTTTAGTATGTCTTTCAGAATATAGGATTTTGTGGTACCATCCCCAATTGGGTCCAGTATTTTGTTCCCCCCCACCCTTAACCACCCTTTGCACCCCACCATCCCTATTGTCCAGTCCTAGAAATGTTTATTAGGTGTGTCAGCATCTCAGGAAAATTCAGGTTAGGAGGCACAGATGAGTGAGACCATGCGACACTTACCTTTCTGTGATTGGGTGAGTTCGCTGGGAATGCTCTGTTCCAAGTTGGACCATTTTTCTTCAAATTGCATTGCGTCATTTTTCCTTATTACTGTGTAGAATTCCATTGTGTAGATATACCACATCTTAGTTGTCCATTCATCTAATGATGGACATCTGGGTTGATTCCAGCTCTTAGCTATTATGAATTGAGCAGCAATAAACATGGCTGAGCAGATATCTTTGAACTGAGGCTTGGAGCTTTTAGAGTAAATGCCCAGTAAGGGAATAACTGGGTGTGTTGGTACCCCTATAGTCATCCTTTTTAGGAGTCTCCATATTGCTTTCCATAGTGGTTGTACCATCTTACATTCCCACCAACAGTGAATGAGGGTTCCTATTTCTCCACAACCTCACCAGCATTTGTTGTCATTAGATTCCATTTTTTATTCTTTTATTTATTTATTTTAGAAGTTTTAATTTTTATTTACTTATGAGAGAAAAAGAGAGAGAAAATGGGTGCACCAGGGCCTACAGCCACTGCAAATGAACTCCAGATACATGTACTGCCATGATCTGGATTATATGGGTTCTGGGGAATTGAACCTGGGTCCTTAGGCTTTGCAGGCAAGTCCCACTCGGTTACATATCCATCTCAACCCCAACAATCAGAACCATATGCTCAGAATCAGCTCCTGTAATATTCCTACCCTGGATTTCTATGTAATGACTGGGTTGGGAATATTAGAACCAGAATGATCCCATCTTTGGACTCTTACTGCCATTTCCTTGCATCTGCTGTTTCCCAAGAGTGACCCAACCATCCTACCCAATTATCACTTTCCTGGAAGAATCCAGACCACCCATCTCCATTATCACTTCCCTGAAATGGCCCAAGCCCTGAGGCAAGGTGGATCACCCAGCAACCAAAGAATTCCAATGCCCCCATCACCCCATAAGTATCCCCTAGTGTGTAAGGGGGGTAGCTTTTTTGACCTGCCTAGTCAGAGCCCTCCTCAGGTGTTCCAGAATGAAGCAAGCTCTGCTGTTCAGCCAAGTCTTCCCCCTTGTTTCATTTCTGCTTTTCCTAACACTGAGTGCTGCGATTAAAGGCATGTGCTGGGGCCTTGAGAGATGGCTTAGCAGTTAAGCACTTGCCTGTAAAGCCTCAGGACCCCAGTTCGACGCTTGATTCCCCAGGACCCATGTAAGCTAGATTTCATTTGCAGTGGTTGGAGGCCCTGGCTCATCCATTATTTCTCTATCTATTGCCTCTCTCTCTCTCTCTCTCTCTGTCTCTCTCAAATAAATTAATTAATAACCAAAAAAAAAAGGAGTGAGACCCGAGCGGAAAAAAAAAAAAAAAAGGATGAAAGGCATGTGCCACTGTTGAGTGTCCCCCAGAAGGAACACTAAAAGAAATTAAGATCATAGGCAAAAAAAAAAAAAAAAAGCAAGATTCTTCTACTCTTTTGTTGTTGTTGTTTTTTTGGTTTTCTGAGGCTGATCTGGAATTCACTAGGTAGTCTCAGGTTGGCCTTGAACTCACAGTGATCCTCTACCTCTGCCTCCTGAGTGCTGGGATTAAAGGAGTACACCACCATGCCCAGCAAGATTCTTCTACTCTTAAACCAGTTGTAAAAGTGCAGGAAAAGAAACAGGCCTTGTAGCCCCGAGGGAAGTCCAAAACTCTCCCTGGAATTTAGGGGGGAAAAGGCTCTTTCTTAGCTTCCCTGCCTTGCAGAGCCAGGGGGCTGCAAGCACAGGGAATCTCAGGATTTTGGCCCCAGCATGATGCTGGATGAATGCCAAGTCGCTGTGAAAAAGATGGGGACTTCTTACAAGAATTTGCAACTGTTTTAAGTTTACTTTATCTCTCTATGCTTCTGTGGGACTACTAACAGAAAAACAGTCTCAAGATTTATGTTTAAATTTAGACATGCTTGATACTGAACTTGTACAAAAATTTCTAATAATGTTTGAATCTGTTTTCATATTTTAAAAAATGTGTTTCAGGAAAGTTATAAGAAACAAAGTTCCAAAATCAATAAATGATGATATATATTCTAGATAAGTAGTATAAGTCAAGTCTGGTCTACTCTTTTATAAAATGTCTTACAGACTTCTTGAGATATAAAATGACTATTAGCCTAGGGCTCACATCAGACTAACAAAGTATGGTCCGGGCTGATAGCAGGTTGCTATGGTATTCAGGTTGTAAACTTAACTTTAACTCATTACTGTTAATCTGGTCATAATGACGATGAAAGACTGAATTTAAAGTACCCAACCACATTAGCTAGGTTCCTCTATTTGTCAACATTTTAAATAAATCTTACAGTTAAAATTGACTCATTAATACTTAATTCCCCCATAAGGTTATTATATCTAAAACCCTGCCTCAAAAAAAAAATCTCAGAAAAATTATCTACTTTCTTTTCTCCTACTTTATAAGGGGAATTGACTACATTTTGAGATACTGAACAGTATTTATCTGTCATACACTTGGAAACCACTTACTTCATTGTAAGCAGTAAAAAAAAAATTCTAGGGCTGGAGAGATGGCTTAGCAGTTAAGGCACCTGCCTAAGAAGACTAAGAATGCCTGTTTAGCCAGACACAAAAGTGACCCAACTGCACAAGGGGGTGCATGCTTCTGGAGTTTGTTCACAGCGGATAAGAGGCCACTGGTGTGCCCATTCTCTCTCTCTCTCTCTCTCTCTCTCTCTGTCTCTCTCAAATTGTCTAAACAAAGTTATATTTAACTTAACGCCATTACTGAGCAAGTTTATCAGAGTGCCACAGACAAAATTATAGAGTTGGTTAAGGTTTGAGTAGTCATAGATTGTGTCATGAAATTTTATGTATGTTTTATGTATATTTTATGTATGATTTAGAGGAAATTGAAAATATTTCTTTTTGGCTCAACAGTTAAAGGTGCTTATTTGCAAAGCCAGATGCACAGAGTGGAGCATGCATTTGGAGATTGTTTGCAGTGGCAAATGGCCCTGGTATGCCCATTCCCTCTCTTTCCATGAGACTTGTCCCCTTTTTTTCATTAGATCATGGCAGTTTAATCCAGTTGTTCTATTCTTTGGTTATGTTAGATATAGCTGAATTAATTTCAGAAACTGACTTATAGGTTGGGTGGCTATCTTATTTAGCTTTTAAAAGTGCTAAAATTCCTCATCATATTTAAAACCTGATTTGATGAGCTTTAAAAACTGTAGCTCAGGTTGACCTGGAATTCACTTGTAGTCTCAGAGTGGCCTTGCAGTCAAGGTTACCTGCCTGCTAAGACTAAGAATGTCAGTTCTGGGATTAGGTCCCACATTTAGCCAGATGCAGTGTCAAAAGGGTGTAATGCTCTCCTTGACCACTATCTATCTATCTATCTATCTATATATATATAGTGGCTGAGATACACACACACACACATTCTATGTCTTAATTTCCCTCTCTCTCCTGTCTCTGCAAAAAAAAAAAAATTGTAAAGTTTTTCATATCTTCATATTTAATCCAAAAATGTTACTACATAATATAGATCTCTTGTTTATTTTGATTCTGTTAGCATATTTTGTTCATAGTTTGCTCTCTGTAGCCTCATGTGCCTTAAATATGTAAACTCTACTTTTTGTCAATATAACACTTTTCCAGATATCAGAATATTGTAATTTGGTTTATACTAAGTCTATGATGTTTGGCTATCAATAAGCAAAACTATTCATCTGGGCTGGAGAGATGGCTAAAACTCTAATAAGCCTAGACGCTGGGTTCAAATCTCATGGTTCCAATTTTCCAGGTCCCAGATGCAAAGTGATGCAAGGGCACAATGCCACACTTGACCACAAGGGGGCACACGCATCTGGATTCCATTCACAGCAGCTGAAAGGCTGCTAGCACACCCATCTCTATTTGTCTTCCTCTCCCTCTCTTTCTGTCTCTCTCCAGAAAAAACTATTATCTGAACCAATCAGCAGTAATAAAATGTAAAAGAAAATGAAAACTTTAACATCTTATATTTCATTTGCTTAGTATTATTTTTGGCCAGTCAGATCACTAAAAAAACCCTTGAAAATTATCTAAAGTTTTTTTTTTCATCTCTTCATTTTTTTATTGACAACTTCTATACTTACATACAAAAAACATACAAAAAAATGCATATTTCCCTCTTCCCCAATTCCCTTTAGAACTCCAACTCCATCAGATGCCCTCTCTCATCTGAGTCTCTGTTTTAATTTGATGTCATCATCTTTTTCTTCTATTATGAGGGTCTTGTGAAGGTATTGCTAGGCATTGCAAGATCATGGATATGAAGGCCAATTTCTGTTTTTCTTAATGTTCTTTTTCTCTTAAAAACAATTAGGCTGGGGTAATTTTTTATTTATTAAACTTTACTCGATTTTAACTGTAGCTCATGACCTGAACTCTAGTCCCAGGCTGGCCTCAACAGTAATACTAGTTCCCAAGTGCTGGGATGCTTTAGTGCTGGGATCAAAAATGCACCACCACGCCTGGCTAAAATTTTATAACTTTTTTGATTTGTCTTGTTCATGCTTTGTTTGTTTGATTTGGTCATTTTGACTTTGTTCTTAGGAAAATTGAGGAGCTCTCAGTCTTAAGGAAACCTACTGTATACAAACAATGTTAATATAGTTTGAGATTTACATAAGTCATAAGTATTTCTTTACTCTGCCATAAAATTGTCCAATTACTTTGTGTCCTGTCATATTGTCTCTAATATATGTTAAAATTGGGCTTCTTTTAACAATGACTTTTTTTGATTTTATTCTTAAACTATGTATTATCAGTCTCAGTCTAGATTTTAGTTAAGTAATTGTCTCATTTCTGGTATTTTAAGTTAATTGCTTACAAAGATATTGATACTTAAGACATTTCCTACCCTAGAAAAATAATATTAAACTGCTGTTCTGCCTCCAGTTTGGGGGGTAATTGGTGCCTGCATAGGTAAACACACTAACCAAAGTTGTTTCCAAACACAGATGCCAAGTTTTACACTGTCTTGTCTTTTCCTGACATACAATTTCTAGATTAAATCAATTTGATTAAAGTTACTGATAAAATAATTAATGAAATATTAGTTTCAGGGCTACTAAATGTTCTGTGTGTACTTATAACTGACAGATATTTAAAGATAAAATGTGTATTTTTTAAATGTTCCAGATATAGCTTATACCACCTGACAACTAAACTTAAATATTAATCAGAATGATTTTAAACTATTGTGTCATACTCTGACCAAATCTGCTTTGCTAACCAGATATGGTGTGGTAGTCTGAATATATGTCCCTCAATATATTCAGTGTTTTATGAGTTTATAGTTTACATCTGCAATCACCTTGCTAGAGGCAATGTCACTGGGCATTAAGGTGTGATGGTGGGTTTGAGATTCCATTGTAAAGATATGCAAAGTGTGACTAGTGGGAGTTCCTGAAGTGTGACTGGCTGGTTTTTGCTGAAGTGTGCTGTATGCCTGGTTGGTTTTTTCTCTCTGCTTGGCCAGCTTCTTCTGCCATTTGGAACTTCCCTGATCTGTAAGCTTGGTTAATTTTCTCTATGGCCCTTCTTCCATGGAACTTCCCTGGATCTGTAAGCTTCAATAAATAATATCCCTTCCTCCATAACTTGCCTTTCAGTTCATTTCAGTGAACCTGAAGCTGTCTGCTACAGTAAAGTGGTACCGAGGAGTGTGGGGTGAGATGAACTTGACCGTGTGGATATTTGTCTTTTGGAACCTTTGTTTTGGAGGAATGGGAATGGACTTGGTGCTTGCAACTGAAGATGCCTTCTGGATTGGTAAGCCAAGTTTTATGGACTATTCTGATGAGAGTTTGAGAATGCTAAGTGCAGACAGTATTGAACTTTGAGGCTTGGCTTATGAGCTTTCTAAGGGGAAGGAAAGACTGCAGAGGACTTTGTTGGAACTGGGCTACTGGCATAAGGGATGGCTACATTCCGCTATCCAGACCCAGAAAGTTTGATCAAGGTTAAATTTGTAATGGACTGATGTGCTTAGCTAAAGATATTGAACTGAGAAATTTAAGATTTTAAGCAATTTAAAATTAGAGGCACTGAGACTGGTTTTAGGTTACTGGAGCTGCTATTGTCAACACATTAGCAATCTTAAGGAAGCTGGAAGGAAGGTGGCCTGATTAGAACTAGGAAGTGGTTTAGAGGTTGAGACTGGTTTTAGGTTGGGAGCTGCTATTGTCAACACATTAGCAATCTTAAGGAAGCTGGAAGGAAGGTGGCCTGACTGCTTTACATTAAAACAATGGAGAGGATGTCTGAGGAAAGACTGTTAGAAATGCAAACTCTTTTAGGAAGAATGGAATGGAGAAGGAATCTGCTTTTCAAGGCTATGATTTATTTTGTTCCTGGATTAAGAATATGGCTGTGTCCTGCACACCTGGTATTAGTTGTGGAAGCATGAAAAATGCATGGAGTGGTCATGAATTACACATGGTTCCAGGAGCTACTGCTGAGAAGCGGCACGAGACAGGGCATGAAGACCCTCAGGAATAGGCTGAAAGAGTGTTTGGAAGACGGACTGTGGTTTTCATGGAGACCAATGGTAAAAGGTTTTATTTTAAAACTTGCCCAGCTCTAGGGGCATGTTAAAACCTGACTTGTTAGTCTCAAAAATAACCAAGTTTTATTTTGAGTTTTTTTGTTTGTTTGTTTGTTTGTTTGTTTGTTTTTCTGATTTTGGCTTTTTGCATTGGTCTAGTCTAACTCTTGCTATGCCTTATACAGTTAAAAATGTTTTCAGGGTGGCCTTTACATGTTGAAAGTATTTAACTTGTTTGACTTTACAGGACTCACTATCTTAAGTTGGTGCCAAGATGCCCAGAACCTTTTCTTTTGGACTTTCTTTTTGTTTTTTATTCTTAATAGTTATAAATCAATTGGGTCCAGGAGCAGAATGTCTCATTTTGAATATTTTAAGTTCAATATATTTAGTATTTTATTAGTTTATAGTTTGCATCTGAAAAATAATCTTAAATTGCAATGTCACTGGGCATTCCAGTGTGTGATGTGTGGGGGTTTGAGATTCCATTGTAAAGATATGCAAAGTTGTTTTCAAACAGAGATGCTAAATGTTTATACTGTCTTGTCTTTTCCTTGTCATACACTTTCTAGATTAAATCAATTGCCTTAAAGTTACTGATAAAATAATTGGTACAATGTTTTCAGGACTACTAAAATGTTCTGCCTATTCTTATAACTGACAGATATTTTAAAAGTAGAATGTGTATGCTTTCTATGTTCCATATATAGCTTATACTGTCACCTGACAACTAAACTTAAATATTAATCAGAATGATTTTATTTATTTATTTATTTATTTATTTTTGGTTTTTAAGGTAGGGTCTCACTCTAGCCCAGGCTGACCTGGAATTCACTCTGTATTCTCAGGGTGGCCTTGAACTCCCTGCGATCCTCCTACCTCTGCCTCCCAAGTGCTGGGATTAAAGGTATGTGCCACCACACCCCGTACACTTTTTAACTAATATGTTTTGCTATGTACAGTCTCTCTGAGTGATTAATAACCATATGTAGAAGCCAAAATCAATTGGAACCATTGGAGATAAAAGGATAACTAATATTTTGGTTCCTGCTACCAGGTCAGAAGGCCACAGGAGATGATGGGACACTTGCTAACCTCTAGCCTCTGGTAATCACTTATCTTCTTGACAGAGAGGATATGGAGACCCAGAGATGAATTCCAAGTCAGTGTATCTGCAATAGGAGAGTCACATCAGAGGAAAATCAGTCCTCCAGACTTCCCAAAAGAGGGAGGGCCACTTGGTCAGCACAGCCTTGGCTTATCCTAGCAGATGACAATGCTGAGAGTCACAGAACTCCTCACAGGTCCCTAAAATCTCTCCTACAGCATCATTATTGACATCCAAAATATACAGTTAATTCTAGCAGTAAGTTAATTCACCCAGTAAGAAAAATATAACTACAAAATATAACTGTAATAGACTCCCCTGTCTGATGCTGACTTATGATACTAAACTCTAACATTAAGTTATGCCTTCTGACTCTGCCTGTCCCTGATTTCTTCTGAACTCCACCTACCCTGGCCCCAGCTCCTCCCACTTGCCTTAGCCAGAATCAGAGCTATTCCTCAGGCCCCCTCCTTCCTTAGCCCTTACCCTACCTCATCCAGGGATAAGTACACCACCACTCCAATGGACACTCTCAAACTTAAACTCTCTCGTGTTCCTACTCTCTCCCTCTGATCCCAAAACACTAAAGCCCCCTGCCTCCTCTCTCTTGTCCCAAGCCTTCTATCCCTCCCCTTGGAGAGTAACAAGCTCCTTAATTCTTCCTTCTGTCTTCCATGGAGTGTACAGAACCTATGTCCCTCACTTTGTCTGTAACAGATGTCTCCAGCGACTGCCCGGAAGCCAGCTCAATACAGGGATGGTACAAGAGAAGTCTCTGTTTCCTTCAGGACCAAGTTATAACAGCCACACTGGTGTTGATAGAGGATACTCAATATGGATCGCACCACTCTGCCACCTCTAGCCACCATGGAACTGCCTCCTCATCACCTGCCCTGAAGGGAGACCCATCGACTGCATTATCCAGCCTCTCCCATAAGAACTCATCTCCCTTACTGTCAGCATGAAGATATTAACCTTCATCTCTTATTATTAACAAAAGGCTGGAATGTTAGGCTGGACAGACTCCCAAAAAATAGAGTCACCAAGTTATCCACATCCCTCAAGAAACTGCTCATCCATCATTGATTCCTTGCCTAACAATGCCCCCAAGTCATGGTTTCCTGCCCCCTTATCTCACAAGTTGCTGGGTCACTGTTTTGGTCTCACACCCTAGCTTTTTAAAAAATTATTATTATTATTTTATTTATTTTTGGAGAGAGACACAGAGAGAAACAGAGAGGGAGAGGAAGACAGAGATGGGCACGCCAGCAGTCTCTCAGCTGCTGTGAACGAAATCCAGATGTGTGCACCCCCTTGTGGTCAAGTGTGGCATTGCGCCCTTGCGTCACTTTGCATCTGGCTAAACGTGGGACCTGGAGATTGGAACCGCTGGAGATTGGAACCAGCATTCTTAGGCTTAGCAGGCAGGTGCCTTAACCGCTAAGCCATCTCTCCAGCCCCACCCTAGCTTTTAGAAATGGCTAAGGTAAAGAACAAAGGAGTTCTTTTCCCTTCCTCATCTTCCCCCAACTGAAGAAGACTGTAAATCCCACTATCTGGAAATTCAGGTTGGCTGTGCTCCTCTCTTGTGAGTCCTGGCAGCTCCTGCTTTTCCCGAATAAAAGCTTTCATCTTTGCCCCAGAGTGGTTTGCATGGTCGTGGTCACTCCTGAACCTTACACTAAGGAGGTCACACTAGTGTGTGTACTGGCTTTTGGTTGCTGACGGCGGCTAATGATAGGTATGGGTGTCGTGAGTACAGAAGGTCGCCTGAGGAAATTTTCACCTCTGCCACCTGGATTACGGGCCTGTGTCTGCACTATACCAAAAGACTGTGTTCCCCCTGTTGGTATAGAGCTTTCTTCGCTACTGTCTTTTTCTTTCTTTTCTTTTGCTTATTTATGGAGAGAGAGAGAGAGAGAATGAGCAAGCCGCTGGAAACGAACTCCACATGCATGCGCCATCTTGTGCCTCTGGCTAACGTGGGTCCTGGGGAAATGAACCGGATCCTTTAGCTTTGCAGACACAAGCGCCTTAACTCTTAAGCCATCTCTCTAGCCTTCTTTCTTTTTTTTTTTTTTTCCTTTCTTTCTTCGAGGTAGGAGCTTATTTTAGCTTGGGCTAACCTGGATCTCATTCTGTAGTCCCAGGCTGGCCTCGAACTCACAGCCATCCTCCAACCTCTGCCGCAGAGTGCTGGTAAAGAGCTTTGCAAAGGTAAGAAGCCGCAGGCAGGCCACGAAGCAGGAAGCGCGGCTGCGCGCAGGCCGCCGCCGGAAGCCAAACTCTGGCGGCGGCGGAAGTGCGCCCCGCAAGGCAAGATGGCGGCGCCCAGGGAGGCCGTGGTGGAGCAGGTTGCAAACTAAAAAGGATAAACTTCAGGTGACACGGGGGAAATCCCAGGAACAAGCTGTCTCATCGCCTTGTCGTAAGCTGCCTGGTAGTCTTTGGTCCGCCCTGGAGCGGCCGCGGCCCTCCGTCTGCTGGCAGCGCCGGCCGAGGCTCGGGGATTCCTGGCGGCAGCCGCGGGTGGCCCGGGTGGTCGCGGCCGGATGGGTAGACGCTGGCGCATAGGCTGCAGGGTAACAGGCAGTTCGGAATCGTAGTGTCAAATGTTGGTGCTCCTATGATTATGAGTTAATCTCTCGGAACCATCCTTACTGTGCTTCAGGGTGTTTCCAGCACACTTTGGTGTTGACATATCTGCCCAGGAGTTTGTGGGGGAAATACATTTGTGTCCTTACTTAGGACCAAAATAACTGCTGTCATTTACGGAGGCTTTTATTTAGGTAACAGGCACTGGGTTAGATGGGTTGAATGTAGTATTTTTTTTCTTTAAGGTCAGGGTTTTATGTATCCTAGTCTGCCTGCCTCAAACTTGCTACATAATTGACATTGGATACCTCGAAAGAACTGGGAATACAGTTGTGGACCACCTTCCCTGCCTAATTTTTTTTTTTTTTTTTTGAGACAGTCTTGCTCTGTAGCCCTGGAACTGCTCGATGTTTCTGACTCCCAAATAGTGGGATTGCGGTTGTGGGCCACTAAACCCAGCTAGAATTGTAAATTAAAGTCAGAAAATTCCCATCTGTATGGTGTCTTACCCACATTTTTTTTTTTTTCCGAGGTAGAGTCTTACTCTAGCCCAGACTGACCTAGAATTCCCTGTGTACTCTCAGGGTAGCCTCAGGCTCACACTAATCTCCTACCTCTTCCTCACAAGTGATGGGATTAAAGGTGTGTGCCACCATGCCCAGCTCTTTCTTTTTACTTTAAAAAATATTTTTATTTATTTGCAAGCAGAGAGAGATAGGAGTAAGACAGAGAAAATGGGCATGCCAGGGCCTCCAGCCACTGCAGTACCCAGGTACTGGAGAATTGAACCAGGATAGTTAGGCTTTGCAGGCAAGTGCTTTAACTGCTGAGCTGTTTCTCTAGCCCCTTTGTTATTTGAGGTTTTTCAGTTTATTTTAGAGAGAGAAAAGGAGAGGGAGAGAGAGAATTGGCCAGGGCCTCAGCCACTGTAAACGAACTCCAGAAGCTTGCACCACCTAGTGGGCATGTGGGACCTTGTGCTTGCCTCACCTTTGTGGTCTGGCTAACAGGGGGTCTGGAGAGTCCAAGGTGGGTCCTTAGGTTTGGCAGGCAAGCACCTTAACCGCTAAGCCATCTCTCCAGCCCTATTTGAGGTTTTTGTTTTTGGTTTTCGTTTTTCTTTTGTTTTGGTTTTTCCAGGTAGGGTCTCACTGTAGCCAAGGCTGGCCTGGAACTCACATCAATTCTCCTACTTCAGCCTCTCTAGTGCTGGGATTAAAGGTAGGTGCCACCATGCCCAGCAGTAAGGCTGTTTTCTGTTCCTTCACCACCACCACCATTCTTGTAGTGCTCCCTGCAAGTTTTTTTTTTTTTTTTTTTTTGGTTTTCAAGGTAGGGTTTTGCTCTAACCTGGGCTGACCTGGAATTCACTATGTAGTCTCAGGGTGTTTTTTTTTTTGTTGTTTGTTTGTTTGTTTGTTTGTTTGTTTCTGTTTGTTTCTTTTAATTTATTTGAGGTGGAGGAAATGGGCATGCCAGGGCCTCCAGCTACTGCAAACAAACTCCATACGCATGTGCCACCTTGTGCATCTGGCTTATGTGGGTCCTGGGGAATGGAACTGAGGTCCTTTGGCTTTGCAGGCAAATGCCCTAACTGCTAAGTCATCTCTCCAGCCCTTGTTTGTTTTGAGGTAGGGTTTCACTCCAGCCCAGGTTGACAGGCTGACCAGGAATTCACTATGTAGTCTCAGGCTGGCCTCAAACTCATGGGGATCATCCTACCTCTGC
Source organism: Orientallactaga sibirica (assembly GCA_036365145.1). Lineage (NCBI taxonomy): Eukaryota > Metazoa > Chordata > Mammalia > Rodentia > Dipodidae > Orientallactaga > Orientallactaga sibirica. The sequence goes on from JAEOAD010000006.1 coordinate 57,281,584, forward strand.
CTCCTGAGTGCTGAGATTAAAGGTGTGTGCCACCACGCCAGGCTGTATGTTGTTCTCTTTGGGTCCTTTTCATGGTCACCTTCTTGCCCATCCATAAGAATACTGAGCAGGTCACACGAGTGGGTGTGCTGGCTTTTGGGTGCTGACTGTGGTTGATGCTGGAATAGATAGGTACGGTGGTCATGAGTGCAGAAGGACGCCTGAGGAATCTTTCACCTGTGCCACGGGTGTTTTATGAGTGGAAGGGCATGTGTCTGCACTATACCAAAAGAATGTGTGTTCCCTCTGTTGGTATAGAGCTTTCTCTGCTACATTTTTTTGTCTTTTCTCATTTATGGACAGAAAGAGGCATGGTAATCCTCCTCCCTAGTGCTGGGATTAAAGGCCACCATGCTGGGCTCCCTTTGTTATTTGAGACTGGGTCTCATGTATCCCTGGCTGGTATGGAACTCCTGATCTTCCAGCCTCCATTTCCCAAGTGTTGGGAATACGGGTATGTCATACCCCATGCAATTAACAGTCTTAAAAACTGAATTTGAAATAGCTTAAATAATTTTCCCAGTAGGTAGTGGAGCTGGGATTTGATATCTGACTTACTAATTTCATTTTTATTTGTTTACTTGAGGGGAGGGGAGAGATAACAGCATACCAGGACCTCTTGCTGCTGCAAATGAACCCTAGATGCATATGACACTTTGCATCTGGCTTTAAATGGGTACTGGGGAATGGAACCTAGGCTGTCAGGCTTTGTAAGAAAGAGCCTTAACTGCTAAATCCATTTTGTCCCACTTCTTTTTGCAACTGGCTTTATGTGGGTGGCTGGGAACGTGAACCAAGCACTCAGGTTTTGTAAGTAGGCATCTTTAACCACTTAACCATCTCCTCAGTCCCATTTTTATTTTTATTTTTTCGAGGTAGGGTCTCTTTCAAGCTCAGGCTGACTTGAAATTCTCTATGTAGTCTTTGGGTGGCCTTGAATTTATGGCAGTCCTCCTACCTCTGCCTTCCTAGTAATGGGATTAAAGGTGTGCACCACCACGCCCAGCTCTCAATTGCTTTTTTAAAAAATATTATTTTTATTTATTTATTTGACAGAGAGAAAGAGTGAGACAGAGAGAGAGAGAGAATGGGCGCACCAGGGCCTCCAGCCACTGCAAACGAACTCCAGACACATGCACCCCTTGTGCATCTGGATAAGTTGTTTCTGGAGAATCGAACCTGGATCCTTTGGCTTTGCAGGCAAACGCCTCAACCACCAAGCCATCCCTCCAGCCCTGCTTTTGTAACTTTTATTTATTTATTTATTTATTTATTTATTTATTTTACTTTGGTTCTGTTAGTGTATTTTTTTAATTATTGTTTTTTTATTGACTTTTATACTTACATACAAAAAACCCACCTGATATTTGCCTCCCCTCCCTGTAACTTTTAAAAAATATTTTATTTATTTGAGAAAGAGAGGGAGGGCAAGAATGGGTGTGCCAGAGCCTCTAGCCTCTGTTAACAAACTCCAAATGTGTGGGCCACCTTGTGTGTCTGGCTTATGTGGGTATTGGGGAATCGAATCTAGGTCATTAGGTTTCACAGGCAAGCGCCTTAACCACCAAGCCATCTTGACAGCCTTTTTTTTTTTTTTTAAGATACAGTTTTATGTAGCCTAGGCTGGCTTTGTAGCTGAGGATAGCGTTGAACTCTTGATACTTAGGCTTTCTCCTCCTGGGGTTACAAGAGTGGTCCAACATGCCACATGCCTGTTCCAGCCCCTTTATTTTTTTTATTTTTTGAGGTAGGGTCTCACTCTAGCCCAGGCTGACCTGTAATTCACTATGTAATCTCTGGGTGGCCTCTAACTCATGGTAATACCTCCTACCTCTAACTCCCAAGTGCTGGGATTAAAGGAGTGTACCACTGTACCTGGCTTCCAGCCCTGTTTTTAGCTATATGATTAATCTAGTACTGTGATGTTCTGTTTTTAATTTTTTCAGTGCTGAGGATTGAACTTAGAGCCTTGTACATGTACTCTATCATTGAGTTATATCATCGGCCCTTATTTTTTCAAGACAAGACATGGTTTCCCTATAAGTAGTTCAGGGTAGCCTTGAACTGCCTTTCTGCCTCCCAACTTCTGCAATTATAGCATAGAAAACAGTTTCTTCATTACTAAGCTCATACCCTAGACCTTTCTTTTCTTTTTTTTTTTTTTTTTTTTTTTTTTTGACCTTTCTTTTTTTAATCGTTCTTTCTTTTTTTTTTCCAGTAAATATTTATTTGAGAGAGAAAGATAGGGACAGAGACGAAGACAAAGAGACCGACACAGAGAAAGTAAGTATGGGCACACCAGGGATTCTTGCCACTGCATATGAATTCTAGATGTATGCACCACTTTGGGCATCTGGCTTTACATGGGTAATGGAAAATTGAACCCAGGCCACCAGGCTTTTCAAGCAAGCACTTTTAACCACTGAGCCATTTCTCTAGCTCCCATATACATACATACATACATACATACATACATACATACATACATACATACATGTATACACACACATACATACATATATTTATTTAATTTTATTTAATATTTTATTTATTTACTTGAGAGAAAGATGCAGATAGAAAGAGAGAGTAGATGTGCTAAGGCCTCCAGCCATTGCAGAGAAACTCCAGATGCATGTGCCACCTTGTGCATCTAGCTTTATGTGGGTCCTGGGAAACCTAAACCATCTCTCTAGCCCATATATATATATTTCCTCTTGTTTGTTCGTTTTGTTTTTTTCAAGGTAGGGTCTCACTTTAGCCCAGGCTGACCTGGAATTCACTGTGTAATCTCAGGGTGGCCTCAAACTCATGGCAATCCTACCTCTGCCTCTCAAGTGCTAGGATTAAAGGCATGTGCCACTGCATCCAGCTCCAGCCCATCTTTTTACTTTTTATTTTGAGACAAAGTCTCACTAAGTTGTCCAGGTAGGACTTGATCTTTTTTGTTTTCTTTCTTTTTAAAAAAAATACTTAATTTATATATATATATATGATACAGAAAGAGACAGATAAAGAGAGAGTGTGCCAGGGCCTCTAGCCACTGCAAATAAACTCCAGATGCGTGTGCCACCGTGTTCATCTGGCTTTATGTACTGGGGAATTGAACCTGAGTCCTTAGGCTTAATGTGGGTCCTAGAGAATTGGACCCAGGTCCCTAGGTTTTGCAGACAAGCGCCTTAATCACTGAACCATTTTTATAGCCATAATAGTTCTTTCTTTTTTTTGGTGGGGGGAGGTTTTCGATGTAGGGTTTGATTCTAGTCCAGGCTGACCTGGAATTCACTATGAAGTCTCAGGATGGCCTTGAACTCACAGTGATCCTCCTACCTCTGCCTCCCAAGTGCTGGTATTAAAGGTGTGTGCCACCATGCCAGGCAGACTGTTTTTTTTGTTGTTGTTGTTGTTGTTCTTTGAGGTAGGGTCTCACTCTAGCTCAGGCTGACTTGGAATTCACTATGTAGTCTTAGGGTGGCCTCAAACTCACAGCGATCCTCCTATCTGCCACCCAAGTGCTGGGATTAAAGGTGGGATTAAGGCTCTTTTTTTTTAAAATTCTTTTATTATTTATTTATTTATTTGAGAGAGAGACAGAAAAAGGCAGATTGGAGGTGGAGTACTAGGGCCTCTAGTCACTGCAAATGAACTCTAGATGCATGCACCACCTTGTGCATCTGTCTTATGTGGGTCCTAGGGAATTGAACTTGGGTTCTTTGACTTTACAGGCAAGCACCCTCCAGCCTCCCCTTTTTTTTTTTGGATAGGGTCTCACTCTAGCCCACATTACCTAGAACTCACTCTGTAGTCCCAGGCTGGCCTTGAACTCAGTGATTCTCTTACTTCTCCCTCCTCTGTGCTGGGGTTAAAGATGTGTGTGCCACTATGTCTGGCTTTAAAAAAAATATATATTGGGGGTTCAGGAGAATTTCACTCTAGCCCAGGCTAACCTGGAACTCACTATGTAGTCTCAGGGTGGCCTTGAACTCATGGCGATCCTCCTACCTCTGCCTTCCAAGTGCTGAGATTAAAGGCATGGGTCACCATGCCCACTTTAAATAAATTTTTAATAAAATTTTTATGAGGTAGTATTTATTATTATTTATTTGTAAGCAGAGAAAGACCAAAAAGAGAGAATGGGCATGCCAGCACCTCTTGCCACTGCAAATTAACTCCAAACACATGTGCCAGTTTGTGCATCTGGCTTTACATGGGTACTGGGGAATCAAACCTGGCTGTCAGGCTTTGCTTGCAAATGCCTTTAACTGCTAAGCCATCTCTTCAGCCCAGCCCCTTTAACTTTTGATTCTCTTGTTTCTGCTTCCCAAGTAGCTACATCCCCAGCCCTTTTACAATCTGGTTTAAGTGGTTTTCAGCCAAGGGTGAATTTTTCATGAGAGGATGTTTGGCAATGTTTGGAGATACTTTTGTTTATCAAAACTTAGGGACTGGGGCTGGAGAGATGGCTTAGCAGTTAAGGCGCTTTCCTGTGAAAGGTCCCATATAAGCCAAATACACAGTGATGCAGGCACATAGGTTGCACATGCACACAAGGGGTTTCACTTGTCTGGAGTTCAATTGTAGTGGCTGGAGGCCCCGGTGTGCCAATTGTCTCTCTTTCTCACTTTCTCACTCTTGCATTTAAAAAAAGGGGGAGGGCTGGAGAGATGGCTTAACAGTTAAGGCTTTTGCCTGTGAAGCCTAAGGACCCCAGTTCAATTCTCCAGGTCCCACGTAAGCCAGATACACATGGTGGTGCATGTGTCTGGAGTTTGCTAGAGGCCCTGGCATGCCCATTCTCTCTCTCTTTCTCTCCCCCTCTGTCTCTAATAAATAAATAAAAATAAAATCTTAAAAAAAACAAAAAAACCTTAGGGACTGTGCTGGAGAGATGGCTCAACAATTAAGGCACTTGCCTGCAAAGCTTAAGGACCCAGATTTAGTTCCCCAGTACCAACGTAAAGCCAGATGCATAGGGTGGTGCATGTATCTGGAGTGGCAGGAGGCCCTGGCATGCCCATTCTCTCTGTCTCTCTTCTCTCTCTCTGCTTGCAAATTAATTAATTAATTAAGTTACATAAACAACTTAAAAAAAACATAACCAAGGGTGGCTAGGATTAAAGGCATGTGCCACCATGCCTGGCTTAATTTTGTTTGTTTTTATTAATTTATTCAGAGCGACAGAGAGAGAGAGAGAGAGAGAGAGAATAGGTGCGCCAGGGCCTCCAGCCACTTTAAACGAACTCCAGATGCATGCGCCACCTGTGCATCTGGCTTATGTGGGTACCGGGGAATTGAGCCTTGAACAAGGGTCCTTAGCCTCATAGGCAAGTGCTTAATCACTAAGCCATCTCTCCAGCCCTATTTACTTATTTTTGAGGTAGCCCAGGCTGACCTGGAACTCAGCATGTAGATGAACTCATGGCAGTCCTCCTATCTCTGTCTCCAGAATACTGGGATTCTAGGTTTGTACCATCAAGCCTGGCTAGGAATTTCTTCATAGTCTGCCTTGTCTCCTCTACTGTTTTAGACTTTCAGGACACTTAAGTACCACACAACACTAGGCAGCAGGACACAGATTTGTAATCCCAGCTCTCAAGAGACAGAGGCAGGAGGATTGCCAAAAGTTCAAGGCCAAAGCTGGGCGTGGTGGCGCACGCCTTTAATCCCAGCACTCGGGAGGCAGAGGTAGGAGGATCACCGAGAGTTCGAGGCCACCCTGAGACTACATAGTGAATTCCAGGTCAGCCTGGACCAGAGTGAGACCCTACCTCGAAAAACCAAAAAAAAAAAAAAGTTCAAGGCCAGCCTGGTCTATTTAGCAATTTTTAGGCCAGTCCAAAAAAAGGGGGCTAGAGAGATTTGGCTTAGTGGTTAAGGTGTTTGCCTGTGAAGACTAAGGACCCATGTTCTACTCCAGGTCCCACGTAAGCCAGATGCACACGGTGTTGCAAGCACAAAGTTGCACATTCGCACAAGGTAGTGCACATGTATGGAGTTTGATTATGGTGGCTGGAGGTCTGCCAATTCTTTCTCTCCTTCTCTCACTCTTGCTCTCTCACATTAAAAAAAAAAAAAAAAAAAAAAAAAAAAAAAAAAACAAGCAAGGTCTGGAGAAGATGGCTTAGTGGTTAAGGCATTTGCCTGCAAAGCCAAAGGACCCGGTTCAATTCCCCAGGACCCACATAAGCCAGATGCACAAGGAGGTACATGGATCTGGAGTTCATTTGCAGTGGCTGAAGGACCTGGCGTGCCCTTTCTTTCTCTCTGCCTTTTTCTTTCTCTCATTCTCTACTTCTTTCTCTCTCTCAAATAAAGAAATAAAATATATTGTAAAAAAACAAGCATGCAAACAAACAATCAAAAAAAAGGCCAGTAGGGCTTGCCTAAAAAAAAAAAAAAAAAAAAAAATCCAGCACTTGAAAGGCAGAGGTAGGAGGATTTCTATGAGTTTGAGGCCAGCCTGAGACTACAATAGTGAATTCCAGGTCAGCCTGGCCTAGAGTTAGACCCTACCTCAAAAAACAAAGCAAAGCCGGGCGTGGTGGCGCACGCCTTTAATCCCAGCACTCGGGAGGCAGAGGTAGGAGGATCGCTGAGAGTTCGAGGCCACCCTGAGACTACATAGTTAATTCCAGGTTAGCCTGGACCAGAGTGAAACCCTACCTCGAACCCCCCCCCCAAAAAAAAAAAAAAAAAAAAAGCAAAACAAAAAAAGAGCATAATGGTTGAGATTTTAGACTACCTTTCTGATCTGAGACCTTAGTCAAATAATTTCTCAGCATCTTTCTTCAACTATCAAAGCTTACCAAGAACTCACTCTGTAGTTCCAAGCTGGAACTCAAATGCCCAACTCATACCCAGTTTTTTTTTTTTTTTTTTTTTTTTTGGTTTTGCAAGGTAGGGTCTCACTCTGGTCCAGGCTGACCTGGAATTAACTATGTAGTCTCAGGGTGGCCTCGAACTCTTGGCGATCCTCCTACCTCTGCCTCCCGAGTGCTGGGATTAAAGGCGTGCGCCACCACCACGCCCAGCTTTTTTACCCAGTTTTTTTTTTTTTTGGTTTTTTTTTTTTTTTTTTTTTGCAAGGTAGGGGTTCTGGTCCAGGTTGACCTGGAATTGAGAGGTCTCTCTCCAGCCACCTTAGTGCTGGGACCCACCATGCCTGCTTTTGCACCCAGTTTTTATGTGGGTTCTTAACTACTGAACCATCTCTCCAGACCCCATGCTTGCACAGGAAGTATTCTTAACTACTGAACCATCTCTCCAGCCCGTGTTTTCTACTTTTAAGTTATGAATAATGCTGTTCTGAACATTCATGTACATGTTTTTTTGTGAGCATATGTTTTCATTTTTCGTGGGTGTATACCAAGGAGTTGAATTGCTGTGTCATATGGTAGCTCTATGTTTAGCTTTTTGAGATACTGCCAAACTGTTTTCCATAGTGACTGCATCATTTTACATTCCCATCAGGAATGTATGAGGGTGCCAGTTTCTTCACAGACTAGCCCACAGTTTTGTTTTTTCTTTAATCCCTCCCCCATTTAAAGTTACAGCCTTCCTAGTAGATGTGAACTGGCATTTCAGCCAGGCATGGTGTCACATGCCTTTAATCCCGGCATAGGTAGGAGGATCACTGTGAATTTGAGGCTACCCTGAGACCACATAGTGAACTTCAGGTTAGCCTGACCTAGATAGAGCTAGACTCTACCTCGAAAAACCAAAAAAAGAATTACTGCTTTTGCTTTTTTGTTTTGTTTTGGTTTGGTTTTTCGAGGTAGGGTCTCACTCTAGCTCAGGCTGACCTGGAATTCACTATGTTGTCTCAGGGTGGCCTCAAACTCACATTGATCCTCCTACCTCTGCCTCCTGAGTGCTGGGATTAAAGGTGTGCGCCACCACGCCCAGCTGCTTTTGCTTTTTTAAATAGAGCTGTCACTGAGCTACACCCCCTCAAACTCATTGTGATTTTATTTTTGTTTTTATTTTGAGCTGGGGGCTCATGCTATTTCCCAGGCTGGTCTCAAATTCCTATACTCATAATAACTCAAATCCAGAAAAAACACAAATGCCTATTAGCTGATGAATAGATCAAGAAAATATGATATATCCGAATAAGAAATCTATTGTCAGTACAAAGGAATATGTGATGCATGTTACACATGTATTGGTTCAAGTTAACTCTTTTGCCTCAACTTCCCAAGTAGCTGGCCTACAGGTATGTGCAATTGTTGCCATTTGTGTGTGGTGGTGGTGGGGGTGTTTAGCAGGGTCTCATGCTAATCCATGCAGACTCACTGTAGCCCAGGCTCATCTCAAACTCATGTCAATCCTCCTACCTCAGCCTCCCCAGTGCTGGGATTAAAGGCATGTGTTTCCATGCCCAGCTTCATTTGTGTGGTTTTGATGTTCACACCCATGGTTATTAATGATAAGCATCCTTTTATGTGCTTATTGGATATCTGCATATCTTACTTTAAATTTATTTATTTGAGAGAGAGAGAATAGGTGTGTCAGGGCATCCAGCCACTGCAAACTCCGGACACATGCGCCACCTTGTACAGCTGGCTTACATGGGTCCTGGGGTATCGAACCTGGGAACTTTGGCTTTGCAGACAAATGCCTTAACTGCTAAGCAATCTCTCAAGCCCTTGTTTTTAATTTTTCATTTTTTTTCAGTTTTTTCTGACTGGCTTGGAACTCTCTATGTAGACTAGGCTGGCCTTGAATTTATGGTAATTCTGCCCCAGCCTCACCAGTGTTGGTATTATTGGCATGCACCATCACTCCTGACTTGAGATTGTTTTCTTAATTCTGTTTTCTGATTGTTGCTAGTATATAGATATAAAAATGATAGTTATATATTGACTTTCTATAGTCCAGATTTTTAGATATTTTAAATATTTTTATTTATTTATTTATTTATTTATGAGCAACAGAGAAAGAGAGAGAGGGAGAGAATGGGTGCGGCAGGGCCTCTAGCCACTGCAAATGAACTCCAGATGCACTGCCACTTTGTGAATTTGGCTTAGTGGGTCCTGGAGAATCGAGCCTTGAACTGGGGCCCTTAGGCTTCACAGGCAGCTGCTTAACCACTAAGCCATTTCTCCAGGCCCCTATTTTTATTTTATTTATTTATTTTGGTTTTTGAGGTAGGGTCTCACTCTGGCCCAGGCTGACCTGGAATTAACTATGTATTCTCAGCATGGTCTTGAACTCACAGCAATCCTCCTACCTCTGCCTCCCAAGTGCTGGGCGCCACCACACCTGGCTGGGCCCCTATTTTAAATACTTTAAGTCCCAGCATGTTCTCTACAGTTTAATCCAGAATCACCACTATATGTTAAGGCCTTTGATGACATTTTTCTTAGGCTCCTGATGGTTAGTTTCTGAGAGTTTTGGTACCCACAGATTATATGCAACCTTAGTTGGCTATAAATACCTTTTATATAAAAAAAAAAACTTTTAAAAATATTTTATTTGTTTATTTATTTGAAAGAGAGGAAAAATGAGATAGAGCGAGAATGGGCATGCCAGGGTCTCTAGCCACCGCATACAAACTCCAGATGCATGCCTTGAAAAACCAAATATGTTTGTTTTGTTTTGTTTTTTTGAGGTAGGGTCTTACTCTAGCCCAGGCTGAACTGGAATTCACTATGTAGTCTCAGGGTGGCCTTGAACTCAAGGCGATCCTCTTACCTCTTCCTCCTGAGTGCTGGGATTAAAGGTGTGTACTACCATGCCTGGTGTTTGTTTTTTGAGATAGGGTTTCACTGTAGCCCAGGCTGACCTGGAATTCCCTATGTAGTCTTAGGGTGGCTGCAAACTCATAGCGAGTCTCCTACCTCTGCTCCTGCATGCTGGGATTAAAGGCATATCCAGTAATTTTTAATATATATATATTTACAAGTAGAGAGAGAGAGAGGAGAAGGAGAAAGAGGGAGAGAAAAAATAGGCACTTCAGGGCCTCTAGTCACTGTAAACATATTCCAGATGTCTGTGCCACATGTGCATCTGGCTTTACATGGATACTGGGAAATCAAACCCAGGCTGGCAGAATTTACAAGCAAGTGCCTTTAAGCACTGAGCCATCTCTCCAGCCTTGTTTTTGAGATAGGGGCTCATTAGCCCAGTCTGGCCTTGACCTCAGTATATTACCAAGAATGACTGAATTTCTGATCCTCCTGCCTCTACCTCCCAAGTGCCACCAAAACCTGTGTTGGCTAGATTAATGATAACTCTGAGAGCTGAAGTATGAGGAATTGACAATGAGGTATGAGGAGAAATGAGTTCTCATGAACCCATGAAAAGAAAAAGAGTCCCTTCTCTGCTACATGATAAAGAAAATCAGGGCTGGAGAGATGGCTTAGCGGTTAAGGCACTTGCCTGCAAAGCCTCAAGACCTATGTTTGACTTTCCAGATCCCACAAAAGCCAGACGCACAAAGGTGAGGCAAGCGAAAGGTTGTACGTGCCCACTAGGTGGCACAAGTGTCCAGAGTTCAATTGCAGTGGCTGAGGCCCTGGTGCACCAATTCTCTCTTTCAGCCTCTCTCTGCCTTTCTCTCTCTCTAAAGTAAAAAAGAAAAGAAAAGCCGGGCGTGGTGTCGCATGCCTTTAATCCCAGCACTCAGGAGGCAGAGGTAGGAGGATCTCTGCGAGTTCGAGGCCACCCTGAGTCTACATAGTTAATTCCAGCTCAGCCTGGACCAGAGTGAGACCCTACCTTGCAAAACCAAAAAGAAAAAAGAAAAGAAAGAAAATCAGCATTCATTTACAGAGGGCCTATCGTGTTTATTTGCTTTTAGAGGTAAATGAGGGGATCTCCACACCAAGGAAGCAGTGCTGGAAGACAGTTTGAATAGCATCATGCTGTCTAGACCAAAGCCAGGGGAGTCTGAGGTGGACCTGCTGCGCTTCCAGCGTCAGTTTTTCTCAGCTGGTACAGCCCCTGCGGTGCAGTTGGTGAAGAAAGGAAGTAGGAGACATGGCGTTGGTAACTCAGACCAGCCTCTGCCGCAGGACCATCGGGATGTGGTGATGCTGGACAGTGAGTGCCTCTGTGAGCATGTGGTTGTGATGGAGTGAGGGCACAGTGTCAGGACCCCGTCCCTTATCCTGCAATGGCTGGGTTGTGCCCTATCATTATTTTATTTATTTGAGAAACAGAGAGGGAGAGTATGGGTGTGCCCGCTAGGGCTTCTTGCCACTGCAAACAAACTCCTCAGCCTCCCAAGTCCTGGGATAACAGGTGTGTGCCATTACACCCAGTCCTGCAGCCTCATTGTATAGATGAAGAAACTGAGCTCAGAGAGGTGATGTGTCTAACCCATTCAGCCATAGCAGCTGTCTTTTTTATTTTATTTTATTTTTATTTTTATTTTTTTTTGCCCCCACCTTCAGCCCTTGGTATCTTCCTGAGAAGGTATGGATGTTCTTAAATCAGGGCTTTTTCTTTCAGATCTCCCAGATTTGCCCCCAGCTTTGGTTCCTGCTCCTGCAAAGAGATCTAGGTCCAGCCCAGGTCACCCTGCACCTCAGGATGAAGACCTTGAAGAAAGACTGAGCAGGCATGATCAGCACATCACTGCTGTCTTGACAAAGATTATTGTGCGTCTCCGGTTGGCTGGGTGGGGCAGGGCATCTTATTTTGGGGAGGAATGAGTTGGGTGGAGGGTGCTTCAGAAAGACTTTTTTCCTCAGGTTGGGGGCTGGGTTAGAACCACTGAAACTGGATAGAAGGTGGGTTCCTGAACTGGAGTGAGAGTCTTGTCATACAGCACTGAAATGAGTGTAGGTGGGATAGTATCCAGCCTGGGCAAGTCTCTGCATTATTACTACCTTGTGCTTTGTTGCCACAGGAACGAGATACAAGTTCGGTGGCTGTGAATCTGCCTGTGCCCAGCGGTGTTGCTTTCCCCCCAGTGTTCCACCGCTCACAAGAGAGACAGGTAGGCAGGAGTTTCCTTACATGGTGTATATAGGACAAATCATTCTCCAAAGTACAGCTTCTCCAGATGGTTTAGTAATAATAAGCAGTTCCTTTTTGTTTTATTTAATTTTATTTGCTTTATTTTGGTTTTTTGTTTTGTTTTGTTTTTAAAACAGGGTCTCTAAGCTGGCCTCAAACGTGACTCAATCTTCCTACCTCAGTCTCAGGAGTGTTGGGATTACAGGCCTATGTCACCACATCTAGCTGAGAAAGACTTTTTGTTTTTGTTTTTCTTTTCTTTTTTTTAAAATAATTATTTTTTTTATTGACAACTTCTATACGTATATACAAAAAGTGAATGGTATTTCCCTCCCCTCCCCCCATTCCCCTTTAGAACTCCAATCTCCATCATATCCCCTCCCTCTCTCCATTAGTCTCTCTTTTAATTTGATGTCATCATCTTTTACTTCTATTATGAGGGTCTTGCGAAGGTATTGCTAAGCACAGCAAGGTCATGAATATCGAGGCCAATTTCTGCCTAGGCAGTTGCATTGTAAGGAGTCATACCCTTCCTTTGGCTCTTCCATTCTATCTGCCCCCTCTTCCGCAATGAGCCCTGAGCCTTGGAGGGTGTGACAGAGGTGTTTCAGTGCTGGGCACTCCTCCACCCCTTCTTCTCAGCACTGTGTTGCCTTTTGGGTCATCCCAGTGGTCATCGCCATCTGAAAAGAGAAGCTTCTCTAACCAGAAGTGAGAGTAGCGTTAATATGTGAATATGAACATTAAGCGTAGTATTTTCAGGGCAGCTTGGTGGGAATAGTATATACATTTAGTCAGACAAGAGCAGGCTTTATACCCCTAAGGCTCATGACCTCACCTACCATAGACTTTTGCTAGGTTTTTCAGTACCAGGTATGTATTCCCTCCCATAGAGAGGGCCTTCAGTCCAATTATGGAGCAGTTGGTTACCCCAAGAGTAGACATGCCACTATTGCACCCGTTCAGTCATTGGGCCTGTATGGCCAAACTTGAATATTCAGTGTCCACTGTTTTCACTGCTGATGACTTCTGCCTCCCATATGCTGCATGCAGTGCAGCTTTTTCCACCTTTCAGTTGGCTGGTCTACAGGGAGAAGGTTTTCTGCTCAGCACCAGCTTGCTTTCTCAGTGACCTTGCCTCTCAGGCAAGAGATGTCTTCAGCAATAGGGTCTTACTATCTGTTTCTCAAGGGAAACCAAGGGCTTTGGCAAAAGCCTTTAATGTTTTTTAGAGGCTACCAGGACCTCCTTGGCCAACAACTCACTGGAAGGTATCCCATCCCAGGTACTGAAAATTTTCTAGTAACAGTCTACAGCTTCTAGATGTGCCATTATTCAAAAAAGTAATTTTAGCCGGGCGTGGTGGCACACGCCTTTAATCCCAGCACTCGGGAGGCAGAGGTAGGAGGATCTCTGTGAGTTCAAGGCCACCCTGAGACTACATAGTTAATTCCAGGTCAGCCTGAGCCAGAGTGAGACCCTACCTCGAAAAACCAAAAAAAAAAAAAAAAAAAAAAAAAAGGTAATTTTACATAAGTCTTATTCACAATATCTTGAATTTAGATTGACTCTCCCCTTGCCCTTCTTTTATGCATTCTCTTCCCATGGCCTCGCTTAGGCCATTCCCCTCCCTGTAATCAGTTCTACTTACATATGTACAATACCATACACTTAAGTCCTTCCTTTTCCTCCCTCCCTTATAGCCTTTTACCAGCTTACTGGTTTCTGGTACCTATTTTTGGTTCCAGTTCACACCCAAGTCTATACATTTGTAGCTAGGATCCACATATGAGAGAGAACATGTGACGTTTGGCTTTCTGAGCCTGGGTTACCTCACTTACTATAATCCTTTCCAGATCCATCCATTTCCCTGCAAATTTCATAATTTCATTTTTCTTTACCGCTGAGTAGAACTCCATTGTGTAAATGTACCACATCTTTATTATCCATTCATCTGTGGAGGGACATCTAGGCTGTTTCCATTTCCTAGCTATTGTGAATGGAGCAGCAATAAACATGGTTGTGCAAGTATCTCTAAGGTAGTGAGAAGAGTCCTCTGGATATATGCCTAGGAGTGCTATAGCTGGATCATATGGTAAATCTATTTCTAGCTGTCTTAAGAACCTCCACACTGATTTCCACAATGGCTGGACCAGATTACATTCCCACCAACAGTGTAGAAGTGTTCCTCTTTTTCTGCATCTAAGCCAACACTTATTGTCATTTGTTTTCTTGATGGTAGCCATTCTGACAGGAGTGAAATGGAATCTCAAAGTGGTTTTAATTTGCATTTCCCTGATGGCTAAGGATGTGGAACAGTTTTTTAGATGTTTGTATGCCATCTGTATTTCATCTTCTGTGAATTCTCTATTTAGTTCCATAGCCCATTTTTTAAGTGGGTTGTTTGAATTCTTATTATTCTGTTTTTTGAGTTCTTTGTATATTCTGGATATTAATCCTCTGTCAGATGTATAGCTGGCAAAGATTTTCTCCCATTCTGTAGGTTGTCTTTTTGCTCTATTCACAGTGTCCTTTGCTGTACAAAAGCTTTGTAATTTCATAAGGTCCCATTCGTTGATTACTGGTTTTATTCCCTGAGCAATTGGGGTTATACTCAGAAAGTCCTTGCCTATGCCAATATGTTGAAGGGTTTCCCCTACCTTTTCCTCTAGCAGTTTCAGAGTTTCAGGTCTGATATTAAGGTCCCTGATCCATTTGGACTTGACTCTTGTGCATGGAGAGAGATAAGGATCTATGTTTATCCTTTTACATGCAGATGTCCAGGTTTCCCAGCACCACTTGTTAAAGAGGCTATCTTTTCTCCAATGAATATTTTTGGCATTTTTGTCAAAAATCAGGTGGCTGTAGCTGCCTGGATTAATATTTGGGTCTTCTATTCTGTTTCATTGATCTACCTGTCTATTCTTGTGCCAGTACCATGCTGTTTTTGTTACTATGGCTTTGTAATATAACTTAAAATCGGGTGTGGTTATACCACCTGCCTGATTTTTGTTGCGCAAAATTGTTTTGGTCTTTCAAGGTTTTTTGTGTTTCCAGATGAATTTTAGGATTGTTTTTTCTATTTCTGTAAAGAATGCTATTGGGATTTTAATGGGGATTGCATTAAATGTGTAGATTGCTTTTGGTAAGATTGACATTTTAACAATATTGATTATTCCAATCCAGGAGCATGGGATGTCTTTCCATTTCCTTGTGTCTTCTGCAATTTGTCACTCGAGTTTTTTAAAGTTCTCATTGTAGAGATCCTTCACTTCTTTGATTAAGTTTATTCCAAGGTATTTTATTTATTTTTTTTTTTTTGAGGCAATTGTGAATGGGAGAGATTCCTTGATTTCATCCTCTGCACGTTTGTTGTTAGTGTATAGGAAAGCTACTGATTTCTGTGTGTTTATTTTGTATCCTGCTACATTGCTAAAAGTGTTTATTAGCTCTAACAGTTTGCGGGTAGTCTTTAGGGTCTGTTATGTATAGAATCATATCGTCTGCAAATAATAATAATTTGATCTTTTCCCTTCCGATTTGTATCCCCTTTATGAGTGTCTCTTGCCTCTCTTGCCTTATTGCTATGGCTAAGACTTCCAGTACTATATTAAATAGTAGTGGAGAAAGTGGACACCCTTGTCTTGTTCCTGAATTTAGAGGAAAAGCTTCAAGTTTTTCCCCATTTAGTATTATGTTGGCTGTAGGTTTGTCATAAATAGCTTTTATTATGTTGAGATATGTTCCTTCTATTCCCAGTTTCTGTAATACTTTCACCATGAAGGGGTGTTGGATTTTGTCAAATGCCTTTTCTGCATCTATTGAGATGACCATGTGATTTTTGTCCTTCAGACCATTTATATGGTGTATTACATTTATGGATTTGCGTATGTTGAACCATCCCTGCATCTCTGGGATAAAGCCTACTTGGTTGGGGTGAACAATCTTTCTGATATATTCTTGTGTTCTGTTTGCCAGTATTTTGTTGAGAATTTTTGCATCTATGTTCATGGGGGAGATTGGTCTATAATTTTCGTTTTTTGATCTGTCTTTGTCCAGTTTGGGTATCAGGGTGATGCTGGCTTCTGTTTTTGTTTTTCAAGGTAGGATCTCTAGCTCAGGCTGACCTGGAATTCACTATGTAGTCTTAGGCTGGCCTCGAACTTATGGCGATCCTCTTACCTCTGCCTCCCGAGTGGTGGGATTAAAGGCATGTGTCACCATGCCCAACTTAAAAATATTTTTAAATTTAATTTTTATTTATTTATCTGAGAGAGAGATGCAGTTAGAGAATAATTATTTTATTTGAGAGAAAGAAAGAGGCAGAGAGGAAGAGAGGTGAAATGGGCACACCTGGGCCTCCAGCCACTGCGAACAAACTCCAGATGTCTGCGCCACCTTGTGCATCTGCCTTATCCTGGGGAATAGAACCTGGGTCCTTTGGCTTTACAGACACACTTCTTAAATGCTAAGCCATCTCTCTAGCCCTTAAAATGCTCTTTAAATATTTATTGGAGAGAGTCAGACAGAAAGAGAGAAAGGGAATGAGCACACCAGGGCCTACTGCCCACTGTAAACAAACTCCTACATGCACCACTTTTTCCATCTGGTTACTGGGGAATTGAACCTGGGCTGTCAGGCTTTGCAAGTTAGTGCCTTTAACTGCTGAGCCATCTCTCAAGCCCCCACAGTTTTTTATTTTTTTTTTAAATTTTTTGGGGTAGGGTCTTGCTCTAGCCCAGGCTGACCTGGAAGTCAGTGTAGTCTCAGGGTAGCCTTGAACTTATGGTGATCCTCATACCTCTGCCCCCCCCCAAGTGCAAGCCCCCACTTGTTTTGAGGTAGGGTGTTGTTCAAACCCAGTCTGACCTGAAATTCACTATGTACTCTCAGGCTGGCCTTGAACTTATAGCTATCCTCTTATCTCTGCCTCCTGAGTGCTAGGATTAAAGGTGTGCAACAATGTACCTGGCTTCTAACCCCCCCTTTTGTTGTTGTTGTTTTTCTGAGGTAGGGTCTCACTCTAGCTCAGGCTGACCTAGAATTCACTATGTATTCTCAGGGTGGCCTTGAACTCATGGCAGTTCTCCTACCTCTGCCTTCCAAGTGCTGGGATTAAAGGCATATGCCACCACACCTGGCTCCCCATTTTTTTAATTTTATTTTTATTTATTTATTTAACAGAGAAAGAGGGAGAGAGATTGGGCATGCCAGGGCCTCCAGCCACTGCAAATGAACTCCAGATGCATGCGCCCCCTTGTGCATCTGGTTAACGTAGATCCTGGGGAATCGAATCTGGGTCCTTTGGCTTTGCAGGCAAACGCCTTAACCAATAAATCAACCCCCCAGCTCCTTAATTTTTTATTTTTATTTATTTAAACTCCCCATTTTAAAAAATGTTTTGTTTGTTTTTATTTATTTATTAGCAACAGACAGAAAGAGAAAGAGGCAGAGAGAGAGAGAGAGAGACAGAACGCGCACACCAGGGCCTCCCGCCACTGCGAACAAACTCCAGATGCTTGCGCCACCTTGTGCATCTGGCTTACGTGGGTACTGGGGAACTGAGCCTTGAACCAGCATCCTTAGGTTTCATAGGCAAGTGCTTAACCACTAAACCATCTCTCCAGCCCCCCCCCCCGTTTTAAAAAATATATTTTATTTTATTTATTTGGGAGAGAGAGGGAATAGGCACACCAGGGCCTTCAGCCCTGCAAACAAACTCCAGATGCATTGCACCACCTTGTACATATGGCTTACATGGGTCCTGGGGAATCAAACCTAGGTCCTTTGGCTTTGCAGACAAGTGCCTTAACCACTAAGCCATCTCTTCAGCCCCTCCCCCCCTTTTGTGTTTTCAAGGTAGGGTCTCACTCTAGCCCAAGCTGACCTGGAATTCACTCTGTAGTCTCAGGGTGGCCTCAGACTCACAGTGATCCTCCTCCCTTGGCCTTCCAAGTGCTGAAATTAAAAGGATATGCCACCATACCCGGCTTCCACCCCCCCCATTTTTGTTTGTTTATTTATTTATTTTGGTTTTTCGAGGTAGGGTCTTACTCTAATCCAGGCTGACCTGGAATTCACTAGGTGAATTCAGGATGGCCTTGTCATAGTGATCCTTCTACCTCTGCCTCCCAAGTGCTGAGATTAAAAGTGTGTACCACCTTGCCTGGTTCTATGCCCTATTTTTATTTCATTTATTTGTTTATTTGAGAGAAAGAGAGAAAGACAGAGAGAGAGCCAGGTGAGAGAATAGGCATGCCAGGGCCTCCAGCCACCATAAATGAACTCCAGATGCATATGCTACTTTGTGCATCTGGCTTACTTGGGTTCTGGGGAGTTGATCTTAGGTCCTTAAACTTTGCAGGCAAGCACCTAAACCACTAAGCCATCTCTCCAGCTTCCAGCCCCCATTTAAAAAAAAATTATTTATTTGAGAGAAAAAGGCAGAGAGAGAGAATATGAATGGGCATGCCAGGGCCTCCTGCCACTAAAAAAACATTCTAGACACATGCTCCACTTTGTGCATCTAGCTTTATGTGGGTATTAAGGAATCAAACCCAGGCTGTCACGCTTTGCAAGCAAGTGCCTTTAACTGCTGAACCATCTCCCCAGCCCTTTTCCAAATTTTATATATAATTTTTATTTTATTTATTATTATTATTTTGGTCTGGGACTATAGAATGAGTTTCAGCTCAGCCTGGGCTAGAGTGAGACCCTACCTCAAAAAACCAAAGTAACCTTTTAAAAAATATATATATATATTATTGGCAAGCAGGAGGAGTATGGATATACCATGGCCTCTAGCTGCTGTGAACAAACTCCAGATGCATGTGCTACTTTGTGCATCTGGCTTTAAGTGGGTTCTGGAGAATCCAACCTGGTCAGGCAAGCTTTGGAAGCAAGTGCCTTTTATACTGAGCTATCTCCCTTGCCCTTTGTTTTGATTTTTGAGACAGGGTCTCAGCCCAGACTGGCCTCAAACTTGCTATGAAGCCAGGTGTGGTGGCACACACCTTTAATCCTAGCACCTGGGAAGCAGAGGTAGGAGGATTGCTATGAGTTTGAAGCCACCCTGAGATTACATAGTGAATTCTAGGTCCCTCTGCTAGAGGGAGATCCTACCTCAAGAAAAACAAAAGCCCAGTCTAGCCTTGAACTCCAGGTTTTCCTGCTTTTGTCTCTCAAGTGCTGTGATTACAGGCAGGTGTCAACATGCCTGGCAAGTCCTGCTTTTTCTGAGAACTAGAGTTGTAACTCTCGGTGATTGAACGTTTCTTTTATCTCCTTGTTCGAGAGTTTTGGCATAAGGAGTTAAGGAAGAGTGAACAATGAATATCACTAAAGTAGGTTTTTTTCTTTGCCCTGTAGGGGACTCCAGCACTATCTGGGAAGAGGAGTATCTTTGCCCAGGAGATAGCAGCAAGGAGGGTATCTGAAAACAGGGTCCCGTCAGTTGGGGAATTTGTCCCCAACCTGGACCCACCAGAGGGTGAGCACTGCTAGAGCTGAAAATTCTTGTGCTTGGCTTCTTTTTCTTTTTTAACTTTTTATTGACAACCTCATATATATATACATAATATATACCCTGATCATAATCCCCTCCCATAACCCTCCTTTGTCCCCCTTCCTGTTCTTTTTTTTGTCTTCCTTCTTTCCTTTCTTCCCTCCCTTCCCCTTCCATTTCTGGAATTCACTCTGTAGTCTCAGGGTGGCCTCAAACGCACGGCGATCCTCCTTACCCCTGCTTCTTGAGTACTGGGATTAAAGGTGTGTACCACCACACCCTGTTGTTCCTCCCTCCTTCTCTCCCTCCCTTCTTTTTCTTTCTCTCTCTCTTTTGCTTTCTTTATCTCTCTCTTTTTTTTTTTATTTCTTTCCTTTTCCTTCCCTTTTCTCCCCTCCCTTTTACTCTCCTCTCTTTTCCCCTTACCAAACTGACCTCAAACTAACTATTAAACTAAGGATGAACTTGAACTTCTGATTCTTCTGCCTCTACCTCCTGAGTGCTGGGATTACAGGCATATGCTACTATGTCTGATTTATGTGGTACTGGCTATCGCAGCCAGGATTTCATGCATGCTTAGGTGAACATTCTACCAACTGAGCCCAATCCCCAGGCTCTCAAATGATTTCAGATAAAAATTTTAATAGAGGGGTAGAGGGATGGCTTAGCAATTATGTTTGCCTGCAAAGCCAAAGGACCCAGGTTCGATTCCCCAGGACCCACGTAAGCCAGATGCACAAGGTGGCACATGCGTCTGGAGTTTGTTTGCAGTGGCTGGAGGCTCTGGCATGCTCATTCTCTCTCTCTCTCTCTCTTTCTCTCCCTCTTTGTCAAATAAATACATAAATAAAAATTTAAAAAATTTAAATTGATTTCAGATAAAAACTTGTATGGGAGAGTCTTCATTATTTCTGCCTCCAATCCTTGAGAGATATATCATCCATATTATTAGCGCAAACAAGGTATTATGTTATTTCAGGCTACATATGTGGCTGGCAACAGATCTAGTCTTTTATATGTACATACATACATATATATGTATCTATGTACATATATATATTTGTTGAGGTAGGATCTTGCTCTAGCCGAGGCTGACCTGGAATTCACTATGTAGTCTCAGGCTGGCCTCAAACTCACAGCAATTCTCCTTCCTCTGCTTCTGGAGTGCTGGGATTAAAAGCGTGCCTCACCACACCCAGCTTGTCTTTTATATTTCTTTTTTAAAAAATATTTTATTTTTATTTATTTATTTGAGAAGGGGGGACAGATAGAGAATGGGAGCATCGGGACTCCAGCCACTGCAAACAAACTCCAGATGCATGTGTCACCGTGTGCGTCTGGCTTATGTGGGTCCTGGGGAATAGAACCTAGGTCCTTTGGCTTTGTAGGCAAGTACCTTAACCATTAAGCCATCTCTCCAAGGCCTAGTTTTGTGGCTTTTTGAGGTAGGGTCTCACTCTAGCTCAGGCTGACCTGGAATTTACTGTATAGTTTCAGGCTGGCCTTGAACAAATAGTGATCCTCCTACTTCTGCCTCCTGAGTGCTGGGATTAAAGGCATGCCTGGCGCATGTATGTATGTATGTATGTATGTATTTTTTAAAATTTTTTATTATTTTATTATTTATTTATTTGAGAGCTACAGACTGCCTTTTATACTGAGCTATCTCCCTTGCCCTTTTTTTGATTTTTGAGACAGGGTCTCAGCCCAGACTGGCCTCAAACTTGCTATGAAGCCAGGTGTGGTGGCACACACCTTTAATCCTAGCACCTGGGAAGCAGAGGTAGGAGGATTGCTATGAGTTTGAGGCCACCCTGAGATTACATAGTGAATTCTAGGTCCCTCTGCTAGAGGGAGATCCTACCTCAAGAAAACAAAAGCCCAGTCTAGCCTTGAACTCCAGGTTTTCCTGCTTTTGTCTCTCAAGTGCTGTGATTACAGGCAGGTGTCAACATGCCTGGCAAGTCCTGCTTTTTCTGAGAACTAGAGTTGTAACTCTCGGTGATTGAACGTTTCTTTTATCTCCTTGTTCGAGAGTTTTGGCATAAGGAGTTAAGGAAGAGTGAACAATGAATATCACTAAAGTAGGTTTTTTTCTTTGCCCTGTAGGGGACTCCAGCACTATCTGGGAAGAGGAGTATCTTTGCCCAGGAGATAGCAGCAAGGAGGGTATCTGAAAACAGGGTCCCGTCAGTTGGGGAATTTGTCCCCAACCTGGACCCACCAGAGGGTGAGCACTGCTAGAGCTGAAAATTCTTGTGCTTGGCTTCTTTTCTTTTTTTAACTTTTTATTGACAACCTCATATATATACACATAATATATACCCTGATCATAATCCCCTCCCATAACCCTCCTTTGTCCCCCTTCCTGTTCTTTTTTTTGTCTTCCTTCTTTCCTTTCTTCCCTCCCTTCCCCTTCCATTTCTGGAATTCACTCTGTAGTCTCAGGGTGGCCTCAAACGCACGGCGATCCTCCTTACCCCTGCTTCTTGAGTACTGGGATTAAAGGTGTGTACCACCACACCCTGTTGTTCCTCCCTCCTTCTCTCCCTCCCTTCTTTTTCTTTCTCTCTCTCTTTTTCCTTTCTTTATCTCTCTCTTTTTTCTTTTTATTTCTTTCCTTTTCCTTCCCTTTTCTCCCCTCCCTTTTACTCTCCTCTCTTTTCCCCTTACCAAACTAACCTCAAACTAACTATTAAACTAAGGATGACCTTGAACTTCTGATTCTTCTGCCTCTACCTCCTGAGTGCTGGGATTACAGGCATGTGCTACTATGTCTGATTTATGTGGTACTGGCTATCGCAGCCAGGATTTCATGCATGCTTAGGTGAACATTCTACCAACTGAGCCCAATCCCCAGGCTCTCAAATGATTTCAGATAAAAATTTTAATAGAGGGCTGGAGGGATGGCTTAGCAATTATGTTTGCCTGCAAAGCCAAAGGACCCAGGTTCGATTCCCCAGGACCCACGTAAGCCAGATGCACAAGGTGGCACATGCGTCTGGAATTCGTTTGCAGTGGCTGGAGGCCCTGGCATGCTCATTCTCTCTCTCTCTCACTCTCTCTCTCTCTTTCTCTCCCTCTTTGTCAAATAAATACATAAATAAAAATTTAAAAAATTTAAATTGATTTCAGATAAAAACTTGTATGGGAGAGTCTTCATTATTTCTGCCTCCAATCCTTGAGAGATATATCATCCATATTATTAGCGCAAACAAGGTATTATGTTATTTCAGGCTACATATGTGGCTGGCAACAGATCTAGTCTTTTATATGTACATACATACATATATATGTATCTATGTACATATATATATTTGTTGAGGTAGGATCTTGCTCTAGCCGAGGCTGACCTGGAATTCACTATGTAGTCTCAGGCTGGCCTCAAACTCACAGCAATTCTCCTTCCTCTGCTTCTGGAGTGCTGGGATTAAAAGCGTGCCTCACCACACCCAGCTTGTCTTTTATATTTCTTTTTTAAAAAATATTTTATTTTTATTTATTTATTTGAGAAGGGGGGACAGATAGAGAATGGGAGCATCGGGACTCCAGCCACTGCAAACAAACTCCAGATGCATGTGTCACCGTGTGCGTCTGGCTTATGTGGGTCCTGGGAATAGAACCTAGGTCCTTTGGCTTTGTAGGCAAGTACCTTAACCATTAAGCCATCTCTCCAAGGCCTAGTTTTGTGGCTTTTTGAGGTAGGGTCTCACTCTAGCTCAGGCTGACCTGGAATTTACTGTATAGTTTCAGGCTGGCCTTGAACAAATAGTGATCCTCCTACTTCTGCCTCCTGAGTGCTGGGATTAAAGGCATGCCTGGCGTATGTATGTATGTATGTATGTATTTTTAAAATTTTTATTATTTTATTATTTATTTATTTGAGAGCTACAGACACAGAAACAGGTAGAGAGAGAGAGAAAGAGTGTACCAGGGCTTCCAGCCACTGCAAACGAACTTCAGATGCATGTGCCCACCTTGTGCATCTGGCTTATGTGGGTACTGGGGAATCGGGCCTTGAACTGGGATCCTTAGGCTTCATAGGCAAGTGCTTAACCACTAAGCCATCTCTCCAGCCCCGTATGTATGTATTTTTAATTTTTAATTACTCATGGCGATTCTTTTTTATTTGACTGGGATTAAAGGCATGCGCCACCACGCCCGGCTTAATTATTTTTTTATTTGACAGAGAGAGAGAAAGAAAATGGCATGCCAGGGCCTCAGCCACTGCAATTGAACTCCAAACATTTGCACTGCCTAGTGGGCATGTACAACCTTGTGCTTGCCTAACCTGGCTTATGTGGGATCTGGAGAGTCGAACATGGGTTCTTAGGCTTTGCAGGCAAGCACCTTAACCTCTAAACCATCTCTCCAGCCCCTTATATATATATATTTTAATGTTTTGTTTTATATTTATTTATTTATTTATTTATTTATTTAAGACATGCAGAGAGAGAGAGAGAATGGGCGCACCAGGGCCTCCAGCCACTATAAATGAACTCCAGATGCATGTGCCTCCTTGTACATCTGGCTTACGTGGGTACTGGGGAATTGAGCCTTGAACCTGGTCCCTGGGCTTCAGAGGCAAGCGCTTAACCACTAAGCCATTTCTCCAGTCCCCCCTTTTATATTTCTTTAGCTCTTCTACTTTGTTGATGTAGGTTCTCATAGCACTTTCCTTGGAAGTCCCTTTCAGCTGATTCCAGGCATCCCACATGGTCCTACTTTTAAGGTCCAACATCTGAGATGTTCTATATTTATGTTCCCCACAGTGGCTTGTCTGAAGCAGCTCTATGTGAATAGTATCTCAGCTGGCTGGGTCTTAAGGTGCTTAACTTCCTCAGCAGCATTGTCAAACTCACTACTAAGGCATGCTGGTGAGGTTGTTAGGATTCCTGACAGCCTATGGAGGAAGCAAGGAGCTGGAAGCCCTAAATTAGTCCTGGCTTCTTTTTCGTTTTTATAATACTAGCATCAAACTTAGGGCCTTGTGTGTGTTGGGCTAGGCAAACACTCTGCCACTAAACTCCATCCCAGCCCCTGGGCTTGGCTATTTTAAAAGACATGATCATAGGTTCATTTTTAGATAAGTATCTGTACCTCAATTGGGAGGGAATTTCTTTGAACCATCTTGAAAGAAAGTCATCCTATGTACTTAGAGTGCTAAGTATGGGAGCTTTGGGCCCACTGAAGTGGCAGGCCATTATGTGGCTCTAAGAGAAGGGGAAGTGGAGTGTGGGACATGGTGGCACACTACTGTAACCCAAGCATTTGGGAAGTTAAGACAAGTGAATCATTAGTTTAAAGCCAGTCTAGTTGACATAGCAAGACTGTCCTGAAAGAAAGGAAGAAGGGCCTGGCTCAGTGATTAAAAGTACTTGATTGCAAAGCATGCCTCCCCTGGTTCGTTTCCCCAGTCTCCTTGTAAAACCAGATGCACAAAGTAATGCATGTGTCTGGAGTTCATTTGCAGTGGCAGGAGGCCCTGACACATGACTGATCCACCCCCCCTCATGAATTTTTTTTTTTTTTGGTTTTGCAAGGTAGGGTCTCACTCTGGTCCAGGCTGACCTGGAATTAACTATGTAGTCTCAGGGTGGCCTCGAACTCTCGGCTATCCTCCTACCTCTGCCTCCCGAGTGCTGGGATTAAAGGCATGCGCCACCACGCCCGGCTCCCCCCTCATAAATAAATAACTAAAAATTAAAATTAAAGGCTGGAGAGATTGCTTAGTGGTTAAGGCACTTTCCTGCAAAGCCAAAGGACCCAGGTTTGATTCCCCAGAACCCATGTAAGCCAGATGCGCAAGGGGTCACACACATCTGGAGTTCATTTGCAGTGGCTGGAGGCCCTGGCATGCCCATTCTATTTTTTAAAAAGGAACCGGGCATAGTGGTGTGTCCTCTAATCCCAGCACTTGGGAGACAGAAGTAGGAGGATCATTGTGAGTTTGAAGCCTGGAACTACAGAATGAGTTCCAGGTTAGCCTGGGCTAGAGTGAGGTCCTACCTCAAAAACATAAAAACCAAAACTCAGGGCTAAAGAGGTGGCTTAGCAGTTAAGGCACTTGCCTGTGAAGCCTAAAGACCCAGGTTTGACTCTACAGAACCCACCTGAGCCAGACACAAAAGGTCACACATGCACATGAGGCAGCACACACGTCTGGAGTTCAATTTCAGTGGCTAGAGGCCCTGGTGCACCAATTCTCTCTTTTTCTTTCTCTCAAAAAAAAAAGAAAAAGAAAAGAAAAACAGGTCTGGAGAGATGGCTTAACAGTTAAGGTGCTTGCCTGTGAAGCCTAAGGACTTAGGGTTTGACTCCCCATGTAAGCCATACGTACATGGTGGCACATACATCTGGAGTTAGTTTGCAGTGGCTAGAGGCCCTGGTGCACCCATTCTCTCTGTTTATTTTTGAATTTTTTTTTATTTACTTGTTTATTTATTAGAGATACAGAGAATGGGTGCACCAGGGCCTCTAGCCACTGCAAATAAACCCCAGATGCGTGCACCACCTTGTTCATCTGGCTTATGTAGGACCTGGAGAATTGAAACTGGATTCTTAGGCTGTGCAGGCATGAGCCTTAATCGCTAAGCCATCTCTCCAACCTTCTCTCTCTCTCTTATATATAAATTAAAAACTTAAAAAAAAAAAAAAAAAGGAAAGGAAGGAAGGAAAGAAAGGAAAGAGGGGAGGAAAGAAAAGAGGAGTAGGTGTTAGAAGTATCTGGCAGAGACTGAAATAGATAGTGACCAAACTTCCATTAATGATACATATTACTAGAGAAAAAGCATAAAGTGTACCTGGTATTAGATGGCTATGTAAACATCCAAGACAAAAGTCAGAAACTGGGCTGTTTCTGAGAAATCTTTTTGGTTTATATGTGTGTGATCTGCATATGTATGTGTGTTCTTATGTGTGTGTGTTGAGGTCAGAGGTTGATGTCAGATGTCTTTCTCAATAGCTCTTCATTTTATTTTACTTATTTGTGATGCATGTGGTGTATTCAATGTGCTGATGTCGCGCCCTATGGGCTTGCATGCTGGAGCCATAGGAAAACACAGTGTCTTCCTCTATTGCTCATCTACTTACGTTTTCTTTGTGATAGACCCTCTTGCTGATTGTGGAGCTTGCTATTTGCAAGTGACAACAATTCTCCTGTCTACTCTACATAGGACTGGGGTTACAGGCATGCATAGCCATGCCCAGCTGTTTACATGGATTCTGGAGATTTGAACTCAAGTGGTCTCAGTCCCCCATGCTTGCACAAGAACCACTGAGCTATTTCTGTAGCCCATCCTGGAGCAAGCCCCAGGGATCCTCCTGTTTCTGCCACCCCAGCGCTGGGATTACAGGCACATGCTACCACACTTGGCTTATCTGTCTGTCTGTTTATTTATTTATTTATTTATTTATTTATTTATTCATTCATTCATTTAGTGTGTGCACATGTGAGTGTGGGAGTTGAGGCAGGGTCTCTTGTTTACCACTCCATTCATGAGCCTCCCTTCTCACCATAGGTGCACTGGGATTACAGAAACCTGTCACAGCCTCTGACTTTTTTTTTTGAGGCAAGCCCAACAGATTGGCCTGTTTTTGTTCTTGTTGTTTTTATGTGTGTGTGAGAGAGAGAATTGGCATGCCAGGGCCTCCAGCCACTGTAATTGAACTTCAGATGCGTGCACCACCTTGGGCATATCTGTGACCTTGTGCCCTTGCATGACCTTGTGCCCTTGCATCACCTTGTGCATCTGACTTACATGGGACCTGGAGAGTAAAACATCTGTCCTTATGCTTTGCAGGCAAATGCCTTAACCACTAAGTCATCTCTCCAGCCTGCCTCTGGCTTTTATGTGGGGTCTAGTGATCCAAACTCGTACTCATGCTTGCACAGGAAGTGCTTTATCTACTGAGTCATCTCAGCCCCCTTCCTGGTTTTTGTTTGGTTTGGTTTGGTTTGGTTTTTCGAGGTAGGGTCTCACTCTAGCTCAGGCTGACCTGGAATTTATTATGTAGTCTCAATGTAGCCTTGAACTTACAACGATCCTCCTACCTCTGCCTCCCAAGTGCCGGGATTAAAGGCATGCATCACCACATCCAGCTTCTACTCATGGTTTTTAAGTGAATACTGGAGATCTGAACTCAGCTCATAGCTTCACAGCAAGCACTTTACCTACTTGGCTCCCTCCCTAGCTCGTCATATAAGTCTTTTTTTTTTTAAGAATTAAATTCTTTTTAAAAAAATTATTTATGTATTTATTTGAGAGAGAGAGAGAATGGGCACACCAGGGCCTCCAGCCACTGCAGATGAACTCCAGACACATGTGCCCTCTTGTGCATCTGGCTTATGGGGGTCCTGGGGAATGGAACTGGAGTCACTAGGCTTCACAGGCAAACGCCTTAACCACTAAGCCATTTTCCCAGCCCCGCATATAAGTCTTAATGAAAATGTGCGTAAGAAGCTACCACTTGGGACTGGGGATATGGCTCAGTATTTAAAGGTACTTATTTGCAAAGCCTGATGGTCTGGGTCTGGTTCTCCAGTACCCATGTAAAGATAGATGCACAAATGATGCATATATCTGGAGATCATTTGCAGTGGCAAGAGGCCCTGGTATGCCTATTTTTTTCACTCTCTTTCTGCTTATAAATAAATAAAATATAAAGAAAAGAAGCTACCACTTGTCTCCCCAGAGTGCCTGGGCCTCTGTTCTTTGCCCAGGGCAGTTCGGGGGCGTTAAGAGCAATGAAACTGATCGTATATTTCTTTCAGGTACTGTGACCTGTCAGTCACCCCCCCATAGGGACAAGAGTAGCTGGCTTCCAGGGAGCAGCCACAGTTTCCAGCGGTCACATCTGGTCACAGGGAAGGGGCTCAGGGGCCAAGAGGCTGAGCAGGAAGCCCAGACCATCCATGAAGAGAATGTAGCCAGACTGCAAGCAATGGCTCCAGAGGAGATCCTGCAGGAGCAGCAGCAGTTGCTGGCTCAGCTTGGTATGGACTCTGGGATCAAGCTAGAGAGGGGCTGCTATTTGTCTATGAAGGCCTACTGTAAGGGCCAGGCACTACATCAAGTATTTATTTTGTTGTTGAAGTTGTTGTTGTTGTTATTATTATTTGTTTTTCTCAAGGTAGTGTCTCACTCTAACCCAGGCTGACCTGAAACTCATTCTGTAGTCCAAGGCTGACCTCAAACTCATGGTGATTCTCCTACCTCTGCTTCCCAAATGCTGGGATTAAAGGAGTAGACCACCATGTTTGACTTTTCTCTTTTCTTTTTTGGTTGAGTATTTTTTAAAAAATATTATTTATTTATTTATTTATTTATTTATTTAAGAGAGAGAGAGAAAAATGGGCATGCCAGGGCATCTAGCCACTGCAAACAAACTCCAGACACACGTGCCCTTGTCATCTGGCTTACGTAGGTCCTGCAGAATCAAACTGGGGTCCTTTGGCTCTGTAGGCAAGCGCCTTAACCGCTAAGCCATCTCTCCAGCCCCTTAGTTGAGTATTTTATTTTATTTTATTTTATTTTATTTTTTATTTTATTTTATTTTAAGATTTTTGTGGTAGTGGGGATTGATCCCAGGACCTCATGTGTTATATGAAAATGCCGGGTGTGGTGGCATGCACCTTTAATCAATTCAAGACCACCACCCTGAGACTACATAGTGAATTCCAGGTCAGCCTGGGCTAGAGGGAGACCTTCCTCAAAAAAAAAAAAAAAAAAAAAAAACCACCACCACCAAAAAAAGAAACAAAAAAAGAGAAAATGCCACACCTCTTTCCTAGTTAGTTTCTGTTCATTGAAATAGTAGACACCTAGTCCATCTCATTCCCCGCTATATATTTAGTACTATATATCTGATACACAAATAGAAGGTAAGGGAAATTATTCTGCCAGGTGCCTTTTTTTTCGAGGTAAGGTCTCACTCTAGTTCAGGCTATCCTGGAATTCACTATGTACTCTCAGGCTGTCCTCAAACTCAGGGCAATCCTCCTACCTCTGCCTCCTGAGTGCTGGGATTAAAGATGTACACCACCACACCTGCCTTCAAGTATACCTTTTTGTTGTTGTTGTTGTTGTTGTTTTTTTGAGGTAGGGTTTCACTCTGGCCCAGGCTGACCTAGAACTCACTGTAGTCTCAGGGGTGGCCTTGAACTCACGGCAATCCTCCTACCTCTGCCTTCCGAGTACTGGGACTAAAGGTGTGCACCACCACTCCCAGCTTAAGTACCTTCTTTTTTTCAAGGTAGGGTCTCACTCTAACCTAGGCTGACCTGGATCTCACTCTGTAGTTCCAGGCCAGCCTTGAACTTAAAGTGATCCTCCTACCTCTGCATCCCAAGTGCTGGAATAAAGGCATATGCCACCATGCCTGGCTTCTCTTTTGGCCCTAGTCGACATTCATTCAGTTATTCCTTAGTCACTTTGAATCTCTGATCTGGTGGTAAGCTTAGGACCACACATAGGAACCTGGGTCAGAGGACTGAAGAGCAGAAAGTAAGAGGTGTGGTCAGGCTCCAGGGATCGCACAGGAATGAGAAGACAGGTCATTGAAGGACCACAGGGGAGTGCAGAGGGCTCAGGCCAGGGTAGGGAAGCAGTTTGTCCTATCCTTGGCACCTAGAAGTGGGCAGCAGGTGTCAGGTATGTAGGTGGCTAGGGGAGTACTTACCCTTTCTCACTGTCCTTCCACCCATACTTCTAGACCCCAGTTTGGTCGCCTTCTTGAAATCTCACAGCCACACCCGAGAGGAAGCAGGAGTGAAGGCCACCAAGGATCAGAGGCCAGAAGAACCTTCAGTTCCTGTCCCTAAAGAGGAGCCCATCATGTCAGCTTCTACCAGTGACCCCAAAAAGGAGGACAAGCTGGAGCCAGAAGGCCCAGGTTTGGAAGAGAGGAACTCTTTTTTTTTTTTAAATATATTTTATTTATTTATTTGAGAGAAAAAGGGAGAGAAAAGAGAGAGATGCGTACGCCACCTTGTGCATCTGGCTTACATGGGTCCTGGAGAATCGAACCAGGATTCTTCAGCTTTGCAGGCAAATGCCTTAACCGCTAAGCCATCCCTCCAGCCCGAGAGGACTTCTTGATGAGTAAAAGTAGGTACTGCGCTGGGCATAGTGGTGCACGCCTTTAATCCTAGCAGAGGTAGGAGGATCGCCATGAATTCAAGGCCACCCTGAGACTACAGAGTGAATTCCAGGTCAGCCCCAGCTAGACTGAGACCCTTCCTCAAAAAACCAAACAAAATACTAGATGCTGGGCCTGGTGTCTCATTCTGTAATTCTAACACTTGGAAAGCTGAGGTAGTAGAATCACTGTGATTTTAGGCCAGCCTGGGCTACAGAGGGAGTTCTAGGCTAGAGAGACTGCTTCAAAAAAAAGACAAGGGGGCTGGAGAGATGGCTTAGAAGTTAAGGCACTTGCCTGCCAAGCCTAAGAACCCAGGTTCAAGTCCCCATTCTCCATGTAATGCCATATGCACAAGGGTGGTGCATGCATCTGGAGTTTGTTTGCAGTGGCTAGAGGCCCTGTTCTATCTGTCTTCTCTCTTTCTCTCAAATGAAAATTTTTTTAAATATTAAAGGGGGGTGCTGGAGAGATGGGTCAATGGTTAAGGTGCTTGCCTACAGAGCTTAAGGACCTGGGTTCGATTCCCCAGGAGCCACATGGAGCCAGATGTACAAGGTGGTGCATGTGTCTGGAGGTTATTTTCAGGGCTGGAAGCCCTGAAGTGCTAATTCTCTTTCTATTTGCCTCTCTCCCTCTCATAAATAAATAAATAAAACATTAAACAAACAAAAGGAGAGAAAGAAATGCCCCTTCTTTGGCCTGACAGATGGGGAGGAAAGAAGCTTCTCTACCCTTGGACTTGGAATGTTAATCCTCATTAGAGCCTTTAAATTGGCTCAAATAGGCCTCATTTGCTGATGCACATTTTCCGGTTCATGCTTCCTGTTTCCTTGTCCTGCTCCTGCTCGTTCTCCTCCTTTCCTGGTGAGGGTGTGAGGGCAGAAGGCCCTCTTCCCAAGTACAGCATCTTCCTGCTTGTGCTGAAGCTGCCCAGCTCTACCTCTTCTCTCGGTGCTTCAGGGAGGTGGCAAGGCTAGGTATGGGGAGAGGAAGGGTCTGACAGAGGTCTGTGGACATGCCAGGCCAGAAGTAGAAGCCATGAGAAGTGCTCATTTCCCAGAACTACTAGATTATTTCATTAGGGTTTAACAAAAGAAGAAATTGAATTACAGCAGCCAGGAACCTCCTGCTCCTGGAGGAGTGCTGGGCCAGCCAGGCAGATCCGGTGGGGGTGGGGGTAAGGAAGCCGGATGCTTACATGTTGCAGGGGAGTATTTCCATACACTGCTTCCCTAGAGCAGCATAGCTGTCCTCCACATCGTCCCCACCATCTGTTCTTCCAAAGGGCTGATGCTATTCTGTTCCTCCTTCTCATTCCTCTTCCTTTTCTTCACCCTCCCCAAACTCCTTAGAATTAGCAAGGGGCTAGAACCAGGACTGGGCATGTCTACTGTGCCTGAGACCATGTTTCCCGGTGTTCCAGCCTCTGGGTCGTACCATTTAACTATAACAGGGTACAAGCTCCTGGAGCTTTGGGCAGAAGGGCTGTGGCAGTATTTGCTGGCTGGGACCCCTGTAGACTAATGAGCTCTTGGGGAATACTATCATACTTCCATCTCCCCAGCACTGGTACTGCCCATGACTCCCCACAAAGAATGGCTTCATATGGATACTGTTGAGCTAGAGAAGCTTCACTGGACCCAGGACCTGCCTCCGCTCCAGCGGCAGCAGACACAGGAGGTGAGGGAGGCCAGCTGGCCTGTAGGTCTAAGGTAGGATGGGAATGGGGTGGTTGCTTTATTATCAGAACATGGCCCTTCTCTTCCCCAGGACATGATGAACAGTTCTTGATTGCGTTCATTCTCTTGTATCACCTTGCCTGGCTCTAAGGCCATGTGAGCCCTGTTTCTAGTCAGAGGGTGACCAGGACCTAAATCCTAAAAGGCTGGGATTAAAGGTGGGTGAGTATGGAAAAGTTACTGCTGCCTCTAGCCCAATCTTTCTCTTTCCATTAGAGAATGCAGGCCCGGTTCAATCTTCAGGGAGAGCTCCTAGCCCCTGATGTGGACTTGCCCACCCATTTGGGCCTGCACCACCATGGAGAGGAGGCAGAGGTGAGGCATGGGGCAGCAGAGGTTGGAAAGTGCTTTTAACAACCACGTAGAGAGCCTGGCATGGTGGCGCACGTTTTTAATCCCAGCACTCGGGAGGCAGAGGTAGGAGGATTGCCATGAGTTCAAGGCTACCCTGAGACTACATAGTGAATTCTAGGTCAGCCTGAGCTAGAATGGAGGGAAGAAAAAAAAGATTGCAAATACAACCATGTAGAAAAAGTCTGGTCACTTGCCTTTGGCTTCCTGTGGCCTTGCTGTGCATTTAGTTTCTTAGACAACATTCTGCTCATATCTGTCTGTCTTGGGATTTGTCACACCCTGTGGTACTCCTTGTGTGATAGCCTTGTCCCCAGGTGTCTGCGCTCCCTCAGGCCCTTCCATTTCTCACAAGGCTACCATCCTGATTCCTTCTCATTTAACTCAAGCCATACCTTGCCTTAGAAAACTTCCTGCCTCCACCCAGGTGTGGTAGCACATTCCTGTAATCCCAGCACTTAGGAGGTCAAGATAGGAGGATCAGCCCGGAACTACAGAGTGAGTTCCAGATCAGCCTGGACTAAATTGAGACCCTACTTTGGGGGGAAGAATTTCCTGCCCCTCTTCTGCTCACAGGATGAGGTCCTAGCTCCTTGACTTGGGAGGACAGAACACCCATAGGCATCACAGCTGACCCTATAGCCTTGCCTCCTTCACTGTGCTTTACCACTCTGTTGGTTCTCTCCATGGTATCCCTGTTTTCATGGCCCTCCAAGGTTGGCTGCAGAGAATGCATGTACCCTGCTCCATGTTGAGCCAGTGAAGCTCTACCCATCCACTGAGACCAGATTCTTTCCCAGGTGTACATTGCTGTCCTCTGGTTGCAAATTAAGCATTGATTACTACATCCCTGTTTGCCTTATGCCAGGATTACTATATGCCTATCCTATCTGCTTGAGACCCTAAGGATAACAGAAACAGGGCTTATCACTTGCTTGTCCTTGTCTCCCTTGATATCTCCCTGGGTATTTTGGGGTACAGCCTGTGTGTCTGGGCTCCTTTCAATGTCTTGTCCCTGCCTCAGAGAGCAGGGTACTCTCTACAGGAGCTGTTCCATCTGACCCGCAGCCAGGTGTCCCAGCAGAGAGCACTGGCATTGCATGTGTTGTCCCAGGTCATTGGCAGGGTAAGTGGCTTGCTGGTCTGGTCCTGCTCAGCCCCACCCCATCCCCTTATCCCTTAACCTTAGACTTCCCCACATCTTGTCTTTTTTACTGTGGGTCAGACTGGAAATGGGGCAAATACAGTTTCATGGGTCAACAAAGGTTCTGTAATAACTAGCATGTTCAGCAAGGTTTTATCCTCTTGCTCCCAAGGCCCAGGCTGGTGAATTTGGGGACCGGCTCATTGGTAGTGTCTTACGTCTCCTCTTGGATGCTGGCTTCCTCTTTCTTTTGCGCTTTTCCCTGGATGACAGGGTGGATGGGGTCATCGCAGCAGCTGTCCGGGCTCTTCGCACTCTGCTAGTAGCTCCTGGAGACGAGGTATGGCAGGAATAGGAATGGGGCTCAGGTGGCAGGGCCTTACTCCTCATGGTGGACATGCCTTTTGCATGCAGACAAAATGGAGAATGGGCTGGCAGGTATTAGCCTTTTATCCTAAAGCTCCCAAAGTTTTACTTTTCTTTTCTTTGTGGGGGTCTTTCTCTATGTGTTCCCACTGTTTTCCCCATCCTCTGGCAGGAGCTTCTTGACAGCACCTTCTCTTGGTATCATGGAGCTTCAGTGTTCCCTCTGATGCCCAGCCAGGAGGACAAGGAGGAGGAGGGTGACGATGAGGAACCCACAACAGAAAAGACAAAGAAGAACCCCGAGGAAGGAAGCCGACCTCCACCTGATCTGGCCCGACATGATGTTATCAAGGTAAAGAGTAAGTCTCTTTCCTATCCCTGACCTAGAGGACAGTTTCATTGGGCAGGAGAGATCACCAGTGTCTGGTCAGCCTGAATGGCAGTGGGTTTATGTTTCTGACCCCTAGGGGCTCCTGGCCACCAACCTGCTTCCTAGACTACGCTATGTGCTAGAGGTGACTTGCCCAGGACCCTCTGTGGTCCTCGACATCCTGGCTGTGCTCATCCGCCTGGCCCGCCATTCCCTGGAGTCAGCCATGAGGGTAAGAAGGAGAGAAGGGGAGGGAATAAGGTTTTGTTTTTTATTCTTGTCCTTATGAGACAGGGTCTCATTTCAGTTCAGGCTGGCCTGGAACTGACTGTATAACTGGAGTTGGCCTGGAATTCATGGAAACCCCTTTCTCTCAGTCTCCCAAGTGCTGGGATTATAGGCATGAGCCATGGTGCCTAGCTGGTAGGCCTGGTCTTGATCCTTAACCTCCTTGCCTCTTTTCCTTCTGTCTCCTACAGGTCCTGGAGTGTCCTCGCTTAATAGAGACTATAGTTCAAGAGTTTCTGCCCACCAGCTGGTCCCCTGTGGGGGTGGGGCCTACCCCCAGTATATACAGAGTGCCCTGTGCTGCTGCCATGAAACTGCTTAGAGTCCTGGCTTTGGCTGGGAGGAATATTGCTGCCAGGCTGGTGAGCGGGATACAGGGCAAGAGATACAAGACACAAGACAGGGCTGGATTGGGCTGGATTGGGAGCAAAGCATGACCCCGTACTCTGGATAGCTACCTTGTGCCTTCTCTTTCTTCTGGTCCAGTAGCTTAGCAGTGTAACAGAGGACTTGGGAGAGGCTCAGTGGTTAAGAGGTGCTTGCTTACAAAGCCTGCCAGCCCAGGTTCAGTTCCCTAGCAACCATGTAAATCCAGGTGCAAACATTGGTAGTGGCAAGACACCCTATTACACACACATCAATAAGTAAAAATGTGGGGTTTTTTGTTTGTTTTTTTGTTTTTGTTTTTGATGTAGATTTTTCAAGATAGGGTCTTGCTCTAGCCCAGGCTGACCAGGAATTCACTATGTAGTCTCAGGGTGGCCTCAAACTCACAGTGATCCTCCCACTTCTGCCTCCTGAGTGCTGGGATTAAAGGCATGTGCCACCAAACCTGGCTTTAAAAACAAAACAAAACAAAAAACAGGCTAGAGAGATGTCTCAGCAGTTAAAGGTACTTGTTTACAAAGTCTGCTGGCTCAGGTTCAGTTTTCCTTTACCCATGTAAAGGCAGAAAGTGGCACATGCATCTGGAGTTCATTTGCAGTGGCAAGAGGCCCTGATGCACCTATACTCTCTCTCTCTCTCTCTCAAATAAATTTTAAAGGGGCTAGAGAGATGGCTTAGCGGTTAAAGTTTGTTTGCCTGCAAAGCCAAAAGGATCCCAGTTCGATTCTCCAGGACCCATGTAAGCCAGATGCACAATGGGGCGCATGTATCTGGAGTTCATTTGCAGTGGCTGGAGGCCCTGGCGTGACTATTTTTTCCCTTTCTCTCTCTCTTTCTTTCTCTCTGCCTCTTTCTCTCTCTCTCTCTCTCTCTCTCAAATAAATAAATAAATAAATAAATAAATAAATAAATAAATAAATAAATATTAAAAAAATAAATTTTAAAAAATATTTTTAAGCTAGGTGTGGTAAGCACTTTTTCAAGGCCACCCTGAGAAAAGTCTATTTTTAAGCTAGAGTGATGGCTTGGTTACACCTTTTCCAAAACCCCACTTGAGAGACAGAGGTAGGAGGATCATAGTGAGTTCAAGGCCACCCTGAGACTACAGAGTGAATTGCAGGTCAGTCTGGACTAGGGAAAGACCCTACCTCAAAAAAACAAAACAAAAAAATTTTTTTAAGGGCTAGAGAGATGGCTTAGAGGTTAAGGTGCTTGCCAGCAAAGCCAAAGGACCCCAGTTTGATTCCCCAATACCTATATAAAGCTGGATGCACAGAATGGGTCATGCAGCTGGAATTCTTTTGTAGTGGTTAGAGGCCCTGGTGTGCCCATTCTCTGTCTGCCTCTCTAAATAAATAAATATTTTTAATTTTTTTTTAATCGAAAAGCAGGGCTGGAGAGATGGCTAAGTGATTAAGATGCTTGCCTGCAAAGCCTAACAACCCAGGTTTGATTCCCCACTACCCATGTAAAGCCAGGTGTACAAAGTGGCACATGCATCTGGACTTTATTGCAACAGCTAGAGGCCTTGATGTTCTCATTCTCTTTTCTCTCTCCCTCTCTGTCTAATCTCTCTCTCTCTCTCTTTCTCTCTCTGCTTGCAAATAAATAAAAATATAATTTTTTTAAAAGGATAAACCAGTTATTTTAAAAAATAAAAAAAGTAATTCAATAGAAACCATCAGGCAGGAACCTGGTCATCCGAAGCTTTATTCGGTTCTTGTGATATATGGAGGATTCCCTGCCTCCAACCTAGTTCCAGAGGTGCTACATGTACATAGACGTCTACTGTCACCTCTACCAAGACTAGCAAATACTTGCTTAAAACTTAAAAAAGAAGGAATGAGCTTTTTGCACCTCTGCCTAGAGCTATGTTTGACCCTTGGCACCACAGAGGCCTGGAAGAGGGCCAAGTTGAGCCTGTTCCACAGTGAAAGACTTGGTACAAGTTGAGTGTCTGTGACCCCTGCTGGCCCTGACCACCATACCTTCTGTCCATCTCCAGTTGAGCAGCTTTGATCTTCGGGGCCGCCTTTGCCGCTTCATAGCTGAAGCTCCCCAAGAACTGGCATTGCCCCTCAAAGAAGCAGAGACACTGAGCACTGAGGCCTTTCGTTTGTGGGCTGTGGCTGCCTCCTATGGCCATGGTGGTGACCTTTACAGGTAAGAAAGGGAACAAAGTAGGCATGTTTATAAAGTCCTCCATTTCTGCACTTTTGACGTAACCTGGTGGCCCAGCCTTACTTAAGGTTGCCAAGTTTGGAAGGAGGTCAAAGAATGATGAAGGGATTCTTTTGGGTATAAAAAGGCTTGGGAGTCAAGACCAGCTAGGGAAAGAGGTACACACCTGGGCTAACCACCTCTGCACAAAAGCATTGTTATCTTGGTGAAGTCAGATATAAATTCCCTGTTTGGAGACAGCCTTGAAGGGCTGCATCCTTCCCACGTTTTAACACTAAGCCTTCCAAGAATGTCCCAGCCCTGGGACCTTCTTCCTCTTCATCCTCTTTCACCAGACCACAGAACCTGGCAGGGCCATGCCTGTGTCCTACCTTGGTCTCTCTCCAGTGAATATTCTTCCCCCAGGGAGCTGTACCCAGTGCTCATTCGAGCCTTGCAGGCACTGCCCATGGAACTCAGCGCCCACCCACTACGGCCCCTGTCCATGCAGCGGATGGCCTCGTTGCTCACTGTCCTCACTCAGCTGACCCTGGCAGCTGGTAACACCCATTCCGAACCTATCAGGTAGGATAGCCCCAAGCCTGCCATCAGAGATGTCCTGTTGTTAACCCCAGGGTAGGCAGGCATGCTCTTCCACAGGGAGAGAGTGGCTGCAGTGAGGCAGCGAGGTCCTCACTTTGGCCCCTTTTGGCACTCCTGCAGTGACTCTTCTGAGGCTCACATGTCAGCCACCTCATCTTCAATCACCTGGACACAGGTATCTGGACTCCAGCCACTGATAGAACCATGTCTAAGGCAGACTTTGAAGTTGCTGCCCAAACCTGATATGTGGAGTGCCCTGGGCCCAGTGCCCAGTGCCTGCTTGCTGTTCCTGGGTGCCTACTACCAGGTCTGGAGCCAGCAGGTGAGTACAGCCTGCCTACCTTTCTTCATCTGCCAACTTGTTCCCCTTCTGTCTCCACCCCTCCATTCCTGCCTACCTAGACCTACATTTTCCTAGCCTCCCTTTTGTGTTGGTGGAGGTGATGGTATAGTTGTAATGCTGGGGTGGGATACAAACTACTGAGCTAAGCTCCAAGCCTTACCCTCCTTTTAACTCCTACCTGTCCTCCTACCACCTCCATTTTCCAGTCAGTGGAGCTTCTAAGGAACCATGGTGGTGGGGATCAGGGACATCTGAACAGCAGCTCAGCTTTCTTTTCATGCACTCCTGGACATTGTGTACCAGAACAAGCTCAGGGCCACCTCTTTCAGAAGGGTTCAGCCTGCAAAAGCCTCCAAATACATATTTTGAGCCCCTGGGATAGTGGGAATGGCCTGGGTATGAAGGACTAAGAGACAGGATATCCTGGGCTATCAGCTCACCGAGCCTCTTGGTCCTCCAGCCAAATTTGTGCCCAGAAGACTGGCTTCAGGACATCGAGCGTCTGTCAGAGGAGTTGTTGTTGCCACTGCTGAGTCAGCCCTCTCTAGGCAGCCTGTGGAATTCCCTGAGGTATGTTCAATGTGTACAGCTATGAGAATGTGAGGGAGGAGGCTCCTGGGTCTAAGCCCCTGATTCATCCCAGAAAGTGGCCAGAGGGAGATCTGAGTCTTTCACAGGCAGCAACTCTGGGGATGAAGGTGGGTTGACTCTGAGGCGCATGGACACTGATCTGCACAGCCATCAGGCTGAAGTCTCCTCAGCTTTCCCATTCTCCCCACAGGCACTGCTCTCCTCTCTGCAACCCTCTCTCCTGTGCTCCAGCCCCTGAATCTCTCCCCAGTCTTGTGTCACTGGGCTGTGCAGGAGGTTGTCCCCCTCTCAGTGTGGCTGGTTCAGCTTCACCTTTCCCCTTCCTCACTGCTCTCCTCTCTCTTGTCAACACTCTGGTCCGGATCCACAAGGGGCTTTGTGGCCAGGTAAGCTTTGGGGTGTCTAGTTAGTGCCCAGGCAGGGGACCAAGATGGCAGACAGGGCAGGGATGGGGATATACCCAGAGGAAGGGAGGCCTCTTTTGTCGGCATTTATTTATTTATTAGGGAGAGAGAAAGTGAGGAGAATGGGCACATCAGGGCCTCTAGCCACTGCAAATGAACTCCAGACGCATGTGCCACCATGCACAACTGTCTTACGTGGAACCTGGAGAATCGAACCTGGGTCCTTAGGCTTCATGGCATGCACCTTAACCACTAAGCTATCTCTCCAGCCCAGCATGTATTTTTCTGAGTAACTGGGAAGGAGCAGACACCTAGGGAGCCCCATATCATGGTCCATTTCCAGATCTGAATAAATTTCTTTCTTCAGCTGGCTGCCATGTTGGCTGCCCCAGGACTCAAGAACTACTTCCTCCAGTGTGTGGCTCCCGGGCCTGCTCCACAACTCATGCCCTTCTCTGCCTGGGCCCTGCGCCATGAGCACCATCTGCAGTACCTGGCACTCTCCCTGGCCCAGAAAGCGGTGGGTCCCTGTCTGCAGGTTTAACTCCCGGCCCTGCTACTCCTCCTGCCTCACTGCCACCTGTGCTGCTTCTACTGGGTCATGCAGCTCCTGCTATAGTCCACATTCCTGGGTCAGTGTCCTCCTCCTCTCTCTCCTCTCCTTTGTACCCTCTGAGTTGCCCTCCCTGCTTTTCCTTTCATAGGCAACATCTCAGCCAGTGCCAGACACAAGTGCTGCTCTCCATCATGCTATGGCCTTAGCCCTGCTAAGCCGGCTGCTGCCTGGAAGTGAGTACCTTGCCCAGGAGCTGCTGCTGAGCTGTGTGTTCCGGCTGGAGTTCCTCCCGTAAGTTCAGGGTTGAAGGCATGATTCAGCTCTTCTGGATGCTGTTGTAGTTAACAAAACCTCAATCTGCAAATGGAGACCTAGATTTGATTCTTTATTTTATGTATGATACTGAACTTGTCTGAGTTATTGCCTCATTAGTAAAGTGAAGATGAAGCTACCATCCAGAGAAAGAAGGTGAGACTTTAGTATAACTGTGTGGCTAAAAATTAGTAGAGAAGCTAGGGGTATAGCTTAGTGGTAGAGCATCTGCCTAGCCTGCATAAAGACCTAGGTTCAATCCCTGGTCCCACAAAAAAAGGAGTGGGACTGAGTGTGGTAGTACACATATGTAATCCAAACACTTGGGAGATGGAGGCAGGAGGGTTGGAAGTTTAAGGCCAGCCTTGCCTACATAGTGAATTCACAGCTAGCCTGGTCTACATGAGAATGAGACCTTGTCTCAAAAAGAACAAAACAAACAACTGGGGCCAAGCATGGTGGCACACACCTTTAATCCTAGCACTTGGGAGGCAGAGGTAGGAAGATTGCCAGTTTTGAGTCCATTCTGAGGCTACATAGTGAAGTCCAGGTCAGCCTGGGCCAGAGTGAGACCCTACCTGGAAAAAGCCAGGTGTGGTGGTGCACGCCTTTAATCCCAGCACTCAGGAGGCAGAGGTAGGAGTATCACTATAAGTTTGTAACCAGCCTGGGACTAGAGTGAAATCCAGGTCAGCCTGGGCTAGAGTGAGACCCTATCTAGAAAAAAACCCAGCTGAGTGTTGTGGCACATGCCTGTAATCCCAGTACTTGATGGCTGAGGCAGGAGGAGTTAGCCTTAGCTACATAATAAATTCAGGATTATCCTGGGCTACATGAGACCCTGTCTCAGAAACAAACAAGTCTACTATGTAGCTATATGCATGTAGTGGTTATTGTCTGATACACCCTTAAGTATTTACCTGTACTTTACATTTCACTTGTGCCACAAGATAGGTGTCCCTGCTTTACTGCTGAGAAAACAAGCACAGAAATGTTAAGGTGAGCTTCTACCTCAGCAGCTGGCTTCAGGGCCCATTTTCCTGGTTGCTGCTATGAGACATCATGTATGAGGTTGTCAGGGGAGCAGAGGAAAGTTAGGAACCTGTAAGAAGCCTTAGCCAGCCAGCACAGCCTTCTGGTGCTGTGGTTCTAGCCCTCATGTGTGATTTTGGGTCCTGTTCTAGGGAAACTACATCAGGGGGTCCAGAAGCAGCTGACCTCTCTGATGGCCTGTCCTTGGAGAGCAGTGGAGATCCTTGGTGTGGGCGAGGAGATCTCCTCATTCAGGCCTGTCAGGACCTCCCCAGTATCCGCAGCTGCTACCTGACCCACTGCTCACCAGCCCGAGCCAGCCTGCTTGCCTCCCAGGCCTTGTACCGTGGGGAGCTACGGCGAGTCCCAAGCCTGCTGCTGCCTGTGCCTAAGGAGCCATTGCTGCCCACTGACTGGCCCTTCCAGCCATTGATTCATCTCTACCACTGGGCTTCAGACACTCCTTCTGGGCTCCCTTCCACTGACCATGTGGGCACAGCCATGAGGGTCCTACAGTGGGTGCTACTTCTAGAGAGCTGGCGCCCCAAGGCCTTATGGGCAGTGCCTCCTGCTGCCCGCCTAGCACGGCTTATGTGTATGTTCCTGGTGGACAGTGAGCTGTTCCGAGAGACCCCCATAAAGCATCTGGTGGCAGCTCTCCTAGCCCAGTTGTGTCGGCCTCAAGTCCTGCCAAACCTCAACCTAGACTGCCCACTTCCTGGCCTGACTTCTTTTGTGGACCTCTATGCTAGCTTCTTGGACCATTTTGAGGCTGTCTCTTTTGGGGACCACCTCTTTGGGGTTCTTGTCCTCCTTCCCCTGCAGCGACGGTTCAGTGTCACCTTGCGCCTCACACTCTTTGGGGAGCATGTGGGAGCTTTGCGAGCTCTTGGCCTGCCTCTGACCCAGGTACTTTTCTCAGCCCAACAGGGACTGTCAGGGATCCCTGCTGTGGGTACTGGGCAGTCCTGAGCACGGGGGGTTTCAGTGGGCCTCAGATTCCTCATCTTACCTCTTTGGGCTTTTGTGGGGATTTGGAGAATGGGACAGAATGAAAGTGGTTTACTGTGGTATCTGGCATACCCCAGGCTTTTGTATAATTAACCAGGCTTGGAACCTGCCACCTTCTAGATTTGTTTAAAGCAATAGTGGTGAATTTCTCAGATCATAGGTGGGTCAAAGTTGGATCCAGAGAAAGGAAGTCAAAACTTCTAAGGAAAAAGTGTGCAGAAAGTTAGGAGTGACCCCCACTGAAGGAAGGTTAGGTAGAATTTAAATTGCTTAGGGGTCAGGACCAGATGTCCCTGGTGGAACAACATAAGTAAAAGTTCAGAGGCAGAAGGAAACCTGACAGAGTTGAGGGACGGAGGGAATTGTGTGGAGAACTTACTAGAAACAAGCTTAAGAAGTGAAGTCCTAAAAGGGTCACAAATGCCAGGTTAAGGAGTTAAACTTTCAAGTTGTAAAGAGAGCCAAAAGTCTGGTGTGGTGGCACACAACTTTAATCCCAGCACTCGGGAGGCAGAGGTAGGAGAATCACCTTGGGTTCAAGACCACCCTGAGACTACATAGTGAATTCCAGGTCAGCCTGAGCTAGAGTGAGACCCTACCTCAAAAAACCAAAAAAAAAATAAGATAAAATAAAATAAAGTGAGCCAAACCTGGTACACAAGTCTATTATCCATTAACTAGGGAGGATAAAGCAGGAGGATTGCAAGTTTGAGGCTGTCCTGGGCTACATGTCGAGTTTGAGGTCAGCCTGGGGCTACATGAGACCTTGCTTCAAAAAAATTATAGTTAGGGCCTGAAGAGATGGCTTAGTAGGTAAGTTACATGACTGTAAAGCCTAAAAGTCCAGGTTTGATACCCCAGTACCCAAGTAAGCCAGATGGCACATGCATCTGGAGTTCATTTGCAGTGGCTAGAGACCTTGACATGACCATTCATTCTCTTTCTGAAATAACTAAATTAAATTGAGTTTTAAAAAATTACATTTAGCTGGGTGTGGTGGCACACACCTTTAATCCTAGCAGCTGGGAGGCAGAGGTAGGAGGATCACTGTGAGTTCCAGTCCAGCCTGGGACTACAGAGTAAGTACCAAGTCAGCCTGGGCTAGAGTGTAACCCTACCCCAAAAACAAAACAAGCCAGGTTTAGTGGCACATGCCTTTAGTCCCAGCACTTGGGAGGCAGAGGTAGGAGGATCACCATGAGTTTGAGGCCAGCCTGAGACTACATAGTGAATTCCAGTCAGCCTGAGCTAGAGTGAGACTTACCTTGAAAAAACAACAACAACAACAACAAAACATTATAAAGCTGGGCATGGTGGCACATGCCTTCAATCCCAGCACTTAGGAGGCAGTGGTAGGAGGATCACTGTGAGTTCCAGTCCAGCCTGGGACTACAGAGTAAGTACCAGGTCAGCCTGAGCTAGAGTGAGACCCTACCTCGAAAAAAAAATTATAATTATCTATAATTTTTGTTTGTTTGTTTTTCAAGGTAGGGTCTCACTCTAGCTCAGGCTAACCTGGAATCCACTGTATAGTTTAAGAGTGGGCTTGAACTCATGACGATCCTCCTACCTTTGCTTCCCCAGTTCTGTGATTAAAAGCATGCACTAATAATTTTTAATTAAAAATTCTGTGTGTGTGGTGTACATAAGCGTGTATGTGATATGCATGTGTGTTTGTATATATATAGAGGTCAGAGGACAACATCAGGTGTCTTCCTCAGTTGCTCTCATTTTCTTTCTCATTCATTCATTTGTACATGTGTGAACACACCAGGGTCTTTTGCTGTTGTGAATGAATGCCTGTCTAGCTTTATATGGGTGGCTGGGAAATTGAACCCTTTATGTGGGCAGCTGGGGAATTAAAACCTGGCCACTAGACTTTACAAGCAAGTGACTTTAACTGCTGAGCCATCTCCCCATCACCTCCACTCAGTGAAGCTGGAGCTCAGCTACACTAACTAGCCAGCAAGCCTCAGGGATGGAAGCTTCCCCTGTGCTGGGATTACAGGTTTGTACCATCACACCCAGCTTTTATGTGGGTGGTGGGAATCCAAACGTAAGTCCTCATGCTTGTATGGCAAGCACTATTGAGCCATCTCCCAACCCCTATATATATTTATTACTTTCTTTTGAGACAGAGTCTTGCTGTGTAACCAAGTTGGCCTCAGACTCTCAATTCTCCTGCCTTAGCCTCCTGAATACAAGGATTATAGGCATGTACCACCACTCCTCTCAATGGCAACTGTTGTGATTTAAATTTTTGTTGTTTGCTTGTTTTTTGGGTTTTGTTTTTTTTCCCAAGGTAGG
Organism: Orientallactaga sibirica; assembly: GCA_036365145.1. Classification (NCBI taxonomy): domain Eukaryota; kingdom Metazoa; phylum Chordata; class Mammalia; order Rodentia; family Dipodidae; genus Orientallactaga; species Orientallactaga sibirica. The sequence continues at coordinate 57,326,197 of JAEOAD010000006.1, forward strand.
GTCTCACTCTAGCTCAGGCTGACCTGGAACTCACAGCAATCTTCTTACCTGTGCCTCTGGAGTGCTGGGATCGAAAATGTGTACCAACACACCTGGTACAGATTTATATTTATTTTCTAGTCTATGTATATTTTTGTAAAGTTAAAGTCAGCCAGGTATGGTGGGACACACTCTTAATCCCAGCATTCAGGAGGCTGTGGTAGAAGGATTGCTGTGAGTTTGAGGCCAGCCTGGGACCACAGAGAGAGTTCCAGGGCAGCCTGGACTAGAGTGATATCCTATATCAAAAAAAAAAAAAAAAAAAAAGCCAGGTGTGGTGGCTCAGGCCTTTAATCCCAGCTCTCTGGAGGCAGTGGTAGAAGGATCACTGAGAGTTTGAGGCCACCCTGAACCTACATAGTGAATTCCAGGTCAGCCTGGGCTAGAGTGAATGAAACCCTACCTTGAAAAACAAAACAAACCAAAAGGGCTGGAGAGATGGTTCAGCAGTTAAGGCACTTGCCTACAAAGCCTAAAGACTTGGGTTCAATTCCCCCATACCCACATAAAGCAAGATGCACAAAGTGGCACACATATCTGGAGTTCGTTTGCAGTGGCTAGGGGCCCTGTGCACCCATCTCTCTTCTGTCTCTGCTTGCAAATGAATTAACATAAAATAAATTTTAAATAAAAAATATTTTATTTACTTGTAGGTAGAGAGAGAATGGGTGTGCCAGGTCCTCCAGCCACTGCAAATGCACTTCAGATGCAGGCACCACTTTGTGCATCTGGCTTTACATGAGTACTGGGGAATTGACCTGGCCTATCAGGCTTTGCAAGCAAATGCCTTTAACCACAGAGCCATCACCAATCCTGGTCTTTAACTTTCATCCGTGTGCTAGAAAAGGATGGATGTCTAAATTGGAAGGATGGATCTCTTCCCTCATGATTTGGGTTCATGTGACCACCAGTTATCTGTCTGTTGCCCACTAACAAGCATTTCCATCCACCCCCTCAGCATGTTTCATTTCCCCATCACAGTTACCTGTGTCCCTGAAGTACTACACAGAGCCTCCTGAAGACAACTTGGCCCTCCTCCAGCTTTACTTCCGGGCCTTGGTTTCTGGTACACTCCGTCCACATTGGTGCCCTGTGCTCTATGTTGTGGCTGTGGCTCATGTCAATAGCTTCATCTTTTCCCAGGATCCAAAGAGCTCAGTAAGTCACATCCTTGTCTTCAGAGGGAAGAAGGGAGCTCAAGATTCAAGATTGAGCCATCTGGGGTGGGGGGTGAGGGTTATACTAGGCCAGTGGTGGGTACTAACCCTTGGCTTAATGCCATCTCTCCCTGTTTTGCTCCTAGGATGAGGTGAAGGCTGCTCAAAGGAATATGCTACAGAAAACATGGCTGCTGGCAGATGAGGTAGGTTTGGGGCCATTAAGGATGTAAGAGGTAAAGGGGGCTGGGGGACAGACTCTCATTATGCACTTCATAAAATTGCTTCCATCTCTGCAGGGTCTGCGGCATCACCTCCTTTATTATAAGCTTCCTAGCTCCAGCTTCCCAGAGGGCTTTGAGCTGCATTCCCAGTTACCTGCCCTGAGGCAGCGGCACCTCCAGACACTGACCTCAAAGTGCCCCAGAATGGAGTGTCCATGACCTAGGACAGTTGCCACCCTTGAGAGATGGATACATTCTCCTGACCTCTCTGGTAGATACCTGCTCACACAGAAGAACATTGTGCCCTAAGGGAAGGCAGGCAACAAAAGAACACCAGGCTTGCCTTCCTGAGAACACACTGAGCTTTTTGGAACAGAATGAGCCTTATTTTTACATCATGATATCTGGAGTTTGGGCTCTGGGGCCTGTGCTAGGAATGAAGAGTGTATTAGCTATTGATTCCTTCTCTGGAGACAGGACACTCTCCATTCACCTTTCCTTAACTACCTCTAATCGCCATCCAGGCCTGGGTATATGAATGTTTTGCTGTGCATTGAAATAAATGCTTTTCTAGTCTCCTAGTTGATTTGGACTGATTTTTAGTCATGTTCAGAGTTGGTATCAAGGTAGGTTGTCTCAAGAGAGAAAGGGGAAGAAGAATCACAGTGAAAGCTGAAAGTCTACAACTGGGGACAACAGGAATGTAGGTCCTCCATTCAGGCCTTTCCCTGCCTCAACTGTGAGTTCAAGACCACCCTGAGACTACATAGTAAATTCCATCAGCCCAGGCCTGAAGGATATATAAGCAATGCCTTTTGTACCCTGTTTGCATTGAAGATAAGGTGTGCATGCATTTCTAGTCTCCTGGTAGTTCTCTCTCCCTCTCCCCCTCCATCTTGATCTTTATCTGTCTGTTGATTTTTAAATAAACAAAAAATTAAAAAAAAATGTAGGTCCTCAAATGAGATAGCACAGGTTTTAAAATGCTTCTTGCACAATGAAGAGAGTTTGGGTTCTGATGCTCAGAACCCACAAAAAAGGCAGGCATTGAGCTCACAGTGATCCTCCTACCTCTGCCTCCTGAGTGGGTAAAGGTGACCATGCCCAGAAATTTTTTTTGGGTCCAGGTGTAAAGGGCAGGGTCCATGGGCTGCACCTCCGTTGGAGCAAGCTTATGCAGCAGGGTGTGGTGGTGGGATGCAAGGAGCTGGTTTGGACCACCAATGAGCTGCACAATGGCCTGTGCAGCATTGAGTGGGACCTGAAGGACCTGGATGAGACCATTGACAAGATAGAAGCCAATCCAGGCAAGTTCAAGCTCATAGCATGGGACCTGCAGGAGAGAAAAAATGTTCATTCATGGAGCTGTTGGGAAGCTGTAAAGAAAATGAAAGACCACAGGGTCAGCCCAGTGGCCCTGGCCTTCATGGAGAGGAGTAATAGGGTGATGCTGGTAGGCAAGCCAGCTGTCTAGACGTTTTCACCCAGTGACTTGCTGGATGCCAGTGTGGTCTCACTCACTCTTGCTGTATGGCAGGGGAACAGCAAGCCACACAGCAGTTTATCATGGATTACCAGGATCAATAGCTGGAAATGGTGTCTGGTAGCATCCAGGTTCCAAAGCACATCTGGCAGACTTGGAGAGGAGCTGGAAGAGCAGAGCATCACGATGGATGCTTTTGTTCGTGAGATGGACTACAGACATTCCCAGATGGACAGGGTTCTTAGGAAGATGGCCAAAGTGTCCCACATGACAAGTGACCATTGACAGTAGTGTGCCATTGTGGTGCTCCTTGCCATGGTTTTCCTGGTCCTTATCCTACTCTTCTCTGAGTTGGGCCCTCCCTGTGGGATGGTCCCTAGTGCCCCAAAGCCATCAAGCATTTTCAAGCTGCCCCTGTCCTCTAGGAAGTCGGGGTGGATCCTGGAAGCTGTCCTCAACACTTTTGTCTAAATCCAGGGGGTCTGGAGTCTCCACCACTGGTCTTATCTCAAGAACACTTAAAACAGGCTGGAGAGATGGCTTGGCACTTAAGGCAATAGCCTGCAAAGCTGAAGGACCCAGGTTTGATTCTCCAGGGCCCATGTAAGCCAGATGCACAAGATGGCACATGAATCTGGCGTTCATTTGCAGTGGCTGGAGGCCCTGGCATGCCCATTTTCTCCCTCTCACATAAATAAATAAGTAAATAGAACACTTACAGGATGTGGAGGTAGGGAGACCTCAGACATACTCCACCCTGCTTCTACTTGTGCCCCAAAGATGTGCCTCTATGCTTCTACTCATGACAACTTGGAAATAAAATCCAGCCTTTTATCATTACTTCTATCTTTAAAGCAAATATTTATTTTCAAGGGGGGAAGAGAGAGATTGAGATTGTGTGCCAGGGCCTCTAGCTAGTACAAATGAACTCCAGATATATATTCTATGCGTGGTGGCACACACTTTTAATCCCAGTACTTGGAAGGCAGAGGTAGGAGGACTGCTGTGAGTTTAAGGCCAGCCTGGGACTACAGAGTGAGTGCCAGGTTAGCTTGGGCTAGAGTGAGACCCTACCTTGAAAAAAAAAAAAAAAAAAAGAATAAGCAAAACAAAGAAAAGACACTTGCAAAGCCTGAGGGCCAGGGTACAGTTCCCCAGTACCCACATAAAGCCTGCTGACTATGTGATACGTGTCAAGTTTGTAGTGGCAAGAAGCCCTGGGGCATCCATCTGCACTCTCTGCCTCTTTTTCTGTTTCCTTCTTTCTCTCAAATATTTTAAAAAGAAGAATAGAAAACAAGACAGGTGTGGTGGCTCACACCTTTAATCCCAGCACTCGGGAGGCAGAGGTACGAGGATCGCTATGAGTTCAATGCCACCCTGAGACTACGGAGTCAATTCCAGGTCAGCCTGAGCTAGAGTGAGACCCTACCTCGAAAAACCAAAAAACAACAAAGGAGTTGTGCATAGAATTAACGGGACAATGATACTGTATGAAGTGAACCCAGAAATCCATGTTCCTGAGGGTGTCAGGGAGGTTCCACTTTGCAGTCACATTCACAAGTAATGACAAGCAATGATCACTTACTGGAGGCCACCCTGAGACTACCACGTGAATTCCAGGTCAGCTTGGGCTAGAGTGAGACCCTATCTCGAAAAAAAAAAAAAAAAAGAGTACTGCCCATGCATGTTCTCATACACCATCTCATACACCATCACTGCCGCCTCTGAAGCCCTCATTCACCTCTGCTTCTATCCTGAGAAACACAGAAACCCCTGCCAAGTGCCTAGGGTGTGGCTCGCAGCCTTTCAGGTAGCAACCTCAGAAGAAAAGGGTAAGGGCAACTTCCTCCCCTACCTCGAAGTCACCCTAGTCACCAGGGCTGCCATCAGGACACCCAATAATTAGATTTAGAGCCCTGGGTGATAGGACTCCACTGGCTCCTCCCAGAAGCTTGTGGACCTTGTTGACCACACGCCCCGCCTTTTCCTCCTTTTGGATCCTGGGGTCTGAGATGGGTGTGGCCAGGCAGACGGAGTGGGGATGGTCAGTGGACTGCTGGACACTCCTGTAGGGCACAACCAGGACTGCACTTGCTAGTTCAGAGCTGTCGACCTCTGCTGGCACAGACCGAACGGACAATGGGCTGCTGGGACCCGCTGCTGCTGTGGCTAGGAGCTGCGGGTAAGTGTTGTCTGGCGGTCTGGGATCACCAGAGGCACCTTCCTAGACTTCGGGGACTGTCTGGACAGGCCAGGTCGAAATGATTCCTCCCGAGGCCTTGCACTTGCGCGGCTAAAGCTCTTGGGTCCGTGCACCTAGTGTGCAGCCAGAAAAGTGCAGAGCTTGCCCAAATCTGACAATCAGATCATGCAGTTTAGGAAGAAAAGGCAGAGCCAGGGGCCTGGGAACTGCCTGAGAGAGAGTAGAGACACCAATCTAAATCGAAGAATGGGCAGGGGCACCTCAGAACCGAGCTCAGTGCTGCCCTAAGTCATTCAGTGAGAGGGACACTGGAGGGGAGTACCTGATATTGCGGGGCGAAGCGCCCGAGTTGCCTTCCGTGTGCACCGTCTGGACGGTAGTGTGGCTGCAAGCAGCAAGGGCTGGGTGTTGAGTGGTTATCTCTCCCTTTTTAAAAAAAAATTTTTTTTTTTATTTGAGAGAGAACGGGTTTTCTAGGACCTCCAGCCAGTGCAAACGAACTCCAGACGCATGTGTTGCTTTATGCATCTGGCTTACGTGGGTCCTGGGGAATCAAACCTGGGTCCTTTGGCTTTGCAGGCAAGCGCCTTAACCACTAAGCGATCTCTCCAGCCCATGGTTATCTCTTTATCTCTCTCTCTTTTTTTCGAGGTAGGGTCTCACTCTAGCCCAGGCTGACCTGGAATTCACAATGGAATCTCAGGGTGGCCTCGAACTCACTACAATCCTCCTACCTCTGCTGGGATTAAAGGCGTTCGCCACCACGTCCGGTTTCTCTTGATCTCTTATTCACACCCTCCCATAAATACTGGGCCCTTTCCCAGTTTCCACGTCTCTCTGCCACCTTTCAGGAGCCATTCTTTGCTCCAGCTCCGGGTTCCAGACGCCTTTTCTGCCATCCTCGCCTTTGCTGAAGCCAGTCACCACTACGCCTAGCGGATGGGAACCAGCCTCCCGCCCAAATCCTCTAGGTTAGCCCCAGGGCCTCCTCCCTTTTTTTCTCTTTCCGTACCCAGACTCTCACTCAGGTTTGGTCAGAGACTCGACTCTGTTTTCTTCCCAGGCATGGAAGGGCCTTGGCTGTTCAATACCTGCGGGGCCAGCGGCCGGCAGGGCCCCACACAAACTCAGTGTGACGCGGCCTATGCCGGGAGCAGCGTAGTGGTGACGGTGGGCGCCGGGCCGCTGCGGGGCGTGCAGATGTGGAGGGCGCCTGTCAGCGGCCTGTACCTGTAAGTGCCCGGCGAGGATGAGCAAGGAAGGAGGGCCCCGCGCCCTAACCCGTGCAGCAACCTAGCCCAAGCAACTTCTGCTGCCTCCTTCCAATGGCACCTCGGGAAGGGTGGCAATAGTGGCCAAGTTAGCTAGCATCCGGCATCCTGTTATCGCCGAGAGAACAGCCCCTAAGTGGGGCTTAAACTTCCCACGATCTCCGTTAATACCCCCGAAATGTGTGTGCATGTGTATTTTTATGGGGAGTGTGCAAACCCGGAGTCGACTGCGGTCTCTGAGTCCCTCGGATGGGAAGTTGTGGGCCCGCCCGTGTCCACTCGTGCACGGGAGAGCCAGCCCGAGGCGGGAGGGAGGCTGCAGGACCCCGCCTGCGCCCTCTGCCCGCAGCATCTCGGCATACGGGGCTGCGGGCGGCCAAGGCGCCCGAAACCACCTGTCGCGGGCGCACGGCGTCTTCCTCTCGGCCGTCTTCGCCCTCCGCGGTGGGGAGCCGCTCTACATTGTCGTGGGCCAGCGGGGTGAGGACGCCTGCCCCGGGGTGAGCCGAGAGGAGGGGCTCTGGGCGGGTCTCCCTCGGGGTCCAGGCGCCCACACAACCCAGCGGAGCGGAGGGAGGCCGAGGCCGCCCCGACGTCTCTGTGATGCCCCGCAGGGGAGCCCGGAGAGCCGACTCGTCTGCCTGGGAGAGCCTCGGGCTGCTGAAGCGCGCACGGCCGCGGACGCGAACCAAAGCGTCCCGGGCTGGCATCGCCCGGCGGGAGGCGGCGGGGGCGGCGGGGGCGCCACTTACGTCTTCCGGGTACGTGCTCCCCGGCCCCGGGATGCCGTCGGGTGTGTCCGGGAGCCCCGCCCGGGCCCGTGCGGCGGGAGGGCGCGCCCCTGACTCGCTCGTCCGCAGCCGCGCGCCGGCCAGCTGGAGCCGCTGCTGGTGGCGGCGGGAGGCGGCGGTCGCGCCTACTTGAGTCGGAAGGACCGACGCTGGGCTCTGGCTGCCCGCGAGCAACTCGAGAACCGCTCGGCCGCGCCCGGGAGCGGCGGGAGAGGAGGGGCGGCAGGTGAGGCGCGGGGCGGGCGACAGGCGGGCTGTGCGGCGCCCCGGCGGCCAGCCATCCTGAGGTCGCTTCGCAGGTGGCGGGGGCGGCTGGACGTCGCGGGCCCCCTCTCCGCAGGCTGGCCGCTCGCCGCAGGAGGGGGCCGAGGGCGGCCGGGGCTGCGCGGAGGCCTGGGCTACAGCCGGCTGGGCAGCGGCGGGCGGCTTCGGGGGCGGCGGCGGAGCCTGCTCCGCGGGAGGTGGCGGCGGCGGCTACCGAGGTAGGTGCACCTTTGGGGTGAGCAGCTGGGTAGCCGTGAGAATGCAGCTAGCAAAAGGACCGGTGGGAAATGGCCCTGTCTTCACTGTGCCAGGCTTGGCCACATGCTCTTAGAATAGAAGGCCTAGCCAGGCGGGGTGGCGCATGCCTTTAATCCCAGGAGGCCGAGGCAGTCGGATCACTGTGAGTTCGAGGCCCAGCCTGGAACCACAGAGTGAATTCCAGTGGGCTAGAGTACCTCGAGGGAAAGAAAAAAGGAGAGGAAAGGAAAAAGAGGCCAAGGGCTGGAGAGATGGATCAGTGGTTAAAGGCACTGCTTGCAAAGCCTGCTGACCTGGGTTCAGTTCCCCGGTACCCACATAAAGCCACTTGTACAAAGTGGGACATGCATCTGGAGTTCGTTTACAGCAAGAGGTACGCTCGGCCACACACACACGTTCAAATAATTTTTTTTTTTTTTTAAAGAAAAGGTCAGGACTGGAGAGATGACTTAGCGGTTAAGGCACTTGCCCGAAAAGCCAAAGGACCTAGGTTCGATTCTGCAGGACCCACACAAGCCAGAAGTACAAGGTGTCACATGCGCCCGGAGTTTGTTTGCAGTGGCTGGAGGCCCTGGCGTGCCCATTCATTCTTTCTCTCTCTGTCTCTCTCAAATAAATAAAAATAAATAAAAGGAGGTCAAAGCTGAGCATGGTGGTACAAGCCTTTAATCCCAGAACTTGCATGGTAGATGCAGGAGGAGCAGAAGTTCATGGTTAGTCTCAGCTTCTTAATGAGTTTGCCTCCAGCCTGGACTGCAAGAGATTGTGTCAGTTTAAAAAAATAGGGCTGTAGCCGGGCGTGGTGGGGCTCGGGAGGCAGAGGTGGAGGCCCATGAGTTCAAGGCCACCCTGAGACCATAGTTAATTCCAGGTCAGCCTGGGGAGGCTCGAAAACTAAAAAAAAAAAAAAAAATAAATAAAAAAAATATAGGGGAGTGGCCCAGAACTCTAGGAGGGCAGAACTCTAGGGCAAATCAGCTGCAAATCACACCTGCAGTCAGGCCTCCCTAGACTAGGTTTTCATTTAAATTGAAATCCAGGGCTTTCCCAACACAGTTTCTTCTTGTTTTACCAAGAATGAGGAATTTTTTAAAAATTATTTTTAGCTGGGAGTGGTGGCGCACACCTTTAATCCCAGCACTTGGGAGGCAGAGGTATGAGGATAGCTATGAGTTAGAGGCCACCCTGAGACTACATAGTGAATTCCAGGTCAGCCTGAGCTTGTGAGACCCTACCTAGAAAAACCAGAGAGAGAGAATGGGCACACCAGGGCCTCAAGCCACTGCAAACGAACTCCAGACGCGGGCGCCCCCTTGTGCATCTGGCTAACTTGGGTCCTGGAGAAACGAACCGGGGTCCTTTGGCTTTGCAGGCAAACACCTTAACCGCTAAGCCATCCCTCCAGCCCAAGAATGAGGAATTTAGGGCAGGCCAAGTTAGCAAGTGGAGCCTGGAGGGAGAAGGGCAAGGATGGCTTAAATCAGAAGTGTGGTCACAACAGAAGTGGTTAGAGGTACAAATTTAAATTGGGCTTCAGAGAATGTTCAGTGGTTAAAGCACTTGCTGGCAAAGCCTGATGACCCAGGTTCAGTTCCCCAGTGCCCACATAAATCTAGGTGCACAAAGTGTGGCATGTGTTTGGAATTCATTTGTGGTGGCAAGAGACTCTGGTGCCCATTCATCCTCTCTCTGCTTGCAAATGAAATTATTGTAGGACTGCTGTGAGTTCGAGGCCATCCTGAGACTACATGGTGAATTCCAGGTCAGCCTGAGTTAGAGTGAGACCCTACCTCAACCTCTGCCCCCCCCAAAAAAAAACAAATTCGAGATTGGGGGTTGGGGAGACGTTGGTCAAAGGGTAAATACATTTTAATTAAATAGGAGGAATAAGTTGGCCTATTGTACAATACCATTTCCACAGTTTATAACAGTATTTTTGTTTGCTAGAGTGGGGAACCAAACCCAAGGCACAACAGGCAAGAGTGCTGCCACCGAGCTACACACCTATTCCCAATAATAATATATTATTCTTGAAAATGACTAAGAGAACAGATTCTAGGTGTTCTCACCAGAAAAAAGAACGAGTGGTGCATATGGTGATTGGCTTAAATTACCCATTGCAAAATGCAGATACATTTCAAAGCATCATATTGTACACAATGACTATATACAATTTTTGTTGTTGTTTTTGGTTTTCCGAGGTAGGGTCTCACTCTAGCTCAGGCTGACCTGGAATTCACTACATAGTCTCAGGTTGGCATCAAAATCACAGCGATCCTCCTACCTCTGCCTCCCGAGTGCTGGAATTAAAGGCATATGTCACCACGCCTGGCCTAATATGTACAATTTTATTTGCTTAAAATAATTTCTGTAATCAGCCAGGCATGGTAGCTCATGCCATTAATCCCAGCATTCAGGAGGCTGAGGTAGGAGAATCACCATGAGTTTGAGGCCAGCCTGGGGCTACAGAGTGAGCTTCAAGACAGCCTGGGCTATAAAGAGACCTTGCCTCAAAAAAGGGGGTGTGTGTAAGAAAAATACAGTGATTTATTTTAAAGAGAAATGCAAATTATCAGCCATTGTCAGTCTACAGAATCAAGGACTCTGGGGAGAATCCTGGATATCTATGTTTTAATCAGTACTATAGATGATTTAAGGTGCTCTAGAGTTTGGGGACCATTGGTGTAAAGAAGCAGGGCATTTGCTTCTGTCTGGATTATACTGTTTGTGAAGACTTCCACATAGCATCTGTGTTCACACAGAAGTGCAGTGTGTAGGCTGATGCTCTCCTGTCCGAGCCTGGAAGGGCTCACACAGCTGGGGTTGTACCAGCCAGCCTGAGCCAGACCTTCAGGTTCCAGTGGATCAGTTTGTTCCCACCTTTTAGCCTCTCAAAATCTGAAAGGCAGTGCCAGAATGGAGAAGGCTATGCTGAGATTTCCACTGGGAGATCCTGACTTCCCCACTGTGCATAAGCCTGCTTCCCAGCTATGAAGCATCTCTGTGCCCCTTCTCCCTACAGACTCCATTTTCCCTTTTGTAGTTAAACCCTCCATCACTCTCAATTTCTAGGGGGTGATACTTCTGAGACTGACATCCTCTGGGCTGATGGGGAAGATGGGGTATCTTTCATACACCCCAGCAGTGAGCTCTACCTGCAGCCTCTGGCAGGTATTGGTCCCAGGACCCCACTTCTCAGGTTGGCCCAACTACCTTCCTCATTCCCTGGCCCCGTGGCTTTAGACACTAGCAGCTCTGCACTCTGAACTACATCGTTCTTCCACAGCACATTTGGGGAGTTGTGATTCTGGTACTGGTCATTCTAGAGCGCTGGTTAACTATCCTTCATGATGAATTCTCTCCAGACATCTGGGGGCTCAAGAATCCCAAAAGAGAAATAAACAGGCTTAACAGAAGTCTCCTGGACTCTTACCACTCTGTGTGCTTGGCACTGCCCCTTGCCCTAAATTCCCAAGATAGGATTAACCATGTGTCTGGAAAAGGCATGTATGTCCCCACATCCCTTCCCCGCTTCCCACCCCTACCCCACCCCACATTAGTTCTTTTACTCAGTTACAGAGAGCCATGGAGAGGTGGAGATCCGAAGGCACCCCAATTGCAGTCATTGCCCCTTGAAAGAGTGCCAGTGGCAGGCAGACCTCCAGTTTGCTCAATGCATATGCCCAGAGGGCATGGAGCTAGCTGTGGATAAAATCACTTGCATGGGTATGTCCTACCTTTACCCTTAGTCTAACCAATGAGTCACGGACTGGCAGGAGCAGTGGGGCACTGAGAAAGATGGTATAGAGGTCTGTTGTGTGCCAGGCACTGTGTGGGGTGCTAGGTAGAGGACTGGAGATGCATCCCTGCATGCTTGGCTGTCATGTAGGCCAGTGTAGGAGGTGAGATAGAGCTTTAGCTACAGATATATCTAAAAATGGCAGTTGCTATGGGAGGTATCAAGTGTTTTAGGGGTTCTCAGGAGAGAGAGGTTGCTTTTGTTTAGAATAATTGGGGATGATATCATGGAAAAATATACACTGAGCTGTCTTGAAGCATGGGTGGGACTTGAGGGTAGCCAGGCATAGAGTCACATTTATAATCCCAGCATTTGGGAGACTAAAACAATTGAGAATTTGAGGGTAGCCTGGGCTACATTGCAAACCCTATCTCAGAAAACAAGAAAAATACTTGAGGGTAGAGACAGAAAGGAATTTCCCCCTGAAGATGTCATTCTTCCTCCCTAGACCTGCCCACAACTACAAGCCCTCAGGTCCTAATGGTGGCCATGGTGGGAGTCTTGATACTGAGTCTCCCTATGGTGTGCGCAATCCTGATTCTAGGTATGGAGATTCTAGCCAGTGTGGCTGATTCAGGATGCCCCTTCGCCACTGAGCTGTATGGGCTGGCTTCTTGCAGTTCCCGGGGCAGACATGGGTGGCTTCAGGGCCCTAACTCAACAATTCTTTGGCTTCTTAGCAGTTAACATCCTGGGGAAAATGGTTACTTAAAAGAGTTCTGGGGCTAGAAAGATGGCTTGGTGGTTAAGGCAGTTGCCTGAAAAGCCACAAGACCCAGGTGTGATTCCCCAGGACCCACTTTAGCCAGATGCACAAGGTGGCGCATGCATCTGGAGTTTGTTCATTTGCAGTGGCCGGAGGCCCTGGTGTGCCTGTTCTCTACCTGCCTCTTTCTCTGTCTCTCTCTCTCAAATAAATAAATAAATAAAATATTAAAAATATATTTGGGCTGGAGAGATGGCTTAGCGGTTAAGCGCTTGCCTGTGAAGCCTAAGGACCCTGGTTTGAGGCTTGATTCCCCAGTACCCACATAAGCCAGATGCACAAGGTGGCACATGCATATGGAGTTTGTTTGCAGTGGCTAGAGGCCCTGGTGCACCCATTCTCTCCCCCCCACCTCTTTCTCTGTCTATTGCTAATAAATAAACTATATATACATTTAAATTAAAAAAAAAAAACAGGAAGTCTCTGAAAAGGTGTCCTGGGAAGAGGGAGGCAGGGTGGGCTTGACATGCAGGTAAAGGGTACGTCTCTGTTCTTCCCACTCCCAGTGTACCAGAAGTGGCAGGGCCTAAGGGGAACCAGGCTGCCAGGTCCTGAGCTTGAGTTGAGCAAACTTCAAATTTCTGCGATCCGGACAGCCCCTAATCCTTATTACTGTCAGATGGGGCTTGGCCCAGCTCAGTCCTGGTCTCTACCCCCAGGGCTCACTGAGGTTTCCCCAGCCAATGTCACTCTGCTCAGGTGAGTAACTCCTTTTGAGAACCCATGTACTCTGAATCCCAATCCAACTCTTATTCCGCTCCCTGTCATGTGCATTATGGATCCCAGAAAGCATCCAACTCAAACTCCTTGTACGGATGGAAACCCACGAGCTCCAAAAGGGGAAATAATGTGTAACAGGTCAGTTTTCTGCTCCAGTTCTGGAGTGGTCAGGATTCTGGAATGACTGTTCTAGAGCCCAAAGGCTGTCTTTCTCCCAGGGTGTGAGAACATGCAGTGGGCCTTATCTGACCCCTACCCCAACTCTGACCCCTCCTGCCCTCACTCAGTCAGCAGCACCCTTGTAGGCTTGCTTGAGAACACCCATGGCCCATGGAGACCTCAGATAGACTTAGTTGGGCATCTGGAGTGAGGACAAAGGAAATAAAGAGGTACTAGGCCCTCTATGGCCCTTCTCTGTGCCAGCTACCTACTCCCTTCCAACGTGTCTTCCTGCAGAGCTCTGGGCCATGGTGCCTTTGGGGAGGTGTATGAAGGAATGGTAACTGGCCTTCCTGGGGACTCCAGCCCTCTTCAGGTGGCTATCAAGGTGAGAGGGGGTGGGCTTCTGGCTGTGGAAGAAAACTGGCACCATGGAGGGATGGACATTTGGCAGAGTTCTGACTAATCAGCCCTTCTGAAGCACACAGCCAAAGCTGAGACACTGCTTTGTCTCCTCAGACCCTGCCAGAGCTCTGTTCCTGTCAGGATGAGCTGGACTTTCTCATGGAGGCACTCATTATCAGGTGGACCTGGGGCTGGCCAGGAGTGGTGAGGTGGGACAGAGGGCCCAAGCCTGCCTGCAGAAATGGCCTCCCCCCCCTGTGGCTGACAGGCAGCAAGTCTAGCGTGGTCCCTTGCAATGTCATGAAGCCTAAAACATGCTTATCTCCCTGCTGCTGATGGGTCATGTGCACCGCCCCACTCAGCAAGTTCAGCCATCAGAACATCGTACGTTGTGTGGGGCTCAGCTTCCGAGCTGCCCCTCGCCTCATTCTGCTGGAGCTGATGTCTGGAGGGGACATGAAGAGTTTTCTGAGGCATAGCCGGCCACACCTGGTAAGACCCTTCTTCCAACTCTCCAGGCTCGTTGCCCATATGTCCCAAGACCTGCATAAACTGAAGTATACTCTGCCCAACCCAGGGCCAGCCATCACCTCTGGCTATGCAGGACCTGCTGCAGTTGGCCCAGGACATAGCCCAAGGCTGCCACTACTTGGAGGAAAACCACTTTATCCACAGGTTGGGAACAATCCTGGCTCAGGTGATCTCCCCAATCCAACTTTCTCCCTAAGAAATAGCCTTGCACCTTTTTTTTTTTTTTTTTCTTCTTCTTCTTCAAGGTAGGGTCTCACTGTAGCCCAGGTTGAACTTGCACTTACTCTGTAGTCCCAGGCTGGCCTTGAACTCACAGTGATCCTCCTACCTCTGCCTCCCAAATGCTGGAATTTAAAGGTGTGTGCCATCATGCCCAGCAATTCATAACTTTTTAAGGAAGCATATCAGGAAGGTCCAGAGCTTCTGAATTCTGCCAGTGTCTTTTTGTCCTATTCTGCAGGGACATTGCTGCCCGGAACTGCCTACTGAGCTGCACTGGGCCCAGTCGAGTGGCCAAGATTGGGGATTTTGGAATGGCAAGAGATATCTACCAGTGAGGAGGCTGGGGAGATGGGAAAGCAGCTGTCCAAGGGGGCTTACCAACAGCTAGACAGCATTTGAAAAACTTAGCACTCTCTTCTTCCTTCCCATAGGGCCAGTTATTACCGCAAGGAGGGCCGGGCCTTGCTCCCAGTTAAATGGATGCCCCCAGAAGCTCTCCTGGAGGGCATCTTCACATCCAAGACAGACTCTTGGTGACAGCACATCCTCCCATGTGATCCCATGCTCTGCCTTAAGGCTAATCCTTTCAGGTTACTTCATATAAGGGAAGGGGAGGCTGTACATCATCATCTTATTTGACCCTCACCATGTTGCAGGTCTTTTGGGGTGCTGCTGTGGGAGATCTTCTCACTGGGCTATATGCCTTACCCTGGGTGTGGCAACCAGGAGGTTCTGGACTTTGTCATCACAGGGAGCAGAATGGACCCTCCTAGGGGCTGTCCTGGGCCTGTGTGAGTTAACAGTACTATCAGGGAGGGAGGTCCCACCTGAACATGGGTGACAAAAACTCCTGCCTTTCAGATACCGCATCATGACTCATTGTTGGCAGCACCAGCCTGAGCTCCGCCCCAACTTTGCCAGCATCTTGGAACATCTTCAATACTGCACTCAGGTGTGTGCTCCAACTTCCTCATATCCCTCTGACTCCCCCTGGCTATCCTGGTCCTATGGGCCAGGAAGAAAGCTATTAAACAACTGCATGATTCCTTGTTCCCCCATTCTCCCATTATAGGACCCTGATGTGCTGAATTCACCCCTGCCAATGGAACTAGAGCCCATCTTGGAGGAAGAAGGGGCTTTGAGGCTGGGGAATGAGTCCTTGGAGAGCCTAAGAGCTCCACAGCCCCAGGTCTCAAGTTCAGAGAATTTGAAAAGCTGGGAAGGAAGCCCATTTGGTCCCTGGCTGACTCCTGGCCTCAAGGCCCTCGAATCTAGAGGCCTCCATCTTCAGAACCTTTGGAACCCAACCTATGGCTCCTGAGCCCAAGAGGCTATGAAGGTGAAGACTCAGGCATTGACCTTAGCAATGACTCCTTGCATTCCTTCTCAGGCACCTAGGTGGTTTGTTCTTCAACAGACTTTGCCCCCTGCAGTCCACTGCATGTTCAGACCTGTCTCTGGCCTGTCTTGGCAGCATTGGCCTTTCCACACTGGAAACCAGCTCAGTCCTTCTTGGGAGGGGGCCTGGTCACTCCCAGTCTTCGGGCCCAGAGGCCACCACCCACCTGCCTCCACCAGGAGTTGGTGAAAAGTCCTGGATTGCCCTCTCCCCTTGAGGAAGATATCTGGGGCCATACCAGCCCTGCAGATGTTCTAATAAAAAGCTCTTCTCATCTTCCAGCTAGTGGACATGAAGAATTCTGTAACTGAGGAAGTGGGACAGAGGTGGAGGTGATAAGGCTTGAGTCACAGAAGCTGGGTCTTTGAGTTTTATTGGGAATAGGAAGTCCATTCCAGTGTGGGAAACTGGACCAATAGGTCTATACCTGTGAAATAACATTCTGTATCTGGTCCCTCTGGAGAAGTACAAAGCCACCTCAGAAGACTTAGACTGAGGAAAGAGCACATTGTTTCCTTCCCCTTCTGTAAATTAGTGTCATCCATCTTTGGGAAGCTGGGGCCCATGTGGAGGCCAACTCTTGGTGTTGGCAGTGCACCCTTAGTGGATGGCACCTGGCCCTGCAGGACCATATGCACTGCCTGCCCAGTGGGGTTCCAGCTTCTTGTCAGCATGCATGGTGGGAACACAGGTCCACATCTGTCTGACCAGCTGACCCAAGTATAGGGATAAGCCCACTCTCATCTTTCAGCCAGATTGGCCAAGATACCAATGAGATTGTCCAGCCCCAGCAAATAGCCGTCCTCACGGTTGCCCTCCTCCCAGGGTCTCCGATGATCCAGGATCTGGCCATCTGGGAGGGGTGTTGTCTTGCCAAAATCGATGAGCCACACACCAGCACGATGACAATGGTCATGCACAAAGAGGAGGGAGCTGCCAATCACCTGCCAAGGCCCATAGTCAGGCCACCATCCTTCCCCAGAAAAGCCCCACCCATTCCCATTGTAGCTCTCACTGGCCACAGACCTGGCACCTGAGCCCACTCTCATCTTACCTCGTGCCTCCTAAAGAACTCAGAGATCTCAAGGGTGTCCCGGATCTGCTGCAGGCGGTTCAGATACCTCCTCTGGAAAGGGTAGAATAAGCAAATTACATACTGTGGGAGGCTTTACTCACATTGGGAAGCACCAAATACAATTGTGAGGATGACATAAGTCCCCATATAGCTCAAAAAGGAGGAAAGGGAAAGCAAAAGTGATTATATTAAAGTAAGTTAGTTGCTAACCACTTGGGGCCCATAGGTGAAGGCAGGAGGAGATACCCTTGACTGCAAGCTCCCAACACCTCAGGGTTATAGGAACCTGCTCTCACCAGTACTTCTGCATCTCCTTGCATGAACTCCTCAAAGACTTGAGTCACCTGCTCCCGGCTTCGTGTAGTCTTGAAGTCGGTGCTACAAGAGCCATCGGCTTTCTGAAGGAGGTGAGCAAGGAGTGTCAGGGACCTGGACCCACCTGAGGGGAGAGAGGATCATGCAAGGGCAGCGGTACCTCCCTGAGACTTTCAACTTCTGGGGACCAAGAGATGGCTGCCAGAGAGCATCTCTTGGCTGCTGGGCAGGTAGTCAAGAAACAGAAGGACACTCACACTTTGGGATTGTGGCAGAAGGGAGGGCCCAGGCTGTGCAAAACCAAATAAGTGTGGCCCACCTTGATGCCCTCAATGCGGAAGCCAAGTGTGGTGCTGGAGCTGATGCCTTCCCGCCATTGCATGTAGCGTGGCTTGGTGACAGCACGCTGGGCATGCTCCTCCTCAGTGGGTGCATCAGGGTCCACTGCCAGCATCTTCTTGTACATGTCCTTCCGCAGCTTAGGCCGCTCTCGGGCCTTCGTCAGCTCCTCCTCCAGGTAAGTCCTGTGGGATGTAGGTAGGGGTAAGGGCATGAGGACACATAGTGACCTCCATCAAGCACATACTCTGGCCACAGCTTTGAGCATGTCCCAGCTCCTTGGCCTCCACTGATTCTGGTTGGCTGGGACGGCACACAAACCTGACACCCATCTTGCAGTCAAGCACACAAGGCCCATCGAAGCCATCAAGCAGGTCCTGCAACTGCAAGTAGCTTTCACCATCTCGTTCCACTACTCCATGGAAGGTGGGTACACATCCGCGCAGTGCATCAGCCATCAGCCGGGCCAGGCAGTAGCGCTCTGGCTCTGAACTGCGCTTCAGGATCAAGCCGCTTGTGCCAGCAGCCTTAAAACTCCCTGTAGAAGGGTACCAGTTAGCTCTGCCTAGCTCCCTCTTGTCCCAGCAACCCCACCCACCTGCAGCAAAGCTCACCCGTGTGGCCTGCCAGCTGCACCCAGGCATAGCGCTTCTTGAAAGGGCTCATGACTGGCAGATTCACCATGGTACGAATCTTCTGCCAGTGGCTTTTCTGAAAAGAACATGGTCCCAGTCTGTAGGTCAGCATCTCCATAATGCATGAGACCTTCCTCTTTTGGAACAAATATTTGACCCAACCCCACCCTAAGCAGGGCCCTATGATTCATTCCTTTCATGCATGCATCTCACTCACAGAAAGTTCATTATGAACTGGTGTGGTGACAGTGAGACAGGCACAGAGGTCATTCTGGCTTCTCAAGTAGAAAAGTCGTGGCATCACAAGGCTCAGGCTTTACACCCAGTTCTGTCATTCATAGACAGGTTATTGAATTTCTCTATTGAGGTTTCTCGACTTTTGTGAATGTCAGAATCACCTGATGGTCACCTTCAATGCTGATTCTGAGATCTACCATAAGGGAATTCTAAGTAGGTCTGGGGTGGGGCCAAAATTCTGCATTTCCACCAGGCCTCAGGGGATCCCGGAGCCTGGGAAACAAGGCTCTGTATCAGCTTCTTCATCTATAAAATGGCAAAAAAAAAAAAAAAAAAAAAAAAAAAAAAAAGAAAAAAAAAAAAGAAAAAACCCTCTCTGCATTGTAAGTAACACACAACTTAAGTGTGACAGGCACTCAGTTCCCCCATCCCATTCCTTGCCACAAAGCAGAACTGAATCAGCAAAGCTAGATCAACTTGCTTGAGATCTTTTGGGGAAATAGATCAACACACAATCCATACTTTATACAGAACTAGGGCAGGATGGCCAGCCTTCCAGCCTGCAGAAAGAACCAAAATCTTCTAACTGTGACTGGATCCCATGCACTCATTAGTTGACAAAGCCCAAGGAAACACCTTTGGTTCTGAACTGAGCCCTGAAGATGGGATGCAAAGTAGAGGGTCTGTCATATTAGACAAAACTGGTGGTAAACATAGGTGTTTGGGGGGAGGGTGTGCCTTTTATTTCTTGACCATTGCTCTGGCCTTCACCCAATCCTGAAGGCATCTCACACTCTGGACCTTTCTACTTCCTACCCACAGTCAGCAGTCTTTTGCCCACTCTGACGTGCACAGGTTTGTTCATCTGTATGCCTGATGCCTTCTTTAGGGGTGCTAGCCTTGTTGAGAAGTTACTAGAACCAGCCTCCTTGCCATAAGAGATAGCTAAGGACCAAGGAGCTGGCCAAAGTAGCAGAAGGTTATTGACTAGAAAGCCTTCTTATGGGGTTGGTGAGAAAACACAGGGTAGGGTATGAACAGTTTGTTCCAATCCTGGCTTTGTCACTTCTAGCTTAGTGAATCCAAGCAAGTACTGTCATCTTTGTGGGCCTTTTTCCTCTGGGAGGACATAGCGGCTACCCTAACATGAGCCACGATTTACTGACTGCCTACTGCATGCCACAGTCATCTTCCCACAGTCAGCATTGCTCTCACTTTCCTACTGAAGTCCCAACATGGCACAATGGGATATGATCACATGTCCAATCCCTGGGGATCTGGGGGCGTAGTCAGAAGCAGCCTACTAGAAGCATGACATCTTTTTCAAAGCTCCTTTTATAAACCTTTAAATACATACACGGTTTGCATTTTGCTGCATGATAAATCCAAGTTTTAATATAAAACTCCCCACCTCCAAATCCTTAAGTAAAACTCTAGAAGGGCGATTTATGTACCGGGTATATTCAGCAGCAGCACCCTAAACCTCTTTTCTAGCATTCAGGTTGAGAATCATGATCACCGTGGTCCCCATACATAGCATAAGCATGAAGTGGCATTAGTCTCATTTTACAAAAGGAAATCACAGCTCGGAGGAGTTAGCTTCCATACACCCAGCCTCTGGATTATGCTCTCTATAAGTCCAATTCTCTCCCCATGGTCCAATCACTCCAGTTTTTATAGGCCCCCTTTGGGAGTTAAGCAGGATACTACAGGACAGCTTTGTACAAGGTGAAGCACTGGGCAGCTCTATGGTACCGGGAAGGTCTTACTTTCTGAGATGGTCCTGAGGGCGTTTCTTTACTGGGCATTTGCCTTCATTCAAAGGATTGAGCTTAATAGTGAAAGCTTTGGTGCTTTGAATGGTCTTCTAACAGCATTTTGGGGAATAATGACCAGATGGATTTAACTACAGGCTACATCTATTACTGTAGTCATCTGTTGGGAGAACCAGTTTCAGGCTAGGTCAGAAGGAACAACACCATCCTTCATTTTGGGGGCCTTGTGGGTACAGTGAAGGTGGGGGAGGTAGAAGAGGGTTGGTGACTGAGGTCATAGCTACTGGGAAGCTGAAGCAGAAGGATCATTTGGGCCCATGAATTTAAGGCAGCTTGTGAAACATGGTGAGTTAAATCTTTAAAAAACTAACAAGCCGGGAGGCAGAGGTAGGAGGACTGCCAGGAGTTTGAGGCCACCTTAAGACTACACAGTGAATTCCAGGTCAGCCTGGGCTAGAGTAAGATCCTACCTCGAAAAAACAAAACCAAAACTAATAAAAGATTTGTTGTGATATACTACCACTTAGTTGAATGGTTAATGTATAATAACAGCATCAACTTGTCCTCAAGCTGAGATGCAACGGGGCTATTACTTACTCTCCCTATTCAGGTTTTGAGTTTTTCTTTTTGTTTTTTTTTGAGGTAGGGTCTCACTCTAGCTCAGGCTGACCTGGAATTCACTATGTAGTCTCAGGGTGGCCTTGAACTCATGACGATCCTCCTACCTCTGCCTCCCACGTTTTGAGTTTTTCATGTGCCAAGAGCAACTGCAACTTAGGTAGGTTCAAGCTGGGCAGGTAACAAAGGGTTTGAAGCCCATTATCTCAGTGGTGCCTCCCCACCCATCATCTCCTGAAGTTTCTTATGACAGTGTTCAGCTCCCTTACCAGTAATGGATATGGTCAAACATGGAAGGAGGTGATGCAAGTGCCATGGAGCCCAACTTGCTGCCATCTTCCATCTTAGAAAGATACCTTCTGCAGGGAACATAAGGCATTCACAAATGAATGTCTCCAAAAACCCTCCTGGAGACTCACTCTTGAGTTGGTGGGCAGGTGAGAATTTTGGCTCACAAACAATAGCAAGTAAGGTATGCTGGATCAGGTGAGACTTCTATCGTATGGGTATTAGATAGTAAAGTGAAGTGTAGCTGCCAGGGAGGCCAAAGCCCCATCATTTGGCCCAGACCTCCCCCAAAGAGGTGACTTCCCCAAACACTAACAAGCCAGAGGCTACTTGGGCATTTCGGAGCAAAAGCCAAGAAAGTTATGTCCAAGAATCTTTGGTCTTCACCCAGGAGGACCCTCATAATTTTTCATTCCTACAAATGAACAGAAGTATGTCTCCATGGGCAGGGCCTTGCTAGATTCTATACCCCATACCCTCCCTTGTCTAAGCTCTGCTTGGAAGTCTCACTCCCGTTCCCTGCCTCTATAGTCAACAGTCCTGGTTGAAGCTCTGGCCAGCCCAACACCCTCTCCATGTTCCAATTGTCCTGTCAAGCTAGCACTCTCTGTGGTGGTGGTGGGGAGAGCAATCAATTTAAATTTATAAAATGATTTACACTAAGGTATAAGTGACCCACGACTTCACCTTCCCATGGGCATTTGCTTTTTAAAAAAGAAGTCTGTTGACCTAAATTCTGCTCTATAATTAGTGGAAAGTGATGTGTGGGGCTTCTGAGCCCAGAAGGGGACAGCATCCAGGACTCCTTACCTAGCTTGGGGCACTGAGAGAAGAAAATCAGATATGAGTAAGAATGAAACACACTCTCTTCTCTTAGAGTCACTCCTCACAACTGAGAAGACAGGCAAGGCCTGAGTCATGACAGCCGCCCATAGACTTCCACCTTCGCTATTGGCTTGTCCAGCTTTTCTTGCCCCTGACTTTTCCTTCAACCAGAGGAAAAACCATTGGAGGGAGAGAGGTGCCCAGCCCCAACTACCCTGCTCTGGGCATGCTGTACAAGTTCCTGAGAGGCAAAGGGGAAGGTCGCAGGTCCTGGCAGAGGCAGGCTGAACCTTCTGGAGCCTCAAGTCTACTCAAGCAGGTTTGAGGGGCTGGCCGTGAGGCAGCCCCAGAGTGCATCCTTCCCAGCAGGACAGGCTCTGCTTCCTGCTTGGAGAAGCCCTAAAAGTGACCTGGGCGGGGGCGCTGTGCCTCTTCGGGACCGGCCTCCGTGAGGCAAAGTCCGCTCCCAGCCTTCCAGCGGACGCAGGCAGCCTCTGTCAACAGCTCCTGGCTTATCTGAACCACCACGGCTGTTTGCCTTCGGGGAGGCCCCAGCGGGCTGGGGGTTGGGAAGACCTGGAAGACACAGCCTGGGACCTGTGGGGGTGCCGCAAAGGACAACCTGGAGGCTGCGGAAAGTCCTGGGAGTTCTGACCCTGCCCGGGCTGCCTACACGCACTCTGGCTTGGGCTTCTCCGGTTCCCGCGGGTGGAAGAGGGGAGCCGAGCGCACCCCTTCTCCTGGCGCCCACTTCTCGCTTCGCAGAGGGGCACAGCCAATCTCCTGCTCAAGTCCTCCGGATGAGGAGGAGTGGGAGGGAGGAGGGTCCTCTCACTGCTCTACGTTGCTGTAGGAACCACCGCGTGCCAGCTTACACGTGGGGGACTCAGCGGAATCGTGACAGTGCCCCCGCACCTACACCTGGCTGCAAGCATGCTCTTGCTCTGTATAAGGGTTTCCTTTCTTTCTTTTTCTCTCTCTCCTCTCCCTCCCTCCCCACACTTTCCTCCCTCTCTCTCCCTTTTTCCCGTTTGGGTATTGTAAGTCTGTGAGCCAAGGAGCCACAGCAAGTCATTACAGTCTCCCCTGTCCAGTCCCAGTGTGCGGCAATTCCCGAAGTCAAAAGGCTCAGCACTGTCCATGTGGCACCTAGGCAACCCGGGTGCAGGCCTGTGGCTCACGCCAGGACCCAGCCTTCCGGAGACAAGGAGGCAGAGAGGTGTCCCTTTGCCTTTCCCCCCACTCCAGGTACACCTGAGTGACATGCACATGTACAACGACTGTGCTGACTGAGGGCAGTTAATTTTGCTATTTGGCCCTGGTTAAAACAAGGATTACGCGCAAAGCTGAAGCAAGAGCAAGGCAAGTTCAAGGCCTGCGTGCGGCAACTTAGTGAGACCTTATCTCCCAGTAAAAAGTAAAAAGGGAGAGGGGGTTGTAGCTTAGTGATGAAATGCTTGCCTGGCATGTGCATGAGGCCCTGGGTTTAATCCCCAGTAATGGGGGGTGGGGTGGGGAGACAACACAAAAACAAAAGGAAGACTAGGGGACGAGTTGGGCTGTCCCAAAAGGAGTGCACTGAGGGTAATGACTTCAACCTCAGGGCTGAACCTGGCGACTAAACGAGCAGATCCTGCCCCTTGAAGCCTCGGTTTAGCTTAGGAGCGGCAGCTCGGCGCCCCTCCCGCGCCTGCGTCCACGCCTCGCGCGGGCGCACGGAGCAGACGGCAGCGGCTCGCTCGCAGCAGAGCCTGGAGTCGCTCACTCCTACTCAGGAGAGGGAAACCGTGGCAACGGCGGGGGCGGGGCCGCGGCTCCGCGAGGGGGCGGGGAGGGCAGCGCTCCTTCGCCCCGCTCCCCCACGCTCGGGGCAAGGCTCGGCCCTCGGGCGTCTCGGAGCGACCTCACAGTTCCGAGGGGCGCCGCGCCCCGCCCCGCCCGTTCCTGGCGGCCGCTCGCACACGCCTCGCTCCTTTTTAGACGCCCCAGCGCCCCTCCACGACTCCCACGGCGAGAGGTCGGTCGGCCTGGGGCCCCCCACTGTCCCGGCATACAGTGGGCGCCGTGCTGTCGAGCGGGCACCTGGGACAGGGCGGTCCTCCGAGCCCGAGGCCCCCGCGGCCCGTACCTGACCCGCGACCTCGCCGGTTTCCAGCTGCACGTTGCCGCGGCTCCGGCTCTCGCTGTCGCTCAGCAGGTCGTCCTCCGAGTCCTCGAGCAGCGACGAGGAGCCGGTGGAGGACAGCGACGAGGTGGACAGGCGGCGTGGCTGCTGCAGGTGCGAGCCCACAGCCGGGAGCCAGTCGCCCTCCGGAGGCGGCGGTGGCGGCGGCCCGGGGCTGGCCGGGGTTACGTCCGGCTCTTCGGCCGTCACAGTCAGCTGCGGGATCACCGGGGCGGGCGGGGCCCGCGGAAGCCCGTTGGGCACTTGTCCCCCACGCCGCTTGGCCCGGCGGGCTCGGGGCTCCCCGGCCGCGGCGGAGGCAGCGACCGCGGCGCAGCGCGCCTCGAAGAGCAGGCGCAGCTCTCCGACGCTCCGGCGCGGGGCCCGCTCCAGCCCCGGGCTGCAGGGCCCCGCGCCCCCCGGCCGCGCCATGCCCGCGGGACGTCCCGGCAGGGTCATCTCCCGACCCAGCAGCAGCGCCCGAGCCCACCAGCCCGCGGCGCGGCGGGGACTGGAGACGCTCTGCGCCCCGGGCTCGAGACTGCCCCCGGGCGGAGCCTCGCCCGCCCGGGCCCCGCCCCGCCCCGCCCGCGGGGCCGCCCCCAGCACTTTCGGAGAAAGCGCGGGCCTCGTAGCGCCGCGTGCCGGGGCAGGCTCCCGCTTACCCCTCGCCATAGCCAGGAATCCCAGACCCGGTTTCCAAAAAGCTCCGGTCAGGCCCCCGCCCTCGAACAGGTGCGGGGGACCGCTTCGCCCCGGAGTCTTTTTACTCCCCGACTTTGGAAGGATTCCTCCAGTGGGATCAGGGTCCTGACCCAGGACCGGAAGGAGCTACTTCTGCCTGAACCCCGACCCCCTCCGCTACGCACTCCCTCGGGTGGGCTTCTTGGGTGTTCCCTCCTATCCGGGCAAAGGCTTCTTAATCTCTGGAGTTTCTCTGCAGCCGGGGCTTCTCAGAAAGAGTTGAAGGCCAGTGGCCTCCCAAGGAAAACTCACGCTAGGCGTGCAGCCAGCTGGACACTCTATTCCAGGGTCGAGTTGAGGTTGCTCCTACCCTATGCCCTGAAGCTCCCATTTCCTGGCGGGCAGAGAACTAGATGTCTTGGCCCTGCATTCCCCTTCCCAACCCACCCAGTGCCGCACAAACTCCTAGCCAGTGGTGGCCTTGCGTCGTCCCTTACTAGCTGGAGGTACTGAGTCGCTCTTCTTCCTCTCCTTTCTCCCCATCTCCCCTGGCCTTTTTTGGAGCCAAAGTCTTGGAGTCTGCTGTGTGGCTTCAAAAAAAGTAATTTCACCTCTGAACTGCAGATTCTCCTTCACATAGGTGTTGTCCACCTTACAGGGCTGCTTTGAGAGTAAAAAGAGTAAAAAGCTCAGCAGTACAGCATTTGCTTAGTATGCGGGAAATACTGAATTCCATGCCCTACAATGGAAGAAAAAGATGTGTAGCATGCCTTCGCCTCCCCCACTCTGGAGGCAGAGGTAGGAAAATCACCATGAGTTCACAGCCAGCTTGAGACTACATACTGAAGCCCAAATCAGCATGGGCTAGAGTGAGACCCTCGAAAAAGAAACTAAACCGAAATAAAAAGAAAAGATGTTCCCGGTGTGTTGGCTCATGCCTTTAATCTCAGCACTGGCGAGGCAGAGGTAGGATCACCTGAGACTACGGAGTGAATTCCAGGTCAGGTTGGGCTACAAGGAGAGACCCTACCTCGAAAAACAAAACACAACAAATAAAGATGTGAAATCTCTAAATGTTGAGAACTTTTTAGTATGGCAGAGCCAACCTCTCAGGCCCATCACATTCTAGAAGGAATTGTAAGCAGTCTTTTTCAGCCCTTCCCCACTTTGTAAACTATGGAAAACCACTTTGTGCAGACTTGTGGCTGTTGTACAGAGCACCGATGAAGTTTTGGACAGTTCAATGTCTTTGGGGAGGACCGGAGTGGGGATGGAGGCATTGAGGCAGGGTCTCACTGTACCCCAAGCTGCGAAGTCTTTATCATCTCTGAGCTGCACATTGGTGTCAGCTACTGCTAGTGGTTTTGAGCAGAAGCCAAGCCTTTCCCAGAAGTATGAAGATCACCCATCAGTCACTTAGTTCTTAGGATTATTGGGGTCCTGCCTGGAGGATTGCCTCCAAAGCTGACAAAAGCCTCAAGGGGGACTTGCCTTTCGTTGTTTCCCTTCAGCCAGAAGAAGAGGGTGCTGGTGCGCTTATTCCACCTCTCTTCCCCCCACTCTCAAATAACAACAACAATAATAATAATTATTATTATTATTATTTGAGGTAGGATCTCGCTCTAGCCCAGGCTGACCTAAATTCACTATGTAGTCTCAGGGTTTGCGATCCTCCTACCTCTGTCTCTCAAATGCTGGTATTAAAGGTGTGCGCCACCATGCCTGGCTCAAATAATTATTGGGGGTGTTTGTTTTTTTTGTTTGTTTGTTTGTTTTTCGAGGCAGTGTTTCACTCTAGCTCAGGCCGACATTGATCTTCCTACTTCTGCCTGCTGAGCTCTGAGAAGGCGTGCGCCACCATGCCCGGCCAAATAATAATTTTTTTTTTTTGAGGTAGGGTCTCACTCCAGGCCCAGGCTGACCTGCAATTAACTATGTAGTTTCAGGGTCGCCTCGAACTCACGGTATCCTCCTACCTCTGCCTCTCAAGAGCTGGGATTAAAGGCGTGCACCACCACGTCTGGCTTCAAATAATAATTTTTAAATATTTTTATTTATTTGCAAGTAGGGAGAGGGAGAGAGAATGGGCACAGCAAGGCCTACAGCCACTGCAAATGAACTTCAAATGCATACATCACTTTGTTCATCTGGCTTTACATGGGTACTGAGGAATTGAATCCTGGTTGTTAGGCATTGCAGGCAGGCACCTTAATAAATGAGCCATCTCTCCAGCTCTCAAACAATTTCCTTCCTCCCTCCCTCCCTCCTTCCCTTCCTTCCTTCCTTCTTTCCTTGCTTTCTCTTTCTCTCTTTCTTTTTTTTTTTTTTTCGAGGTAGGGTCTTTGTCTAGTCCAGGCTGACCTGGAATTCACTATGTATGCTCATGGTGGCCTTGTATTCAATGTGATTCTCCTACCTCTGCCTCCCGAGTACTGGGATTAAAGGCATGCACCACCACTCCTGGCTAAACAATTTTTTAAAAAAATTTTTATTGACAACTTCTTTAATTATAGACAATATCCCATGGTACTTCCCTTCCTCCCCCCACAAATTTTTTTAAAGAAAATTCTAGGAGACAAAGAAAGCAAAAGAATAGGAGAATGAGTTGGAGAGTGAGAAATAGAGGGAATAAAAGAACAAAATAATAGCCAGGTGTGGTAGCACATGTCTTTAATCCCAGCACTTGGGAGGCAGAGGTAGGAGGATTCCTGTGAGTTCAAGGCCACCCTGAGACTACAAAGTAAATTCCAGGTCAGCCTGACCTAGAATAAGACCCTACCTCAAAAAAAAAAAAAAAAAAAAAAGAATGAAATAAGGGTGCTGGAGAGATGGTTCAGTGGTTAAGGTCCTTGTCTGTGGAGTCTAAGGACCCAGGTTTGATTCCCCAGAACCCATGTAAGCCAGATGCACAAGGTGGCGCATGCATCTGGAGTTCATTTGCAATGGCTAGAAGCCCGGGTGTGCCCATTCTCTAATAATTAAATTAAAGTAAAATAAAAAGAATGAGCTGGGCATGGTGGCACATGCCTTTAATCCCAGCACTTGGGAGGCAGAGTTAATTCCAGGTCAGGATCACCATGAGAGTTCAAAAAGGATAAAAAAATGAAGACTGGGCATGGTGGCACATGCCTTTAATCCCAGCACTTGGGAGGCCAGGTCAGGCCATGAGTTCAGGATGCCCTGAGAATGAGACCCTAGGCTAGAAAAACAAAAACAAAAACAAAAACAAGAATTTTAAAAAAATAAATAAAAAGAATGATCCTGGCATGGTGGCTCCAGGTCTTACTCTAGTCCAGGATGACCTAGAATTCACTATGTAGTCTCAGGGTAACCTGGAACTCACTGTGATCCACCTACCTCTGCCTTCGAAGTGCTAGAATTAAAGGTGTGTACTATCATGCTTGGCACCATTGCTTTTGCTTTTTATTCTACTTTAATGAGAGAAATGGCACATCACGGCCTCTAGCCACTGCAATCAAACTCAGACACATGTACCACCTTGTGTGTCTGGTTTACGTGGGCTCTGTGGAGCTGAACCTGGGTCCTTAGGCTTCGCAGGTAAGCACCTTAACCATTAAACCATCTCCCCTGCCCATCCATTTTTTTTTTTTTAAAAAAAAATTAATTTATTTATTTGAGAGAGAGAGACGGAGGCAAAGAGAAAGAGAGAATGGGCATGCCAGGGCCTCCAGCCACTGCAAATGAACTTCAGATGCATGGGCCCCCATGTTAATCTGTTTTACATGGGTCCTGGAGAGTTGAACCGGGATCCTCTGGCTTTGCAGGTGAACACCTTAACCGCTAAGCCATCTCTCTAGCCCCCACCATTTCTTTTTTCCCCCTTTATTTATTTTTTCCCTTTCCCCCATTTATTTATATATTTTTGGTTTTTTGAGGTAGGGTCTCACTCTAGCCCAGGCTGACCTGGAATTCACTCTATAGTCTCAGGGTTTTTTTTTTTTTTTTTTTGGTTTTTCCGAGGTAGGGTCTCACTCTAGCTCAGGCTGACCTGGAATTACAGGGTGGCCTTAATCTCACAGCAATCCTCCTACCTCTGCCTCCTGAGTGCTGGCCACCATGCCCGGCTCTTTTTTTTTTTTTTTTTTTTTTTTTTTTTGACAACTTCCTTAATTGTAGGCAATATCCCATGGTACTTCTTCCCTCTTTCCCTCTCTCAGTCTCTCTTTTCATTTGGATGTCATCATCTTTTCCTCCTTTTAGAATGGTCTTGTGTAGGTAGTGTCAGGCACTGCGAAGTCGTGGATATCCAGGCCATTTGTGTGTGGAGGACCACATTGTAAGGAGTACTACCCTTCCTTTGGCTCTTACCTCCATGACACTGAAAACCTACAACAAGGGTAGTCATGGGCCCTAGGAGTGTAACATCTGCTGGTGTCTGGCTAAATGTATATACTATGCTTACCAAACTGCCCAGTAAGGACTTATCTTAATGTCCATACCCATATATTAATGCTCCTCTCACTTTTGGTTAGAGAAGCTTCTCATTTCAGATGATGGTGACCTTGGGATGATTCAGAAGGCACCATGGTGCTGAGAAGAAGGGACAGAGGAGTGCACAGCACTGAAATATCTCTAACACACCTTCCAAGGCTCAGGGTCCATTGCAGAAGAGGTGGCAGAAAGAATGTAAGACCCTACCATTGCTTTTTTTTTTTTGGTTTTTGAGGTAGGGTCTCACTCTGGCCCAGACTGACCTGGAATGCTATAACTATAGGCATATGCTTCCATATTTGGCATTTTTTCCATTAACATCCTCCAGCCTAGTCCCTAATCCAATAAAGACAGAGTCCGTTTCCACCTACCACTGGCAGAAAACAGTGGGGTGCCAGGCGTGGTGGCACACTTCTTTAACCCCAGCATTTGGGAAGCAGAGGTAGGAGGATTGCTGTGAGTTCGAGGCCACCCTAAGACTATATAGTGAATTCCAGGTTAGCCTGGACTAGAGTGAAACCCTATCTCAAAAAACAAAACAAAAAAAGAAAGAAAGAGAGAGAGAGAGAGAGAAAGAAAGAAAGAAGAAAACATAGGGGCATATATTAAGGGAAAGCCAGTCCCAGTCCGAATATAGCTATAAGACAAGGCCAAGGAGCTCCAATATCCTCTTTTTAAAGACAGGAATGATTTTTGAAACCCTCTTTTGTGAGTCAATGCCCCACACCCATTTAAGATGGGTTCTTGCTATGTCACTCAGGCTGGTCTTACCAGTTTTAAACTGCTGGGCTCAAGTGATCTTCTTGCCTCTGCATCTTGAGTGCTGAGGCCACAGATGTGTGCTACCATCCCCAGCTTTCTACATTCTTTTTTTTTTTTTTTTCCAGGTAAGGTCTCTAGTTCAGGCTGACCTGGAATTCACTATGAAGTCTCAGGGTGGCCTGGAGCTCACAGTGATCCTCCTACCTTTGCCTCCCTAGTGCTGGGATTAAAGGTGTGCGCCACCACGCCAGGCTCTCTTTTGTTTTTTGAGTCAAGGTCTCACTGTGTTGTACAAGCTGGCTTCAAAGTCAAAATCCTGCCTCAGTCTGCACTGGGATTGCAGGTTTTTGTCACCATCCATTTTGTAAGATGGATTTTTTTTAAATTTTATTTTATTTTTTAAAGATTTTTAAATATTTATTTATTTATTAGAGACAGAGAGAGAGAGGGAGAGGGAGAGTGAGAATGGGCGTGCCAGGGCCTCTAGCCACTGCAAACGAACTCCTGACACTTGCGCCCCCTTGTGCATCTGAATTATGTGGAACCTGGAGAATCGAACTGGGATCCTTCAGCTTCGCAGGCAAATGCCTTCACTGCTAAGTCATCTCCCCAGCCTGGATTTTTTTTTTTTTTTTTTTTTTTTTAGAGAGAGGAGGTTTTCAAGGTATGGTCTTGCTCTAGCCCAGGCTGTCCTGAAATTCATTATGTAGTCTCATGGTGGCCTCAAACTCATGGTAATCCTCCTACCTTTGCCTCTCAAGTGTGGGGATTAAAGGTGTGTGCCTTCACGCCAGCACACCCCTTCCCATATATATTATTTATTTGCAAGCAGAGGGATATAAAGAGAGAGAGAGACACACACAGAGAGAGTATGGGTGTGCCAGGGCCTCTAGCCACTGCAAACAAATTCCAGATGCATGTACCACTTTGTGCATCCAGCTTTTATGTGGGTACTAGGGAATCGAACCCAGGTCAATAGGCTTTGAAGGAAAACACTTTAACTGCTCAGCCATTTCTCTATTCCCAACCTATTTTTTAAGATTTTATTTTTTTTATTCATTATAATCAGAGATGGAAAGAGAGAGACTGAGATGTGCACGCCAGGGCTTCCAGCCTCTACAAATGAACTCCAGACACATGTGCCACCATGTGCAGCTGGCTTATGTGGAACCTAAAGAATTGAACCTGTGTCCTTAGGCTTCAAAGGTATGCGTCTTAACCACTAAGCCATCTCTCCAGCCCCCAACCTGTTTTTTTAAAGTTTATTTATTTATGAGAGAGAGAATGAATGGGTATACTAGAGCCTCCTTTTTTTTTTTTTTTTTTTTTGGTTTTGCAAGGTAGGGTCTCACTCTGGTCCAGGCTGACCTGGAATTAACTATGTAATCTCAGGGTGGCCTTGAACTCTCGGCGATCCTCCTACCTCTGCCTCCTGAGTGCTGGGATTAAAGGTGTGCGCCACCACTCCCGGCTCGAGCCTCCTGCTTTTGCAAATGAACTTCAGATGCATGTGCCACTTAGTGCATCTGGCTTTACATAGGTACTGGGGAATCAAACCTGGCCCATCAGGCTTTGCAAGCAAGCACCTTTATCCACTGAGCCATCTGTCCAGCCTCTTACAACCTAACCTTTTTGTTTTGTTTTGTTTTGTTTTGTTTTGTTTGTTTGTTTTTCAAGGTAGGGTCTCACTCTAGCCCAGGCTGACCTGGAATTCACTCTGTGTTCTCAGGGTGGCCTCGAGCTCATGGCAATCCTCCTACCTCTGCCTCCCAAGTGCTGGGATTAAAGGCATAAGCCACCATGCCTGGCTCTATTTTTTTTTTAGGCATCTCAAAGGGGTCCTGCTTTCTGAGGCATCTGGGTTCTCCCTTTTTCTATGGCCTTCTGGACTCATTGTGCCTGAGGCCTGCATCTCTCCTGGAGTACAACAGCACTGGAGCACAAACTCTAGGCTAGGGGAGGTCTGGAAAATGGGTTGTGCAAGGTTAGGAGTTTCTGGGGGCCTGCTTAATTTGTCTCTACTCTTTACTCCATAGCCAGGAGCAAAATCATTCTTCCCTATCCCCACCTCCACCAGGCCCAGGGCCATCTCTGAAGTTTCTTAAGACAAGGTGGGGGTGTAATTTTGAATTGGGCACTTGTTGCTCTGAGTCTTGAAGGCTTCTTCAGAGGCTGCTAGCTCTGTGGTGGAGGGGTTGGGATATCACGTTCTAGACCAGTACAAGATCTCATTCTAGTAACACATTATGTTGTATGGGGCTTGGTGTCCTTCTAAGGAACTTTCTGAACCTTTTCAATATTTTGTAGTAATATCTTTGACTCACAGATCACATTTCCATTGAACAAATACCATGAACCAGGCATTGTGCTAGGTACAAAGGATATAGGAATGTGTGATCCTCTTCCTAGAAGTGATGGTCTGTTTTGCATTTTTATGGAAGAAAACCAGAAAGGAGCAAACCAGAAAATGTGCTCTAGGATACTAAAGGTTTTCCTTACTGTTTCCAAGGGCTTGTCTGTGAAGAGGTGGGAATCTTGGTCTTTCAGCTGCTTTATGTATCTCATAAAGTCCTCAGCTGGCCATTCTGATGCCTTGCTCTGCCTAGAGAGGGGGCTGGAGGGTTGATGGGAGTCAGGACACTGTGAGAACTTTAGGATGGAAAGAACATATGTTCTTTTCCTGGAAGAGGAACTGCAAACCATTCTGTTTGCCTCTGGGTTTTTCTTCTTTCCTCTGCCTCAATCTGTGGGAAGAGTGTGGGAGGGACTCAATGGTGGTTTTAGCAGGGCTGGGGATTTAGCAATGCTGCAATCTGTCATTCTTGTCTAAATTGAACAAAATGGTGCTGGAGAGATGGTTTAGTGGTTAAGGAACTTTCCTGTGAAGCTTAAGGACCCAGCTTCGATTCCCCAGTATCCACCTAGGCCCTGGTGCGCCCATGCTCTCCCTCTTTTCCCCCTCTCTACGTCTCTTTATATATATAATATTTAAAATAAAATGTGTTACCACTACTGTGTATGTGAAGTTAAGTCTGGTCTCTCCAGGATACTGGTTCCTATGAGCTGCCTTTTCAGAATTGCAGGAGGTGGTGGCCTGAGGTCTGCGACTCAGTAAATGAAGCTGTGCATGGGACACTGGATGGGATGCCCTGGGCCCGCCCTCCTCATCCTCTCACTAGGGAGTCTCCCTGCATCACCCAGTCATAGGTAGCTCCCACCCCATTTTAGATCTCTGTGTCTGAGGTGTGACCCAGTACACTAAGCGTCAGCATCAGGGCGGAAGCAGGAAGCTACCCTGGGACCTGGGTCCCCAGGCTAGTGCCCAATGTGCCTGCGATTGGGGAGGTGGGGAAGAACAAGCTAATGCTACCGGCCAAGAGAGCGCCTGAGACCTGTTGGCTTCCAAGATCCTAAAGCTCTGGATGCAAGCGAGCAAGCGAGCATCCACAAAGCTCGGGTCTGTGCGCAGAGGAAGTGAACAGTACAGGGCCGGGGCCATAGACACCCCTGCTCCCTCCTCGGGTCCGCAGCAGGAATCCCCGGTGAATCCAATAGCCCAGACCGCAGCCTAGGTCCGGCCCCTGCAGGATGACTGCTGGGTCCTATCATTCACTTCTTACTGGCAGTCAAGCGCGTGCCAGGCAAGGTGCTGGGGATAGAAAGCCACACTGCAGACACAAGTGGTTTCTTGGCTGGGAGCTGGAAGGGCATTCATATGGGGTGGGTTCGAAGACTTCACCCAGAGGACTTTACTTCTTGGTTGGGCGCCTAGGGGCGAGAGGCAGTTGGTTTTTATGTTTTTTTTTTTTTTTTTTTTTTTTTTTTTTTGCGAGGTAGGGTCTCACTCTGGTCCTCCAGGCTGACCTGGAATTAACTATGTAGTCTCAGGGTGGCCTCGAACTCTCCGCGATCCTCCTACCTCTGCCTCCCGAGTGCTGGGATTAAAGGCGTGCGCCACCATGCCTGGCTTGGTTTTTATGTATTTTTCAAGGCAGGGTTTCACTCTAGCTCAGGCTGACCTGGAATTCACTGTGTCGTGTCAGGGTGGCCTCAAACTCACGGCCATCCTTCTACCTCTGCCTCCCAAGTGCTGGGATTAAAGGCATGTGCCATCATGCCCAGCTGTGCGACCATATATATATTTGAAAGAGAGAAAGAGGCAGAGAGAGAGAGAGAGAGAGAGAGAGAGAGAGAGAGAGAGAGAGAGAGAGAGAGAGAGAAGGGGCACGCCAGGGCCTCCAGCACTGCAAACGAACTCCAGACACATGCACCCCCTTGTGCATCTGACTTACGTGGGTTCTGGAGAATCGAACCGAGATCCTTTGGCTTTGCAGGAAAACCGCTTTAACCACTAAGCCATCTCTCCAACCCCGCCATCGGATATTTTTGAGCTTTTTTACACTTTTGTGGCTTGAATTTCAGATACACTTGTGAAGAGGTCAAGGCTCAAGTCATTAGTGGGGTGTGGAAAACTAGAGGGAAATTACAAGGAATGTGGCATCTGGAAGGTTTCCCAAACCACATCATTGCCTGTCAGTCAAACCTCAATCTGGAGTCAGAATTTCCTGTACCCATTCAGGGACCCACTCCCTGGGCCATGACCTGGGGCTCTGGTTGTGCCTTCTGCCTCATTCCCAAGCTGTTCTGCAGCCTTTGCTCCACTTTATCTGTTTGGCTGCCCACTCTATCCTGACCCCCATCCAGTAGTGGGACCAATTCTTCCTTGGCAGCCCAGGGTCTTCTCTCATGACATTTACTGAACCTCTTGGGGAGCAGGAGCAAGAATGCTATATTTAACATTAACACCTTCCTGAAAGAGTATCCATTTTTGTGTACAAAATTGTGTTCTGTTAGCAATTTTGAGTGCACTGGAGCCTTTCAAGCCAGTGGCTCTCCAGTTCATTTTCTTGAGACTTACAAAGAAGTGACAAGTGCAGACATTAAAAGAGAAACAAGATGTAAAGTGGTGTTCTTTTGTTGTTCTTGTTGTTTTCTTCTTCTTCTTACAAGCAGTTAGGGACAGAAGCCCAAAGAGAGAAAAAGGAGATGCCATTATGTCCATTCTGGCAAAACTGAAATTTGCATCATCTGATCTGATCCTGCCTTATCCAAAATGGCTGCCAGTTGACACTCCCTGCAAGATCTTCCTACTTCTTCCTCACCTGAGCCTCTTGGGACAACCAGTACAAGAATCAATCACATTTTGGTAACTCCCATGAACCAATCAAGTCTTCCCCCTTCCCCTTACCTGAGTCTGACAAGAAAATCCATTAAAAAATATATAGGTATATATGTGTGTATATATATATGTATATATATATTTCGAGGTAGGGTTTTGCTCTGGCCAGGCTGACCTGGAATTCACTAAGTAGTCTCAGGGTGGCTTTGAACTCACAGCAATCCTCCTACCTCTGCCTCCCTAATGCTGTGTGCGCCACCACATCCGGCTTTAAAAAATATTTTTGAGGGCTAGATGCTGTTAAGGTGCTGCACCAGGACCTCGGTTCATCCAGGCATTTAAAAATTGTTTACAGTGGCTTTTGAAATATTTCTCTCTCTCTCTCTTTTCTTATCAAATATATTTTAAAAATATATTTTTGAAATGTTATTATTTATTTATTTATTTGAGAGAGGAAGAGGCAGTTAGAGGGGGAGAGAGAGAGAATTGGCATACCAAGGCTTCCTGCTACTGAAAATGAAGTCCAGATGCATGTGCTACCTTGTATTTCTTGCTTATGTGGGTAGTAGGGAATTGAACCTGGGTCCTTAGGTGTTGTAGGCAAGCACCTTAACAAGTAAACCATTTCTTCAGTTCCAATAAAATCTATTTAATTTTTTTTTTTTTTTTTTTTTGGCTTTTCAAGGTAGGGTTTTGCACTAACCCAGGCTGACCTGGAATTCACAATGTAGTTTCAGGGTGGCCTTGAACTTACAGTGACCTTCCTACTTCTACCTCCCCAGTGCTGGGATTAAAGACGTTTGCCACCATGGCTAGCTCAAAAATATTTTTTTGGTGTTTTTTTATTATTATTATTTTTTTTTGGTTTTTTGAAGTAGGGTCTTACTCTAGCCGAGGCTGACCTGGAATTAGTCTCAGGGTGGCCTCAACTCATAGTGATCCTCCTACCTCTGCATCCCGAGTGCTGGGATTAAAGGCATGCACCACCATGCCCGACTATTTTATTATTATTATTATTATTATTATTATTTTTTATTATTATTATTTATTATTATTATGCCACCATGCCTGGCTGAGAAACTTCTCTTTTCAGATGACAGTGACCTTGGGATGACTCAGAAGAAGTGACAGAGGAGTGCTCAGCACTGAAACATCTCTAACACACGTTTTCAGGGTCCAGTTCTCAGGGTGGTGGAAAGAATGTAAGAGCCAAAGGAAGGGTAGGACTCCTTACAACGTGCTCCTCCAGACACAAAATGGCCTGGATATCCATGACCTCACAGTGCCTGACACTACGTACATAAGACCATCATAACAGGAGGAAAAGAAGATCATGACATCAAAATAAAAGAGAGACTGATTGGGGGCAGGGGATATGATGGAGAGTGGAGTTTCAAAGCAGAAAGTGGGGAAGGGAGGGAATTACCACGGTATATTTTCTACAATTATGGAAGTTGTCAAAAAAATAAAAATAAAAATAAGCCAGGCATAGTGGCGCACGCCTTTAATCCCAGCACTGGGAGGCAGAGGTAGAAGGATTGCCGTGAGTTCAAGGCCGCCCTGAGACTACATAGTTAATTCCAGGTCAGCCTGGGCCAGAGTGAGACCCTACCTCGAAAAGAAAAAAAAAAAAGAGAGAGAGAAGTTTCTCTAACCAAAAGTAAGAGCAGTATTAATATATGGGCTTGAACATTAAGAGAAGTGCTTACTGGGCAGTTTGGTGAGCACAGTATATACATTTAACCAGACACCAGCGTATGTTATATCCCTAGGGCTCATGACTACCCCTGTTGTAGGTTTTCAGTATCAGGGATGCATTCCCTCCCATGGAGCAGGTCTCCAGTCCAATTAAAGAACAGTTGGTTTCCTCCATAACAGACGTGCCACTATTTCACCTGTTGGCTCATTTGGCCGGCTGGCGACATTTAAGGCTTGCAGTGTCCACTGTTGAGTGTCTTCACTGGTGATTTCTCTCTCTCCCACTGAACTGCATGCAGCATAGCTTTTTCCAGCTTTCTGTCAGCTGGTCCACATGGAGGAGGCTTTCAGCTCAGATGCATCAGGATTTCTCAGTGACCTTGCAGCCTAAGTATGTGGAGTCTTCAGCAATAGGGTCTTACCATCTACTCCTGGTAGGAAACCAAGGGCCTTGGCAATGGCCTGTAATGTTTTGGGCTTATCTGTGACCTTCCTGGCCAACAACTCACTAGAAGGAACCCCATCCCTGGCACTGAAAATTTTCTAGTAACAATCTATGGCTTCTGAGTGTTTCATTGTCCAGAAAAGTAGGTTTCCATATGACTTATTTATATCCTCTTAGATTTTGATTAGCCCTCCCTCCACCTTTACTGTACTCAGTCTCTTCCCCTGACCTCACTTAGACCTTTTCATCCCCATTAATCTGTTCTTTTACTTACGTATATATAATACCATCCTCTTAAGTCCCCCCTCCCTCCCTTTCTATTCCCTTTATATTCCCTTTCTAGCTTCCTGGCTTCTGCTACTGAGTTTGATTCCTACTCACATAGAAGTCCAATCATTTGTAGCTAGGATCCACATATAAGAGAGAACATGTGACATTTGGCTTTCTGGGCCTGGGTTACCTCACTAAGTATAATCCTTTCCAGATCCATCCATTTTCCTGCAAATTTCATAACTTCATTTTTCTTTACCGCTGAGTAGAATTCCATTGTGTAAATGTGTCACATCTTCATTATCCACTCATCAGTTGAGGGACATCTAGGCTGGTTCCATTTCCTAGCTATTGTGAATAGAATGACAATAAACATGGTCGAACAAGTATCTCTAAAGTAGTGAGACAAGCCCTTAGGATGTATGCCTAGGAGTGGTATAGCTGGGTCATATGGTAGATCTATTTTTAGCTGTCTCTGTACCAGATTGCATTCCCACCAACAGTGTAGAAAGGTTCCTCTTTTTCCGCATCCTCGCCAGCATTTATGGTCATTTGTTTTCATGATGGTAGCCAACCTGACAGGAGTGAGATGGAATCTTAATGTAGTTTTAATCAGCATTTCACTGATGACCAGAGATGGAGAGAACATTTTTTTAGATGTTTATATGCCATCTGTATTTCTTCTTTTGAGAACTCTCTATTTAGTTCCATGGCCCATTTTTTAATTGGGTTGTTTGATTTGTTATTATTTAATTTTTTGAATTCTTTGTATATCCTAGATATTAATCCTCTGTCAGATGTATAGATGGCAAATATTTTCTCCCATTCTGTAGGTTGTCTCTTTGCTCTATTCACAGTGTCCTTTGCTGTACAAAAACTTTGTAATTTCATGAGGTCCCAGCAGTTGATCTGTGGTTTTATTTCTTGAGCAACTGGGGTTACATTCAGAAAGTCTTTGCCAAGACCAATATGTTGAAGGATTTCCCCTACTTTTGCCTCTAGCAGTTTCAGAGTTTCAGGTCTGATATTAAGGTCTTTGATCTATTTGGACTTAATTCTTGTGCATGGAGAGAGATAAGGATCTATTTTCATCCTTCTACAGATACTTACCCAGTTTTCCCAGCACCATTTGCTGAAGAGGCTGTCTTTTCTCCAATGAGTACTTTTGGTATTTTTGTTGAAGATCAGGTGCCTATAGCTACCCAGACTTACATCTGTGTCCTCTGTTCTGTTCCATTGATCTACATGTCTGTTTTTGTGCCAGTACCATACTATTTTTGTTACTATGGCTCTGTAATATATGTTAAAATCAGGTATGGCTCTGTAATATATGTTAAAATCAGGGATGGTGATACCACCCTGAGACCTAGTTTTCCAGGTTGCCTGGACCAAAATTGTTTTAGATATTCAGGTATGGTGTTTTTTTGTTTCCAAAATTGTTTTAGATATTCGAGGTTTTTTGTGCTTCCAATTTAATTTAATTTAATTTAATTTTTTTGGTTTTTTGAGGTGGGGTCTCACTCTAGCCCAGGCTAACCTGGAATTCATTATGTAGTCTCAGGGTGGCCTCAAACTCATGGTGATCCTCCTACCTCTGCCTCCTGAGTGCTGGGATTAAAGGCATGCGCCACCACGCCTGGCTAAAGTACTTTATTTTTGCTGTTGTTGTTGCAATTGTGAATGGGAGTGATTCTCTGATTTCATCCTCTGTGTGTTTGTTGTCAGCATATAGGAAGGCTACTGATTTCTGTGTGTTTATTTTGTATCCTACTACTTAGCTATAGGTGTTTAACAGCTCTAATAGTTTGCTGGTGGAGTCTTTAGGGTCCTTTATGTATAGAATCATATCATTTGCAAATAATGATAATTTAATCTCTTCCTTTCCAATTTGTATCCCTTTTATGTGTCCCTTGCCTTTTTGCTATGGCTAAGGCTTCTAGTACTATATTAAATAAAAGTGGGGACAGTGGACACCCTTGTCTTGTTCCTGATTTTAGTGGGAAAGCTTCATGTTTTTCTCCATTTAGTATTATGTTGGCTATGGGTTTGTCATAAATAGCTTTTATTATGTTGAGATATGTTCCTTCTATTCCCAGTCTCAATAGGACTTTTATCATGAAGGGATGTTGCATTTTGTCAAATGCTTTTCCTCATTATGATCATGTGATTTTTGTCCTTCAGTCCATTTATATGATGTATTACATTTATCAATTTGCATATGTTGAACCATCCCTGCATCTCTGGGATAAAGTCTACTTAGTCGGGGTGAATGATCTTTCTGATATATTCTTTTTTTTAAAAAAGTATTTTTAATTTTACTTATTTATTTGAGAGAGGGAAAGAAAAGAGAGAGAGAGAGAGAGAGAGAGAATGGGTGTGCTAGGGCCTCCAGCCACTGGAAACAAACTCCAGATGCATGCCTTGTGCATCTGGCTTATGTGGGTCCTGGGGAATTGAACCGAGGTCCTTTGGCTTTGCAGGCAAGCGCCTTAACCACTAAGCCATCTCTCCAGCCCTGATATATTCTTGTATTCTGTTCGCCAATATTTTGTTGAGAAGTTTTGCATCTATGTTCATGAGGGAGATTGGTCTCTAATTTTCTTTTTCGGTTCTATATTTGTCTGGTTTTGGGATCAGGGTGATGCTGGCTTCATGAAAGGAGTTTGGTAGGATTCCTCCCTCTTCCATTTTATGGAAACATTTAAGAAGATTGGTGTTAGTATGTCCAAGAAGGTCTGCTAATATTCACCAGTGAATCCATCTGGGCCTGGACTTTTATAACTGCTTGGATCTCCATACATGTTATAGGTCTATTTAAGTGGTTAATCTCATCTTGATTTAATTTAGGTAGGTCATATAAATCAAGGAAATCATCCATTTCTTTCAGATTTTCAAACTTAGTGGAGTTTATGTTCTTATAGTATGTCCCTATGATTTTTTTAAATTTCTCTGGTAGCTGTTGTGATGGTGCATTTTTCATCTCTAATTTTATTAATTTGTTTCTCTTCTCTTTCTTTTGGTCAGATTTGCTAAAGGTTTATCAATCTGGCTTATCCTTTCAAAGAACCAACTTTTTGTTTCATTGATTCTTTGGATTTTTTTTTTTTTTGGTTTCTATTTCATTAATTTCTGCCCTAATCTTTATTATTTCTTCCTGTCTACTGATTTTCAATTTGCCTTGTTCTTCTTTTTCCAAGGCCTTAAGGTGAAACATTAAGTTGTTTACTTGAGACGTTTCTAATTTATTAATATAGGCCCTTAAAGCTATAAATTTTCCTCTTAGGACTGCCTTCATTGTGTTCCAAAGGTTTTGGTATGATGTGTTCTCATTATCATTTGACTATGAATTTTTTTATTTCCTTCTTGATTTCTTCATTGACCCATTTATCATTTAGTAGTGTATTGTTTAGTTTTCATGATTTTGTGTATCTATAGGTTTTCTTCTATTGATTTGTTTTTTGATCTCACTATTGATTAGATGTGCAAGGAATTATTTCAGTTTTCCTGTATTTGATTTCTTTGTGATCAGATAGAGTGCAAGGAATTATTTCAGTTTTCCAGATGCATGCACCCCCTTGTGCATCTGGCTTACGTGGGTCCTTTGTTAACCGGGATTTGCTTTGTGTCCTAATATAAGCCATCTCTCCAGCCCACTATTTTAGAGAATGTTCCATGTGCTGCTGAAAAGAATGTGTATTCTGCAGCATTTGGATGAAATATCCTATAGATGTGTTAGGTCCATTTGTTCTATATTGTCATTTAATCCAGATGCATCTCTGTTTATTTTTTGCTGGGATGACCTGTCAATTAGTGAGAGTGGGGTGCTGAAGTCACCCACTACAACTGTGTTTGGTGTTATCTGTGACCTTAGTTCTAATAGCAATTGTTTGATGAAATTGGGGGCCCCCATGTTAGGTGCATATATATTTAGGATTGTAATGTCCTCCTGTTGGAGTGTTCCTTTATCAATATAAAGTGACCTTTATCTTTCCTAAGTAATGTTCATCTGAAGTCTACCCTGCCAGATATTTGGATAACAACCCCTACTTGTTTTCTAGACCCATTTGCTTGAAACACCATTTTCCAACTTTTCACCCAAAGACAGTGTCCATATTTTGTTGAAAGGTGAGTTTCTTAGAGGCAACAAATTGAAGGATCCTGCTTTTTAACCCAGTCTGCAAACCTGTGTCTTTTGGTTGAGGCATGGAGGCCATTGATATTAAGAGTTATTATTGAAAGTTGTGGGGTTTTTTTTTTTGCTATTTTTATTGTTTTGTAGTTCTTCCTGTTTTACCTTTGCTGTTTTATATTAACTAGTATTTGAGTATGGTTTGTTTTTTCCAGATTCCTTATCTGTGTGCTTTTCTTTCTCTTCAGCATGGAGGCTCCGTTCAAGTATTTTCTGTAGAGCTGATTTAGTCTTCACATATTTCTTTAGCCTGCTTTTGTTGTTGAATGTTCTTATTTCTCCATCTATTTGAACAGATAGCTTTGCAGGATAACATAACCTTGGTTGACCATTGTTTTCTTTCAGAACTTTTTTTTTTTTTTTTTTTTTTTTTTTTTTTTTGAGGTATGGTCTCACTTTAGCTCAGGCAGACCTGGAATTCACTATGTAGTCTCAGGGTGGCCTCGAACTCACAGCAATCTTCCTACCTCTGCCTCCCAAGTGCTGGGATTAAAGGCGTGCACCACCATGCCCGGTTTCTTTCAGAACTTGGAATACATCATTCCAAGCCCTTCTGGCTTTTAAAGTGTCTGTTGAGTAATCTGCTGTGATCCTGATGGGCTTGCCTTTGTATGTGACTTGATTTTTCCCTTTAACTACTTTAAATATATTTTCTTTGGTTTATGTGTTTTGTAGTTTAATTATAACATGGTGAGGAGAGGTTCTTTCCAGGTTTTGTCTGTTTGGTGTTCTAAAGGCTTCCTGTATCTTTATCGGCATCATTTCCCTATTTGGTGGATGTTTTTTCTCATAATTTTGTTTGTGTTGAGTAATATGCTGTGATTCTGATGGGCTTGCCTTTGCATGTGACTTGATTTTTCTCTCTAACTGCTTTCAATGTATTTTATTTGGTTTGTATATAATTATAATATGGCAATGAGAGATTCTTTCCAGGTTTTGTCTATTTGGTGTTCTAAAGGCTTCCTGTATCTGCATTGGAATCTCTTTCCCAATTTGGGGGAAGTTTATGATTTTGCTGAAAATGCCTACTGTGGCTTTGGAGTGAAATTCTTCTCCTTCTACCATACCCTGCATTCTGTTTTTTTTTTTTTTTTTTTTTTTTTTGAGGTAGGTCTCACTTTAGCCCAGGTACCCTGAGTTCTGAATTCTTATGTTTGATCTTTTAATAGTGTCCTGAATATCTTGTAATTCCCATTCATACCTTCCTATTAGTTTGTCTTTCTCTTTGTCTCTTTGTTGGACTGTATTAGATCTGCCACCTGGTCTTTTAGTTTAGATATTTTGTTCTCTCCTTCATCCATTCTACTGGTGAGATTTTCTACAGAGTTTGTTATTTGACTTACTGTGTTTTTCTTTATTATTTCTGGTTTTTCTTTATTATTTCTATTTCCTTATTCAAGTCTTGTATTGACCTCCTTATTTCATTAAATTGGTTTTCTGTGTCTTCTTTGATTCCTTTGATTTTCTCTTTGATTTCTATGAGCACATTTATAACCATTCTTTTGAAATCTTTCTCAGGCATTTCCTCTAAATCAGTCTCACTGGAGGTCATTTCTGATGGATTTGTAATTTTTGGTGGATTTATATTGTGTTATTGCATTGATTTTTTTTTTTTTTTTTTTTCCAGGTAGGGTTTCACTCTAGTCTAGGCTGACCTGGAATTCACTATATGGTCTCAGGGTGGTCTCAAACTCATGGCGATCCTCCTACCTCTGCCTCCTGAGTGCTGGGATTAAAGGCGTGCACCACCATGCCCAGCCTTGATTTCCTTCTTGATTTCTTCATTGACTCATCCATCGTTTAGTAGTGTATTGTTTAGTTTCCATGATTCTGTGTATGCTGTATAGCTTTTTTTTTTTTTTTTTGAGGTAATGTCTCATTCTAGCCCAGGCTGACCTGGAATTTACTCTATGTTCTCAAGGTGGCCTCAAACTCATGACAATCCTCCTACCTCTGCCTCCCAAGGGCTGGGATTAAAGGCGTGCACCACCATGCCTGGCTGTATAGCTTTACTTGGTGGTGATTTGTAGTTTAATCCCATTGTGATCAGATAGAGTGCAAGGAATTATTTCAGTTTTCCTGTACTTGTTAAGGTTTGCTTTGTGTCCTAATATATGGTCTATTTTAGAGAATGTTCATGTGCTGCTGAAAAGAATGTGTATTCTGCAGCATTTGGATGAAATGTCCTGTAGATATCCATTAGGTCAATTTGTTCTATGACCTCATTTAGTCCAGATGCTTCTCTGTTTATTTTATTTTATTTTATTTAATTTAATTTTATTTTATTTTTATTTGTTTATTTGAGAGAGAGAGAGAGAAAGAGAGAGAGAGAGAGAGATAGGCAAGAAGAGAGAAAGAGAGACAGACTTAGAGATAATGGGCTCACCAGGGCCTCCAGCCACTGCAAACGAACTCCAGATGTGTGTGCCCCCTTGTGCATCTGGCTTACATGGGTCCTGGGGAATCAAACTTGGGTCCTTTGGCTTTGCAGGCAAGCGCCTTAACTACTAAGCCATCTCTCCAGCCCTCTGTTTATTTATTTTTTGCTAGGATGACCTGTCAATTGATGAGAGTGAGCTGTTGAAGTCACCCAGTATAATTGCATTTGGTATTACCTGTGACCTTAATTCTAATACTGTTTGGTTGATGAAATTGGGAGCCCCCACTTTAGGTGCATATATGTTTAGGACCGTAATGTCCTCTTGTTGGAATGTTCCTTTAATCAATATAAAGTGACCTTCTTGGACTGGAGAGATTGCTTAGTGGTTAAGGCATTTGCCTGCAAAGCCAATGGATCCCAGTTCAGTTCTCCAGGACCCACATAAGCCAAATGCACAAAGGGGTGCATGTGTCTGAAGTAGGTTTGCAGTGGCTGGAGGTCCTAGCATGTCCATTCTCTCTCTCCTTCTTTCTCT
Organism: Orientallactaga sibirica; assembly: GCA_036365145.1. Classification (NCBI taxonomy): domain Eukaryota; kingdom Metazoa; phylum Chordata; class Mammalia; order Rodentia; family Dipodidae; genus Orientallactaga; species Orientallactaga sibirica. The sequence goes on from JAEOAD010000006.1 coordinate 57,370,756, forward strand.
CTCTCCAATCAAAACAAAAAACAAAATTTAAAAAAATTTTCAATAAAGTGACCCTCTTTATCTTTCCTAACTAATGTTGGTTTGAAGTCTATCCTGTCAGATATTAGGATAGTGACACCTGCTTGTTTTCTATGATCATTTTCTTGAAACACCATTTTCCAACCTTTCACCATAAGATAGTGTATGTCTTTTATGGAAAGGTAGATTTCTTGAAAGCAACAAATAGATCCTCCTTTTTTTTTTTTTTTTTTTTTTTCAAGGTAGGATCTTACTCTAGCTCAGGCTGACCTAGAATTCACTATGTAGTCTCAGGATGACCTAAACTCATGATGATCCTCCTACTTCTGCCTCCCAAGTGCTGGGATTAAAGGTGTGTGCCACCACATCCATCAGATCCTGCTTTTTAACCCAGTCTGAAAACCTGTGTCTTTTGGTTGGGGCATTGAGGCTATAGATATTAAGTTATTATTGAAAGGTGTGCATTTGTTCTTGCCATTCTTTTTGTTTTGTAGTTCTTCTGGTTTTACCTTTATTCATTTGTATTAACTAGTATTTAGGTTTGTTTTTTTTTTTTTCTGTTTGCTTATGTGTGTGCTTTTCTTTCTTTTCCACATGGAAGATCCTTTCAAGTATTTTCTGTAGAGCTGGTTTAATGTTCATATATTTCTTTAGTCTGTTTTTCTTATGGAATGTCCTTATTTCTCTGTCAATTTGGATGGATAGCTTTGCAGGATAATGTAATCTTGGTTGAAAGTTGTTATTGTTTAGAACTTGGAATACATCATTACAAGCCCTTCTGGCTTTTAAAGTTTGTGTTGAATAATCTGCTGTGATCCTGATGGGCTTGTCTTTGTATGTGACTTGACTGATTTTGTCTATTTGCCATTCTAAAGGCTCCTGTACCTACATTGGCATTACTTTCCCTATTGGTGGACATTTTCTCTCATGATTTTGTTGAAAATACCTTCTGTGCCTTTGGAATGAAATTCTTCTCCTTCTACTCTGCCCTGAATTTTTTTTTTTTTTTTTTTTTGGTTTTTCAAGGTAGGGTTCCACTCTAGCTCAGGCTGACCTGGAATTCACTATGTAGTCTCAGGGTGGCCTTGAACTCACAGCGATCCTCCTACCTCTGCCTCCCAAGTGCTGGGATTAAAGGCATACACCACCACACCTGGCTTTTTTTTTTTTTCAAGGTAGGGTCTCCCTCTAGCCCAGGCTGACCTGAAATTCACTATGTAGTCTTAGGGTGACCTTGACCTCAGTGATCCTCCTACCTCTGCCTCCCAAGTACTGGGATTAAAGGCATGCAGCACCATGCCCAGCTGTCTTGAATTTTTTTAATCTTTTAAAAATTTTTTATTTATTTACTTAGAGAGAGAAAGAGGCAGAGGGAGAGAGAGAATGGGTGCTCCAGAGCCTTCAGCCACTGCAAATGAACTCCAGACGCATGCGTCCCCTTGTGCAGCTGGCTTATGTGGGTCCTGGGGAATCGAACTGGGGTCCTTTGGCTTTGCAGGCAAACACCTTAACTGCTAAGCCATTTCTCTAGCCCTGTCCTGAATTCTTTTTTTTTTTTTTTTTTTTTTTGGTTTTCTGAGGTAGGGTTTTACTCTAGTCCAGGCTGACCTGGAATTCACTATGTAGTCTCAGGGTGGCCTCGAACTCTTGGTGATCCTCCTACCTCTGCCTCCCGAGTGCTGGGATTAAAGGCATGTGCCACCATGCCCGGCTTCTGCCCTGAATTCTTATGCTTGGTTTCTTCATAGTGTCCTGAATGTTTTGTAATACTCATTCATGCCTCCTGTTAGTTGGTCTATATTAGAGCTGTCACCTGGTTTTCTAGTTTAGATATTTTGTCTTCTCTTTGATCCATTCTACTGGTGAGACTTTGTACAGAGTTTTCTATTTGACTTACTCTGTTTTTCATATCTAATATCTAATACTGGTTTTTTGAGGTAGGGTCTCACTCTGGCCCAGCCTGATAGTCTGTGGCCTGACTCATGGTGATCCTTTCTGCCTAGTACTGGGATTAAAGGCATGCTCATATCCTGATTGGTATTTTCTCATTATTTGTATGTCCTTACTCATGCTATATTGACCTCCTTATTTCATTAAGTTGGTTTCTTATTTTCTCCTTCAGAAGCTGGTTTTTCTCTTTGATTCCTTTGATTTCTTCTTTGATTTCTTTGAATATAGCTATAATCATGTTTTGAAATCTTTGTTAGGTATTTCATCTAAAATAGTCTCATGGGGTCATTTCTGATGGATTTATAGTTTTGGTGGGATTGTATTGTCTTGACTTTTGTGTTTCTTGTATAATAATGCAGAGATTTTTGTATCTTGAGTTTATTTGATTCTTGGGTTTTCTAATTATCTGCTGTGTTCTTAGCTGTGTAAATCCAACTTTATATATTTTTAGGGTAGTTTTTAGGAGTTTAAGGTGCCAAGTGTAGCTCTTATACTCCAAGAAAACAGCAGAAATGATTCTAGGTGTTGAGTTTACCTGCTGTTAAACTATTCTTGTAGGGCTGGAGAGATGGCTTAGCCGTTAATGCGTTTGCCTGCAAAGCCAAAGGACCTCAGTTTGATTCCCCAGGACCCAGGTAAGCCAAATGCACAAGGGGGCACATTCATCTGGAGTTCTTTTGCAGTGGCTGGAAGCCCTGGCGTGCCCATTCTCTTTCTGTCTCACTCTGCCTCTTTCCCTCTCTCAAATAAATAAAAATAAAAAATATTTAAAAATTATTCTTGTATACTGGGTGGAACAATTTACTGGCAAATTCTAAAATTGAACTATGAGGTATACACATTTAATCCAAAGTGGCACAGAGTATTTATGAGGTAGTGGGGATTAAAACAAACAGATAATCTAATAAAGCCAGAGTCCTTAAGGGTGTGTGTTGCCCCACATCCTTAATCCTGTCAAATGGGAAGTTGAGGTTTCTGGTCTGAAATGGCTTCTAGGTCAGCCCGGGGCCGAGTCAGACCTTGTCTCCAATAATGACAGAAGAAATCCCTATGAATCAGGGAACATCAAAGGCAACAATAGTCAACACCAAAATACAGCTTATTTGAGAATGATAAAGCCAACTAAGAATATGTAACACATAACCTACCCTGACATGGAAAGAGAGATTAGCATTCCAGTGCCGACATATGTACCTGCCTTTGTTTAAGTAGGCTGTTACCTTTTGGGATGGCTTCCAATCTCACCAATGCTGAGTGCCCATCTTGATCCCTCTCTGTTGTGCTGTGGATCTAGTGTTCTGATCAGCTGTGCTGGATGCCATGTGGCCAGGGGTAAATGAGTTCTCAAGATGCCTGGAGTTGTATCGGAGCTACTCAGCTGGTCCCATTTGTGTTCTCCTTCAGCAGCTGCTCAGATGGTCCCTTCTGTCTTCTCCTTCAGGTTGCTTGACCTTGCAAGGAGGCTGGTGTGGGTGGAAAATCCCCTCACCTGGTTTCTGCTCCTGCAATGGCTGAGTGGGCAGGCATGCAAACTGGGGCCGCTGATGTCTTGGCAGGATTCTGGCTGGTTTCCTCCTTTTTCCCATTAAAAAAAATTATTTATTCATTTACTAGAGAGAGAGAGAGAGAGAGAGAGAGAGCCTTCAGCCACTACAAATGAATTCCACATGCATGTGCCATTTTGTGCATCTGGCTTTATGGGTATTGGGGAATCAAACCTGAGTCCTTTGGCTTTGCAGGCAAGTGCCTTAACTGCTAAACCAAACTTCTGGTGTCCAAATCCATTTTTAATTGAAAGATCCATGCTGATCTCTGGTCTTTCTGCCCTGTGATCTTGTGTCTGGACACATGTAAGTCCGCCTCTCTTTGCCTCAGCTTTGCTGAGATGGAGAGAGGGCTTCTCTTGACCTAGGCTTTTCCCTGTTTGTCATGCTTTGGGGCAACTTCTCACTTTGATTACATGTAAGATTCATCTTTGGTCTCTGAGTACCCACATACTTCCTCTAAACTCTGGATCAACTACATGGTATTTCCTCTACACTCTGGGCTTGCTATGTGAATAATTAAAAAAAATTATTTGAGAGAGAAAGGCAGATAGATAGATAGATAGATAGATAGATAGATAGATAGATAGAGAGAATGGGCACTCCAGGGCCTTCAGCCATTGCAAATGAACTCCAGATGCATATGCCACCTTGTGCAAACTGGGTCCTGAGGAGTTGAATCTGGGTTCTTTGGCTTTGTAGGAAGCGCCTTAACCACTAAACCATTTCTTCAGCCCTGTTTTTGGTTTTTTGAGGGTCTTGCTCTAGCTCAGGCTGACCTGGAAATCACTATGTAGTTTCAGGATGGTTTTAAACTCAGGGCAATCCTCCTATTTCTGCCTTCCAAGTGCTGGGATTAAAGGCCTTTGTCACCTTGCCTGGAGGAAAGAATAGGTGTGCCAGGGCCTCTAGCCTCTGTAAATGAGCTAGATACATGTACTACCTTGCACATCTGGCTCTACATGGGTACTGAGGAATAAAACTCAGGTCACTATGCTTTGCAGGCAAGTGCCTTAATCACTGAGCAATCCCTCCAGCCCAAACTGTGTCATTTCTTTTTGTTTGTTTTTTTGAGGTAGGGTCTCACTCTAGCTCAGACTGACCTGGAATTCACTATGTTGTCTCAGGGTTGAACTCATGGTGATCCTCCTTCCTCTGCCTCCCAAGTGTTGGGATTAAAGGGGTGCACCACCACGCCCGGCCAACATGTGTCATTTCTTTATACTAAAGGTAACCATGGGTATAATAGCTCTCTTGAATCTATTACTCATTTCTTATTTGAATTTGTCTTTGCTTTCCTTTTCCTCTGCTATTCTTCCTTGATCTATCACCACTAACAATCTCTGAACTTTCTTTGAGGTGTAGGCTTAGGGTTGATGTATCTTGCCTCCCACATGAGTGCGTGTTTCTTCTATTTTATTTATTTATTTGAGAGAAAGAGGCAGAGAGGGGGACGGAGAGAGAGACAGAGAGAATGGGTGCACCAGGGTCTCTAGCCACTGCAAATGAACTCTAGATGCATGTGCCCCCTTGTGCATTTGGCTACATGGGTACTTGAGAAAACAGAGATCCTTTGGCTTTGCAGGCAAACGCCTTAACCGCTAAGCCATCTCTCCAGCCCCATATGTTTCTTCTAAATCCTTTTGCATGGGATTTTAGATCCTGGATTCCACTGTGTGTGAAACTGCTCCAGCTTTTTCTTAGATCCTAATTTCCCCTAAATAAACCTCACAAATTATGATTTATCCCTAAATAAACTCAAAATACACAAGGTGGTGCATATGTATGGAGTTTGTCTATAGTGGCTAGAGGCCATGGCATGTCCATTCTTTCTCTCTAATAAATAAAAATAAAATCTGGGCATGGTGGTGCATGCCTTTAATCCCAGCACTTGGGAGGCAGAGGTAGGAGGATCACCATGAGCTCAAGGCCACCCTGAGACTACATAGTGAATTCCAGCCTGGACTAGAGTGAAACCTTATCTCGAAAAACTAAAAAACAAACAAATAAATAAATAAAATAAAAATAAAAAACCAAAAATTGTTTTTAAAGTCTTAGGAGAAAACAGGAAGTAAAACAGCTGCCCCAGATTGCCATTTTGATGAGTCAGGTTTAGGTCCAAACTAGAATAATTTTCTAGTCTCTCCAAGGCAGGCTGATGTCTGTTCTTTGGGGCATGTGTTTCTAGCTACCTACCTACAAAAAGTTACTTTGCTCCTAATCTCTATCAGTGCTGTGATGAAACCCAGGACCTTGGACATGCTAGGCAAACTTTCCACTGCTGAGCTACATTTTTGGACTCTCTCTCTCTCTCTCTCTCTCTCTCTCTCTCTCTCTCTATATATATATATATATATATATATATATATTTTTTTTTTTTTTTTTTTGAGATAGGGTGTTAAAAATCTAAGCTGGCCTCAAACTCACTATATAGCTGAGTATGACTTTGAATTTCTGATCCTCTTTATTCCAACACCCCGGTGCTGGGATTATAGGTCTGTACCACCATACAAGGTTAATGAGGTTAATGCTGGGCACTAAACTCAGAGCTTCATGCATGTTAGCTAGACAAGAATTCTATCAACTGAGCTACAGCAACCCCTCTCCCCTTCCTTTTTTTTTCTCAAGATAGGGTCTTATTCTGGTCTAGGCTAACCTGGAATTCACTATGTATTCTCAGGATGGCCTTGAACTGGTGATCCTACTACCTGTTTCCTGAGTGCATGTGCCACCATGTCTGGCTAGCCTTCTCCTCTTTTAAACTTGCAATCCTTTTGCCTCCTAAACCTCTATAGTGCTAGGATTATAGTCCAGCTTAAACTGTCCTTTTAAAAGATAGACTACCTATGTATCACATGGAAACGTGATCCCTGGTGAAGTTGGGCTCTGCACCCTTTAAGTAGGGAGGGCTGCACAGACTGGAAGCCCTAAGATGTGTTCTGTTTCAGTGGCTGAGACCTACACCAGGCTAACAAAATTCCACTTTTTTTTTTTTTTTGTTTTTTGAGGTAGGGTTTCACTCTAGCTCAGGCTGACCTGGAATTCACTATGTAGTCTCAGGGTGGCCTTGAACTCACGGCGATCCTCCTACCTCTGCCTCCCGAGTGCTGTTTTTTGAGACAGGGTGTCAGTCTTGTACAGGCTGGCCTGGAATTCATGATGTAGTCTCAGTGATACTCCTACCTCTGCCTCCTGAGTGCTGGGATTAAAAGCATGTGCCACCATGCCCGGCTCGCCACTCCAGTTGTCAGCCACCAGACACTGGGGCTGACTGGGCAGCCTTACAGAAAAGACAGGGCTTAGTGAACCCTCTTAGGGCTGCTGTATAGCTCCGCAATACTCCAGTGACCATCTTTGGTCTGAGAAATGCAAAAATTCTGAGCCGAATCCAATGGCTTCCTGGCTTGCTAGAGCTGCTGGGCCATAGGCACCCATGGTTACCAAAGAACAGGCTCATTTCCTGGAAGAAGATGGGGAGATGAAGTTGACTACCCACCACCTCTCCTCTCCACATGCACTGAAGACTGTCTTCCAGTCAGGTAGCAAATGGCTACCCTACAGCATCTAGATGCTGAGAGCTAAGGTTGACTGCCTGCTCAGTCTGATTTAGAAAGCCCACTGTACCCAACAGCTAGGCAGTGGATGATAAACTGGACACATGTGTAGACTAAATCCCAGGGACCAACCTTTCCAAACTGAAGCAGGCTTGCACCTGGTTCTTACCACTGTATCGTTTTTTCGCCATCGTCTTTCTTGTAGAGGATGATGAGACTTCTTGCTGCCTAGTTCTAATACCATCAGAAAGAATTAGTACTGTGGGGAGGACACACAGATCTCACCCTGCAGGACAAACTAGAAGGTAATCAATCATTTTAAGTCCCTGGACTCCTGCTTCAGTTACATAGAGACAAGAAGCTGTACCTAGGCTATGCAAAAGCTAGTAAGACAAGATTCTCACTAGGATTAGGCAGCACATTAAGCATCTACCTGTTAGAGCTTGTCGGTCTTAAAGACAGGAAGTCATCCAGGACAACAGGAGCCCCCCTTGAGACAAGTATCATACTTCCCTTGTAGAGCCAGGCTGATGAAATTTGGAGCTGCAGAGCTGGGGAGAGGAACAGGAACAAGAGAGGATTTCCAGAACTTTTAAACAAAGCTTTTTTTTTTTTTTTTTTTAAAGACTATTTTATTTATTTATTGGAGAGAGCGAGAAAGAAGCAGACAGAGAGAATGGGTGCACCAGGGCCTCCAGCCACTGTAAACGAACTCCAGATGCATGTACCACCTTGTGCATCTAGCTTACGCCAGTCCTGGGGAATCAAACCTAGGTCCTTTAGCTTTGCAGGCAAGTGCCTTAACCACTAAGCCATCTCTCCAGCCCAGACATAGCTTTAAGAGGTGCCATTTAGGAAGCAAGCTTTGGACTAAATTTAATCCCTTGTTAAAATGCTGTTTATTTACAAACATCTGTACAGTTTGAGTGACAAGTCAGGACTTCACAGAAATAAACAAAAGCATTGTTTTTGAAGGAGCAGGAAACACTCCCTGCACCTGTTAGAAGACAGACAACAGACTAATATACAGCATGAATTAGGCATGTGAACATTGGCTCTCTTGTTTCTTGGGACTGAAAAACGTGTGAAATACCCTTGGGTGCTGCACTCTTCCATAGTGAAATTATGCTGGGGTGGTAGAGTGGCCACTGAAGCTATTAACCAGCACAAGAAATACTGAGACCTGCCAGGAAGCCAAGCTACTAGGACAAAGCTAACATCTTAGGCCTGGCTGAGATCCTGGCTCAGAGGCTTGTCTCAGCTGAGATCCCAATCACCAGACAGTTAACTTTCAGTCTTCTTTGGTTGGCTTTTCTCCCTGCTCTGTGCTCCAACATCCCAGCATGAAGGTTTCAGCAGCTGTAGTTTGGGAGGTAGTGGCAAAGTGGCTACAGTGTGATGCAGTTTTAATAAAAACTTTATTACACAGTCATAATGTAATTGACATTTCTCCAAATCCAAATGATACTAAATACAGATCTACATGGTGAATCAAAATGACTCCAGCAAATTATATGGATTCTATGATTTTATGTCTTTTAAGACAAGAAGAAAAAAAAAGTCCAAGTTTGACAGGAGAGGTCTCATCAGCAGGCCTCTCAAAGACTGGCAGAGTCCAGGCGGTGTTTAACAGTCTGTGATTCCACATTTACACAGCAGTCTATAAAGAGCTTCGGTCAATGGACTATTCAAGTATATATGATTGTAATGAGTGTGTGACCAATCCTTTGCCGAACCAAAGTGCCACAGCTACAACAGAGCTGTTACAGTCACTTTAACCAATTTTACAAGTCACAATACTTAAAAACTATCTGTTTTTTTTTTTGGTTTTTCGAGGTAGGGTCTCACTCTAGCTCAGGCTGACCTGGAATTCACTATGTATTCTCAGGGTGGCCTTGAACTCACGGCGATCCTCCTACCTCTGCCTCCCGAGTGCTGGGATTAAAGGCGTGCACCACCATACCAGGCCCTGTTGCTGCTTTTTGAAAAGTAAAAAATGTAAACTAATTTAAAGCAACTGAGGCTTTATTCAACCCAGAAGAGTTATTAAATTCATTTTTAATGTTTAAATACAACTTAATTCAATGGTTTCCCATCACCCCCCTTCCTTATACAAAAGTAAAGTGAAGAAGTACAGAGCAGAGCTTCTCAATTCCTCTCATCTTATGGAATCAGCAGCTCTTAGCTGTTTCTTTAGCTTAGTTCTTGGTGTATATATAGTCAGTTGTACTTTGTTCTGAAAAGATTTGTTAAATGCCACTTTTATTTACACTTGGAGCTTTACACCTGAGAATGATTATCAAGCAGTCAGCTTATCTCTTTCCAAACATTTCATAATGACATACACACCTCTTGCTGGCTTTAGCTGCACAACAGTGTATATGCTTACTACACATATATATGCACACACACGCGCGCACACACACACACACACACACACACACAAAATTGCACATGCTGGTAACATTTGCAACCTAAATATTTTTGTTCACTCTCCACATTCATGTTGAATAATTTTTCTTAAAAACAAAACGTTATTCTTGCCAAAACATCAAAATAGTCACTAGGAAGAAACAGGTACACTTGGTGGGAACAAGACACACTATGTTCAGCCAGGAAGCTTTGGGCTGTGTCCGCAGGAGGAGCAAGACACACTTTGGCTGCTCTCCCTGGGACCTGCGTGGGTTTCCCACCCACCTGCCAGGACACAGCCTACAGGGCAAGGGAGCTAAACTGGCATTTTCTCTGGGGCAAGGCAGTGACCGGGAAGAAAGGTAAAGGGAAGTCACACAGCTACAAGCAGTCAGGCCTGTTTAGTAAGAAGAATCACATTTAATGAGTTTCTTTCTTTGCAGTTTCAGATGCTCCAGTACAGCTGAAAAAAATCTGAAACAGCTATAGACCCATGACAGACTGATACAAAGAGTACTGCATTTTAAAAAAAATGATAAAAAAATCCACACTTACATACACATACATACACACACTCTCTCAAATTAGACCCCCCTCCCTCCCCATAAATGTACACTTTTTGGAAACTTCTTAACTGATTTTGAAAAGATCTCTTCCACAGAGATGGGAAGAAGATAAAGATGAGGAGAGGAAAGAGGATTACAAGTCCTCACTCCCTCTGCAAGGGTTAGGTAGGTGCCAAATGTTCAATGGTTGGGCCCAAGGCAGTCTGAAGAGGACACTGCCCAGTGCTGCTGCTATGGCCACCAGGGGCTCCAGCAAGAATCCCAGCTCTATGGTAATACTGAATGCGTGCAGAGTGGCCAAACTGTGTTGGTTGAAAACAAAAACAAAAAACGGCAAACACAAATCTGAAGACATGGAAAAAGCCCATAACAACTCAGATCCACCTTGGGTGGACCCTTGGGGTTGATGGGAAATGGTGCAGACAAAGGAGGTCTATACAGCAAATGGTTTATATTACAGATAACTGGCAGTTTAGAGTCTCTTCCCAGTTCTACTGCTGCTCCAGCCCAAAGAGGGCAACTCAAAGGAAAAGAGGAAAGGTGGGACACTGATGGGGCATGCAGGGTCAGAAGCAGCAGGATCAGTGTGTTCAATCAAATAAGTCCCCGTCGTTTTTTGTAGTCTTCCAAGTTCAGAGATCTCCTTGGTGCTCCATCCTTGGCTGGTGGGGCCTTGGAGGTGATGGCCAAAGCTTTTGACTCTGTGGGGAAAAGGAACAAATCAGCAGGAAAAATCAGCTAATTAAAGACATGAACAGTTCTTTTTTTTAGCCTTGGGTTTCACTCCTTCAGGCACCCTTACTGACTGCAGCCGGCTCTCTCTCAAGACATGCTTGTAGCCTGTCCTGTCTCTAACAATATTGGTAAGTGGGCACTCCTTTCTTTCCTACAATCAGGCCTCCAAGCTGAGAGTGTCATGGATCCATATGGTCTTAAGTCACCCTCTTCCCCCCTCACATACCTGAGCTGGGAACCTGTAAGTCAATCTTCACATCAAAATCATGTACTTTGAACAAGTCTTCTGAGAGGTCACTGGCTGACTTAGAATTCAAATCTTTATCCTTTCCCTGACCCTGCAATGAGAAAAGGTAACTAACTATAAGAACATAAATACAAGTAGATTTCATGAAATAGCAGTAACTAATGGTCAATGCTTTTCTCTAAATCCATTAGATTTTCCCAGATTTCCCTTTTTCCTTAAAAAACAGAAAAAATTTTTTCCCACTATGTAGTCTCAGGGTGGCCTTGAACTCAAGGTGATCCTCCTACCTCTGCCTCCTGAGTGCTGGGATTAAAGGTGTGTGCCACCACACCCAGCTAGGAGTTAATTTTTTATGGTACTGGTGGATAGAACCCAAGTCCTTGAGAATACTAGGCAAGCACTCTGCCACTAAGCTCCATCTCTAGCCCTCAGGCCTCGTACAGTCTTTCTCTCAGGAAAGAGAAGAGGCCTCTCTTGAAGCCTTCCTTAGCTTCAAAAAGTAGAAAAAGGAGAAAGAAGAATCACGTTTACAATATATGAGAAGGAAGGGAGGGCCGAAGACGATAGATTCATTACCCCTGACCCATGATTTCAGGTATACCTGGTACAGTTAGGAAGACATCTAAAGCACAAAAATGCGCACCCCCCCCATTGGGTCTCATGTATCCTAGGCTGGTATTGAACTCACTACATATAATCAAGACCTTGAATTTATTTTGTCTTCATTTACCGATCATTGGGATTATGGGCATGTACCATCCTGCCTGGCTTGTACAGTGCTGGAGATTGAACCCAGGACTCCATGCACTCTAGGCAAGCACTCTTAAAATCCCCAGCCCATATATATATATATAATTTATTTATTTATTTATTTTTGGTAGGGTCTCACACTACCCCAGGCTGACCTTGAACTCATGGCTATCCTCCTACCTCTGCCTCCCAGAGTGCTGGGATTAAAGGCGTGCACCACCATACCCTGCTACCTTCCCCCTTTTTTTGTTTTATCCAGGTAGGGTATCATTCTAGCTTAGGCTGACCTGGAATTCACTATGTAACAGTCTTGGGGTGGTCTCGAATTCACAGTGATCTTCCTACCTCTGCCTCCCAAGTGCTGGGATAAAGGCATGCAACACCACACCTGGCTTTTTTTTTTTTTTTTTTTTTTTTTTTTTAATATATTGTTTGTATGTATGTATGTACGTGAGAAAAAGAGGTGCAGAAAGAGAGAGAGAATGCCAGGGCTTCCAGCCACTGCAAACGAACTCCAGATGCCTGTGCCCCCTTGTGCACCTGGGTTACATGGGTCCTGGAGAATCGAACCGTGATCCTTTGGCTTTGCAGGCAAATGCCTTAACCTCTCAGCCATCTCTCCAGCCTGTTTGTTTGTTTGTTTGTTTATTTATTTATTTATTTTTTTTTTCTTTTTCCCCCAAGGTAGGGTCTCACTTTAGCTCAGGCTGACCTGGAATTCACTATGTACTCAGGGTGGCCTTGAACTCATGGTAATCCTACCTCTGCCTCCCGAGTGCTGGGATTAAAGGCATGCGCTATCATGCCCGGCTCTTTTTTGGCTTTTTAAGACAGGGTCTCTCTCATGTAGCTCTGGTTGGCCTCAAAACTCTATGTAGTCAGGGTTGGATCTGAACTTCTGATCCTCTCCAGTGCCATATCCCGAGTGCTAAGATTATAGGTGTAAGATAATATCTGTAATCCCAGCACTCAAATGAAACAGAGGCAGGAGTGTCTCTGCAGATTTGAGGACAGCTTGGGCTACACAGTGAGATTGTTTAAAAAACAAAATGATGGGCTGGAGAGATGACTTAGCAATTAAGGCACTTGCTTGCAAAGCCTAAGGACCCAGGTTCAATTCCCCAGAACCCAGATGCATATGGTGGCACATGAATCTGGAGTTTGTTTGCAGTGGCCAGAGGACCCAGCATACCCATTTTTTTTCCTCTCTCATAAAGAAATAAACCAAAATGAGGCATGTGTGGTGATGCACACTTTTATTTATTTTATTTTAGAGATTAGGGGGAGCACACTTGTGCCACCTAGTGGGCACATGCAACTTTGCGCTTGCCTCACCTTTGTGCATCTGGCTTATGTGGGACATGGGTCCTTAGGCTTTGCAAGCAAGTGCCTTAACTGCTAAGCCATCTCTCCACAGCCTGGTGCATGCTTTTGTTTGTTTGTTTGTTTGTTTTTTCCTAGGAAGAATTTCACTCTAGCTCAGGCTCACCTGGAATTCACTATGTAGTCTCAGGGTGGCCTCGAACTCACAGCAATCCTCCTACCTCTGCCTCCTGAGTGCTGGGATTAAAGGCGTGCATCACCACGACTGGCTCCTGATGCACATTTTTTTCCACCTGAGGTAAGGTTTCACTCTAGCCCAGGCTGACCTGGAACTCATTATGTAGTCTTAGGGTGGTCTTGAACTCACAGTGATCCTCCTACCTCTGCCTCCTGAGGGTTGGGATTAAAGGCATGTGCCACCACACTCGGCTTACTGTGTATTATTATTATTATTATTATTTTTTTTTGGTTTTTCGAGGTAGGGTCTCACTCTAGCTCAGGCTGACCTGGAATTCACTATGTAGTCTCAGGGTGGCCTCGAACTCACGGCAATCCTCCTACCTCTGCCTCCCGAGTGCTGGGATTAAAGGTGTGCGCCACCACACCCGGCTACTGTGTATATTTTTAATCACAGCACTCGAGAGGCAGAGGTAGGAGGAATCTTGTGAATTCGAGGCCACCCTGTGAATTCTAAGTCAGTCTGGGCTAGAGTGGGACCCTACCTCAAAATAGCAACAAAAGAACATTTCTCTTGGTTTGCTACATATACACATAAATGAAAATGTACTGCAGAAGTATAGAAGGCAGTGGTCTAAAGACACAGCTAAAATCTAGTTAAGTTGATGGTGTTGGGTTTAGATTTAGGTTGTATGATTAAAATTCAATACCAAGTGGAGCACGGTCATGGTGGCTCATGCCTATAATCTCTGCATTTGGGAGGCTGAGTAGGAGCTTTGTTGGAGTTTGAGGATAGCCTCAAAAAAAAAAAAAAAAAAAAAAAAAAAGTTCCAGTGATGATATCTGCAAATAATGGAGAAAGGTCTGCCAAGTAGAACTCCATGTTCCTCCCTGTAGAATCATCAGGCCCAAACCAGGTTGGGAGCTACTCAGGGTCCCAGCCAGCTGGTTAGCTCCATAGCCAGAGAGTTGCACTGTACTTGCCTTGCTCATTTCCTTTGGAGCATCTGGTAACACTCCAGAACCATATTTTGCGTTTAGCTGGGCCAAGATGGCAGCTTGAACAGCTGGGTCTCTGGACTGGGAAAAAAAAAATTTAGAAGCTGTTCAACATTTACAGGGTTTCACTGCCAGATTTTCCTCAATTTACTAGCACTAATATAAATAGCACAGTAGATCCATTAGCAGCTCAGTGGACGTTTCCTCAAAGCAACAGAAAAGAGCAATTAAAAGCTAGGCACATGTCAGTATAGGATAGATTGAGCTTCTTTACAATAAAATCCAAAATACACAATGGTGCCTCAAGTGAGAAATTCTGTATCTGACCTCATGTGTAGTCAGAACAAAGGCACACTAAAAATATGATTAAAGATTTCCTTCAGGTGAAGTGTATATTTAAGTATATATATGAAACTAATGAGTTTTCTGTGTAGACCTGGGTCTCATCCCCAAGATATATTTGCAAATATTCTAAAATCCAAAACAATTCAAACTCTGACACACTTTTCTGGTTGCAAGCATTTTGGACAAATGCTATTCAAGCTGTGCTAAAATCTACTACACTGAAATCCCACCCTGGCACAGAGGGCCAAGTCTCTAGGCTTCCACAAGTCCATGCCAGGTTTTCACTACCTATAGCAAAAGAAAAAAAGAAAGTACCCAGACCCAAGAGCTCAAAGCAAGCAAATCCCAGCTAGAAAAGCCTTATTTTTAACTTCTTTATTAATTTCCTAATGGAATTCATTCTATGTCCTAGAATCTAGGTCCCAACTAGAAACGTCCTCTTTAGGCACTCACTCACATTAGAAACGATGGTAGGTTTGCACTGCCGCCTGGTGAAGGGATCCATTTGCTGGTTTTTCATGTTGTGACTTTCAGCCTAAAACAGAAAGGACACATCTGACCTTTTCCCTCCTCTCATTCGTCTTAAATTGACATACAAATATACAAATAACATCAGTGCAAGAGATTAGAACCCTTCAGGAACACAAGAGCAGAGGCTAAAGGTGTAGCTCAGTGGTTTAGCGCTTGTGTAGCGTGCATCCCCAGCACTTCAAACAGTAACAAAATAAAAACACTTTCCCCCCAAGATGGAGGCAACAACCAAAATCAGAGGCTAATAAAATGAATGCAGGAAGTTGGGCGTGGTGGTACATGCGTTTAATCCTAGCAGAGGAAGGATGACCACCATGAATTCAATGCCATCCTGAGACTACATAGTGAATGCCAGGTCAACCTGGGCTACAGTGAGACCCTACCTTGAAAAACAAGCAAAACAAAACATAACAAAAAAAAAGAAGGCTGGAGAGATGACTTAGTGGTTAAGGCCTACAAAGCCAAAGGACCCAGGTTGGATTCCCCAATACCCACATAAAGCTGGATGCACAAGGTAGTGCATGCGTCTGGAGTTTGTTTCTCTGTCTCTTTCTCCCTCTAATAAATAAATAAAATATTTTAAAAATGAAATGGGTGTATGTGTGCAGCAGAAAGACCACATGTATTCTAAGTGTACATATTAGATGAGTAAGTTCTTTGGATATAGGAACTTACATAACCCAAGACAGCCCCCAAACTATTTATGTAGCCAATGATGCCCTTGAACTTCAGATCCTCCTTCCAAGTGCTGGGATCACAGGAGAGCACCACCACTCCCAGCTTCATGTGGTGCTGAAGATCAAACTTGAGATATACCCCCAGACCCTATTTTAATAGCTTAAAATCTAAGTTTGGGGAACAGGAAATATTGACTATTTTACTTATTTAGTTTGTGTGTACATGTGTAAAGGTCAGAAGGCAATCTTGGATTTCAATCTTTTAGGTACCATACTAAAAGAGATTGGACCGCTCATTTGTCTAGCACTTCCAAGGAGGTAGACTCATTTGCTGGCCAGTAAGCTCCAGGGATCCATTGGTCTCCTCCTCCACAGTGCTGGTATTACAGACGACACTGATCCTGGATTTCTGTTTTGTTCTAGGTAAGTCTTACTGTAGCCTGTCTCACTTTGTAGCTCTAGGCTGAACTTACAGAGATCCTCGTACCGTAGTCTCCTGAGTGCTGGGATTAAGGGGGTGTACTACTACACCTGGCATGTTTTAAAACTTTAACTTATTTAGTGTGTATCTGTGACTGTTCATGTGTTTGAGTGTGTCACATCATGTGTGTGGAGGTCAGAGAACAACTTTTGGGATGGTCCTCACCTCCCACCTCATTTTAAGGCAGGGTCTCTGTGAAATCTCCTGTCTCTACCTCCCTTCTCATCCTAGGTACTTTGGGATTACAGAGGCCTGCCACAGCTTCCAGATTTTAACATGGGATCTGGGGTTCTGAACTCAGTACTCAGAGTTGTACAATAGAGTGCTTTACTGACCAAGTCATCTCCACAGTCTACCCCTGGGTTTTTCCTTGTGTTTGCATAGTACAAGCACTTTACTGACAGAATTATCTTCCCAGCCCCAATTTTAATTAACTAAGCAACCAGTCAACTAATTAATTAATTTGTGTGTGTGTGTGTGTGTGTGTGTGTGTGTGTGTGTGTATGGGCATGCCAGGATTTCTTGCTATTACAAACAAACACCAGATAAACTTATGTGCCACTTTTAAAATTTTTTCTTTTAATTAAAAAAAAAAATTATTTTTGTTTTTTGAGGTAGGGTCTCACCACTAGCCCAGGCTGACCTGGAAGTCACTCTGTAGTTCCAGGGTGGCCTTGAACTCATAGTGATCCTCCTAACTCTACCTCCTGAGAGCTGGGATAAAAGGCGTACACATTACCATGCCCAGGTAAAAAATATTATTTATTTATTATTTATGAGAGCGAGACAGAGAGAAAGAGAGCATGCACATGCGCATGGGTACACCAGGGCCTCTAGCTACCACACCTGGCTGGATCTGGCTTTTTTTTTGATTTTTTGAGGTAGGGTCTCACTCTAGCCCAGGCTGACCTGGAATTCTCTAAGTAGACTCAGGGTGGCCTCAAACTCACAGTGATCCTCCTACCTCTGCCTCCCAGATGCTTGGAAGGTGTATGCCATGATGCCCGGCAGGATCTGGCTTTTAGTAGGTATTGGGGAATTAACTTGAGCAGGCAAGCTTTGCAAGCAAGCACCTTTAACCACTGAGAGACCTCTCCAGGCCCCTAGTGATATTTATTTGAGAGCTACAGAGAAAGAGGCAGATAGATACAGAACGGGTGCACTAGGGCCTCCAGCCACTGCAAACGAACTCCAGATGCATGTGCCACTTTGTGCATCTGGCTTACATGGGTCCTGGGGAAATCAAGCCTTGAACCGGGGTCCTTCACAGGCAAGTGCTTAACTGCTAAGCCATATCTCCAGTCCCCCAGTGATATTTTATTTTATTTTTTGGTTTTTCAAGGTAGGGTCTCACTCTGGCCCAGACTGACCTGGAATTCACCATGTAATCACAGGGTGGCCTCAAACTCACGGCAATCCTCCTACCTCTGCCTCCCGAGTGCTGGGATTAAAGGAGTGTGCCACCAAGCCCAGCTGATATTTTAATTTATTTTAAATATTTTATTTTTATTTATTATTTATTTGAGAGAGAGAATGGGCATGCCAGGGCTTCCAGCCACTGCAAACAAACTCCAGATGCATGCACCCCCTTGTGTATCTGGATTATGTAGGTCCTGGGGAATTGAACCTGGGTCCTTTGGCTTTGTAGGCAAGTGCCTTAGTTGCTAAGCCATCTCTCCAGCTCCTGATATTTTATTTTTTTGAGGTAGGGTCTCACTCTAGCCCAGGCTGACCTGGAATTCACCATGTAATCTCAGGGTGGGCCATCCTCCTACCTCTGCCTCCTGAGTGCTGGGATTCAAGGCATGCACCGCCATGCCTGGCCTAATTTTATTTTTTGAGACATGGTCTCATAGCCCAGGCTGGCCTCAAACTTGCAATGTAACTGAGCCTGGCCTTGAACTCTTGATCCTCCTGCCTCTACCTTCCAAAGCATGTACCAGTGTGCCTGGCTTCATATTATTTTACCAGAATTGTTTTCTGTGATCCAGATAAAGCTGTCTTACTCACCACCAAGGCCTTTTCAGACTCCACAATGTTCCATTCCCGATTCCGCTGGTTGATGTAACTACAAGGTGAGTAAAAAGGATGATTTAGTGGGCTGTCAAAGGCCACAGAAATCTGTGGAGTCTGTAAGCTCAGTGTGTGCAAGGCTACAGGCTGGCCTGATGATTCTGGACAATGTTAGGCTCAGTAACATACCTTATAGCAGATATGTTTTTGGTCCGCTGGCGGTCCAGGGCCTCTGCCCGCTCCTCTAGCTCATTCAGCTGGTCCTGGATTTGTTTGGCCTTATCCTGATCTCCCATGTCCTCAGCCATGGCCTGAACACAAAGAGAAATGTGAGCTGTTGACTGTCACTGACTATCAAGTATCTCATGTAGCACAGGCAAGGTAACTTTAAAAATATAAGATGTGTGTGGTATTTTTTCTTTTGGTTTTTTGAGGTAGGGTCTCACTCTAGCCCAGGCTGACCTGGAATTCATTATGTTATCTCAGGGTGGCCTTGAACTCATGGCGATCCTCCTACCTCTGCTTCCCAAGTGCTGGGATTATAGGCGTGTGCCACCACACCTGGCTTTTTTTTTTTTCATCATCAGAGTAGCAACATTTTCCCACAGAGCTACCTGGTGACAGTGACATGTAACATTAACATTAGAACTAAGGCTACATGACTAAAGTAGCATGGCTCACTATTCTATGTAAAGAATGGAAAATAACCTGCCACAGGACACATCAGCATTTTATTAGACATGAAACATGACTAATAAGAAAAAGGGAACAAACAATATAACTGCATTTACAGAAAGAAACATTGTCAAGGAATACTGCCTAGGTGTCAGGAATACCTTGTGTTACTTATAATTATGCCCAGAATTTTCTCCCAATCCTGCCACCACTAACTTGACAGAGGATGGACAAGTCTGATTTCCCTATCTCTTTAGAGAATAGGTGAAGAGACTTGAGCACAAATCCTTACCTTTTCCTTTAGCAGCTGAGTCTTCTTCATAGCATAGTTTGGTGGAGCTTTTCTGAACCTTTCTTTCTCTTTCACAATCTGTGCCAGAGAGGAGGTATCAGCAGTGAGGTATTCTGAAACTACATTTTTCTTTTTGGTTTTTTGAGGTAGGGTCTCACTCTAGCCTAGGCTGACATAGATTTCACTATGTAGTCTCAGGGTGGCCTTGAACTCATGGCTACCCTCCTACCTCTGCCTCCCAAGTGCTGGGATTAAAGGCATGCACTACCACGCTCGGCTTCTAAACTACGTTTTTTTTTTTTTTTTGGTTTTGCAAGGTAGGGTCTCACTCTGGTCCAGGCTGACCTGGAATTCACTATGTAGTCTCAGGGTGGCCTTGAACTCACAGCGATCCTCCTACCTCTGCCTCCTAAGTGCTGGGATTAAAGGCGTGCGCCACCACGCCTGGCTCTAAACTACTTTTATACACAGGCTAGGTGAAATCATTTGAGGCAAGCAGCTAGTTAAAGGAAATGTTCTTCCTCTAGCAGTGTCATGCCCAGAGAGCAAGTGAGCTCCTTCCAAGAGATACTATACTGCTTCTATGGTTACGGAGATTCTTCTTGGACAGCCTGAAGGAGCATGCACCAATAAGTAGCAGAAGCCCAAGGGCCAGGTAATGTAAGGTTAGCCACTGTCCAAGAGAACAAAAATCAAACAATTATACTAAAATATTTTACAGAAAAAAAGCTCTGTAAGGTCTAGGAGAGTAATCGCCCTGAACCTTGACTCCCTGAGTGTATAGCGTCACCCAGAGATGAGAACACACATCCCTGAACCCTGACTCTCCCCACCGAGTGTACAGCGTCATCCGAAGATGAGAACATACAGAGAAAAACTATAAATAATAATATCAGTATTTTCTAGTTTCATGTTTTGCTAAGGGTCAAGATATGGGGAATGAGAAGAAAACCATAATATGTTGGTAAACTTCCCGGGTCTGGAGTTTCTTACCTCTTCAATGTCTTGATCATTGAACTTATAATTGAGAGCTTCTTTAATAGACAACTCCTTTTTATTGATTTCATCGAGAGTGGGCAACTGCATACCGGCTGAAAACATCTGAACCAAAATGGGACAGAAGCTTGTCAGTAAGGGATTTAAAAAAAAGACTCACTGTTCAGAAAGAATTGCTGGGCGGTCTTTTGCCACTTACTGCTTCTTTCCACTTCATAAATTCACTTTCAGTGAATTCTTGGTTTGAGACGAACTCCAGGCGGAACACTCGTTGGTCACTGCCATGCCTACATAAAAGAGAGACATCTCCAAGAATGTGTATGTTGACCACAGGACCAGCTTAGCAACCTTATCAGACTATCTACTATTTATCTACGTGGTTCTCAATTCTGAAATTGAAATCATCTAGGAAGACAGAAAAATTCTAATGCTAAGGTACCAACCTAGACCCACTGAGTCAGCACTTCTGGGAATAAGACCCAGGCAAAAACAAACCTCCAGGTGTTTTAAATGGGCAGCCAGCTGGGTGTGGTGGCGCACATCTTTAATCCCAGCACTTGGGAGGCAGAGGTAGGAGGATGGCCATGAGTTCGAGGCCACCCTGAGACTACATAGTTAATTCCAGGTCAGCCTGGACCAGAGTGAGACCCTTCCTTGCAACCCCCCCCCCCAAAAAAAAAAGGCAGCCAGCAGTGAGCTCACCAAGCTAGCACAGCAACCAAAGGGACTTAGGTCAATGCTTTAAAAGTCAAATTACGGGCTGGAGAGATGGCTTAGGCATTAAGGCACCTGCCTCCTAAGCCTAAGAACACTGGTTCCAATCTCCAGCGGTTCCAATCTCCAGGTCCCACGTTTAGCCAGATGCAAAGTGACGCAAGGGTGCAATGCTGCACTTGACCACAAGGGGGTGCACACATCTGGATTTCGTTCGCAGCAGCTGAGACACTGCTGGAGCACCCATCTCTGTCTTCCTCTCCCTCTCTGTCTCTCTCTGTGTCTCTCTCCAAAAAAATAATAAAAAATTAAAAAAAGTCAAATTACAATAATATCTATCAAATATCAGGAATATAAGTTATCAGACTGACAAACTATTCTCTGAAAAGGAGGACCAATGTTTCCAGTGACCACTGTCTTGGCAAAGTTAAGGGACTCTGTGCCATTGTTGTAGGGTTCTCTGGACAGTCTAGCCCCTCTGGCTCTTTTTAAACGAACCTGGAGTTGGGGTTAGGATATGGTAGGGGAATGGAGAGATGGTATTGACCAACTGAGGCTAGGGGACAGTCATGTCTATTACTGGGTAGTGGCCATGTGATGATCCTAGTAAACTACTTGTATTCCTTCCTACACGGGTGTCTACAGGAGGGCAGGGGAAAGGATTTAAGGATGCTTTGTTCTCTCCTTTGTCCTGATGCCTAATGTACATTCAGTAAGTATACATTCAGTAAGTATCTGTTGAAAGAATGGTACTTCTGTTTTACTGAAGAGGAAACAATGTCCAGAAAGATGAAGCTAGTTAAAAAGAGAGAGCTGAAGCCAGGCGTAGTGGCACATGTCTTTAATCCCAGCAGAGGCAGAGGAGGCAGAGGTAGGAGGATTGCCGTGAGTTCAAGGCCACCCTGAGACTACATAGTGAGTTCCAGGTCAGCCTGAGCTAGAGTGATAGTGAGACCCTACCTCAAATAAAAAAAAAAAAAAAAATAGAGAGAGAGAGAGAGAGAGAGAGAGCGAGCGCTGGGACCAGAGAAAAGCAAGCCTCCTGAGTATCCTCATAGGAAGCACTCACTAGCTTTGGCAGTAGGGTCTGTGAGACCTGGTACCTCCTTCAGTGTCCTACCACATCATACCTCATGTTACCCTGTGGGAGAGCTGCTGATTATTATTTTTTTTCCTGAGGTAGGGTCTCACTCTAGCTCGGGCTGACCTGGAATTCACTATGTCATCTCAGGGTGGCCTCGAACATATGGTGATCCTTGTACCTCTGCCTCCCGAGTGCTGGGATTAAAGGCGTGTGCCACCACGCCCAGCAAGAGCTGCTGATTTTTCTTATAGGCAAAGACAACACAAGCTTCCTTTTGTGTACCTTGTAAGGGTCACATAGTGCTCACTATTACAAGAAACATCACACAATGGAACAAAAGACAGTGTTTATTTGAAGAGGGAGCCAAAGTTGCCATAAGAGTGCCTCTTAAAGCTGGGTGTGGTAGGGCATACACTTGTAATCCCAGCCCTTGGGAGGCCAAGGCAGGAGGATTGAGTTTGAGGCCAGTCTGTGTTATAAAACAAGATCATGTCTCAAAAGAGAAGAGACAGAGAATCAGAGAGACAGTCTTTTTTTTTTTGAGACAAGGTCTCAGTATATAGCCCTGGGAGGTATGGAACTTACTATATAAACCAGGCTGGTGTCAAACTTACAGTGATCCTCTTGCCTCTGTCTTCTGAGTGCTGGGATTACAGGTGTGCACCCAGCTTAGAAAGTGTCTCTTACCGTAGCTGTAGCCCTTTGTTTGTTCTGGTGCCACCCAGCTGGTAAACTTTGGCAGTTTCCACAACACCTGTGATTTCAGCCACCTAAGTGAAAGAAGAGACCAAGTCAAAGCAGACTTTTCCAGAGTTTCCGACACTGTTCTTTTGCTTCTATGAGTTGTGCAAGAGGGGCCCAGAGTACCTGACTCAGGCTTAGAATTCAGATGGCTCAGGACAGTAATTGCTATGCTCAGGCTAAGCAAAGTCCAGAAAAAGGTGATTAGTGTGGCAAGGCCCATTAGAAAATTTCATCTATGTTACTGGGGGATGCACTTTGGACCTTAAAGGTCACTTCTTTTTTCTTGGTATTGAGGGCTGAACCTACAGCCTCACATGTGCTAGGAAAGTATTGTACCACTGACCTACATCCCCAGTATGCCACTGCCCTCCTTGCCCCATCACTCTGTTGTTTCCAGGTAGGGTCTCACTCTAGCTAAGCTAAACTGGAACTTACTCTGTAACCCCAGACTGGCCTTGAACTCACTGTAATGCTTCCATCTCAGTCTCTCAACTGCAGAGATTAAAGGCATGGATCACCATGCCCCAACACATTTTTATGAGATAGGATTTTATTATTTTGGCCAGACTGGTATTAAACTCCAAGGTTCAAGTGATCAGTCTAGCTCAGTCTCCCAAGTCCCAAGACTTCATTGAACCTGAATTTTGAGCTTAATTTCTTTTTGTTGCTATGTAGCCCAAGCTGGCCTCAAACTTGAAATCCTTTTGCTTCAGCCTCCTTAGTACTAGGATTATAGGCATGGCATGTAGCACCATGCCTGGCTTCCAAGGACAAATTTATTTTTCCCGAGGTAGGGTCTAACTCTAGCGCAGGCTGATCTGGAATTCACTATGTAATCTCAGGATGGTCTTGAACTCACAGCAATCCTCCTCTGCCTTTTGAGTGCTGGGATTAAAGGTGTGTGCCACCATGCCTGGCCCCAGAATCTCTTTTTTACTAATTCCAGGAGTTCCAAAGATTCTCAGATGTTGCTTCCCTAAGTAAGGATGTTAAAGAGGCATGTGGCCATGGCCCAGCTGTTTTATGCAGGAACTGGAGATTTGAATTCAGGCCTGAAGAAAGCACACTTAACTGCAGAACCGTCTCTCCAGCCCTAATTTATTTATTTCAAGTACTGTCATAAGGCTAGTGGTTTTGCTCTGCTAGTGCACCTGCCTTAATGAACTGTTGCCCTTACTCCAACCCCTAAACCAGTGGCTCTTTTAGGTCATGGCCTGCAAAGACCAAAACTGTGAGCCAAATTTTTTAGCCCTGGGTAGCCTACATACTTGCTCTTAGACCAGACTGCCTTAACTTCTGGCAGTCCTGCCTCCCAACTGCTGGGATTACAGATCTGTGCTACCACACCTGGCTTTTTTGTGGTTTGTGAGACAGGATCTCAACTCTGTAGAACAGGCAAGCCTCAAACTCACAAACCTCTTGCCTTGGCCACCTAAGGCCACTCCTGAACCCTTAAGCCCAGCTAACTTTATAAGCTGACTGCTTGAGGTTATAGTAAGGAAAGCTTACTAACACAGTGAAGGGTAACACTGTTCAGTACCAGTAAGAATCATTATGTTTGAAATATGGAGAACTGTGCAAGAAAGAAACACCAACCCGGTAAACTGGTTTGCTATTGTGGTTTCCGATGCCAATCCGTACAAAACATCCTGTGACAGTTTTAGCAAAAAAGGGCATGTGACACCAACGTTCTAGTTTATGCCGTGATAATCGAACCCGATTCAACTCCTCAGGTAAGGAGACTGGCTGTGATTTTGGAGGGATCTCTTCTTTCCTGTAAGAAATAAGGGAACATGGGCTGGAGAGATGGCTTAGCAGTTAAGGTGTTTGCCTGCAAAGTCTAAGGACCCAGGTTCGATTCCCCAGAACCCAAATAAGCCAGATGCACAAGGTGGTACATACACCTGGAGTTCATTTGCAGTAGCTAGAGGCCCTGATGTGTCCATTTTCATTTCTCTCATAAATAAATAAATAAATAAATAAATAAATAAATAAAGAGCCAGCTGGGCATGGTGGCGCACGCCTTTAATCCCAGCACTTGGGAGGCAGAGGTAGGAGGATCACCTTGAGTTCAAGGCCACCCTGAGACTACATAGTTAATTCCAGGTCAGCCCACACCAAGTGAAACCCTACCTTGAAAAACCAAAAAAGAGCCAGGCGTGGTTGTGCACGCCTTTAATCCCAGCACTCGGAAGACAGAGGTAGGAGGATTGCCGTGAGTTCAAGGCCACCCTGAGATTACATAGTAAATTCCAGGTCAGCCTGAGCTAGAGTGAAACCCAACATCAAAAACACAACAGGGCTGGAGGGATGGCTTAGCGGTTAAGGCATTAGCCTGAGAAGCCTAAGGATCCTGGTTTGATTCTCCAAGTCTCATGTAAGCCAGATGCACAAGGGGGTGCATGTGACTGGAATTCATTTGCAGTGGCTAGAGGCCCTGGAGAGCCCATTCTCACTCCCCTCTCAATTTCCTTCTTTCTGTCTCAAATAAATAAATAAATAAATAAATAAATAAATAAATAAATAAATAATCTTTAAACAACAACAACAAAAGTGGGAGCAATGCCGGGCGTGGTGGCGCACACTTTTAGTCCCAGCACTTGGGAGTGGGAGCAACGCCGGGCGTGGTGGCGCACACTTTTAATCCCAGCACTTGGGAGGCAGAGTTAGGAGGATTGCTGTGAGTTTAAGGCCACCCTGAGACTACATAGTGAATTCCAGGTCAGCCTGGACTACAGTGAAACCCTACCTTGAAAAACAAACAAACAAAAAAGTGGGAGCAGTCAGAAGTATTCATAAAAACACAATTAAGTAAATAAAACCAAATTCTCACAACTTAGCCTAGTAGGAGAAATAAATAAGAGTATTCATAGCCATTAGTGTAAACTGTTTTGGCTGAGGTTCAATCCCACATGAGAAAACTTGTGGAAGCTACAAGCCAATCTGAGGCAACATGAAGTCAGTACCTACTGACAGGCCCAGGTGAAATGTCCAGGGGTGTAGACAAGGGGCCAAACACAGAAAGAATAAATGTGTTGCAGAACTCAGTGTAGCAATTCAGGATATTCACAAAACCAACAGTCATGGCCCAAACAAGTCAATTTTGAAAACTATAGCCCACCAATGCTGCCTGTTAGACTAAACTGGAGACAACTTACTCTTCTTCTTCATCAGATGACGATGTTCGGGATGAGCGATCTGACTTTTCACTGGACTTGTCATCCTCCTCCTCCTCTTCATCATCAGAGTAGACCTCACTGGTTTTCAATGGCTGTTTTTTGGCAAGGAGCTCAGCTAGAAAGTGGAAATGTTTACCTAAGTATTCTGAATAAGAAACCAAATCACCCATCATCTTTGAAAAGAACATAGAAGAAGGGTTACAGAAATGGTTCAGTGGTTAAAGGCACTTGCTTGCAAAGCCTGACAGCTTGGGTTTGATTTGCAGACCCCACATAAAGCAAGATGCATAAAGTGATACATGTATCTGAAGTTTGTTTGCATCAGCAGAGGCCCCAGTATGCCCATTCTCCTTCTCTCCTCTCTCAAATCACTTTAAAAAAGAACTCAGAAAGTTATTTAAGTAGACAATTATCTTGTCTAGACTAGTCTGTGACACCCTGGGCCACACTAAAGTCATTCAGGTACCAAATATCATGCTTCACAGACCCCAAATAGATGGGAACAATTATCAACAGTAATGATGGCTTCTATCTCCTCCTCTGCCCTGCAGATGTTTCTAGGTAGGGCTCCCTGCATGCTAGGTAAGTACTCTTCTAAAGAGCTATGTTCTTAGTCTTCATTGTCATTCATTGTACTCAAGATGCTTGAATCACAGGCAGGAAAAAGGGGAAAAGCTAAGCCAGGCCTGGTGGCAAACGCCTTTCATCTTAGCACTCGGGAGGCAAAGTCAAGAGGGTCACTGTGAGTTTGAGGCCACCCTGAGACTGCATAGAGAATTCCAGGTCAACCTGGGCTCAAGAAAGACACCCTCCCTCAAAAAAACCACACACACACACATGGGGGGGGGGAGCTCATTATTATCTTTTCTTTGCTTATTTTTCTTGATTTTTCAAGGGAGGCTCTCTCTCTAGCACAGACTGACCTGGAATGCACTATGTAGTGTCAGGGTGGGCACAAACTCATGGCGTTCCTCCTACCTCTGCTTCCTGAGTGCTGGGATTAAAGGTGTGTACCACCATGCCAAGATTTAAAAAAATATTTTTTATTTATTTGTGGAAGAGAGAGATAGAAAGAGAGAAACACAGAAAGAATGGGAATGCAGGGCCTCTAGCCACTGCAAATAAACTCGACACATGCGCCACCTTGTGAACCTAGCTTACGTGGGTCTTGGGGAATTGAACTTTGACTTTGTAGGCAAGCATCTTAAGTGCTAAGCCATTTTTCTAGCCCTTAAGTTTTTTTTTTTTTTTAATTTTTAAAACACTTTATTTATTTATTTGAGAAAGGAAGAAGCAGAGACAGAGTACACAGGGCCCTGTAGCCACTGCAAATGGAATCCCAACACATGCATGCGCCACCTTGTGCATCTGGCTTTATGTGGGTACTGGGGAACTGTGGAGGTGGTACAGTTAGGGTGACTGCATCCCTGAAGGTGAAAAAACGCAGGAAGTCTGCACTTGTTAGAAATCAAAGATGATTCTGACTTTTTATCTCTTGCCTAGACCTGTTTTTCCACAAACTAGGACCTCTCCTGGGAGGGAGGTCTTCCATAGGATTTAAATATTTTTTTATTTTACTTTATTTATTTATTTGAGAGAGATACAGAAATAGGCAGGTAGAGAGAGAGAGAGAAAGAGAGAGAGAATGGGTGCGCCAGGGCCTCCAGCCACTGCAAACGAACTCCAGATGCATGCACCCCCTTGTGCATCTGGCTTACGTGGGTCCTGGAGAATCGAGCCTCGAACCGGGGTCCTTAGGCTTCATAGGCAAGCGTTTAACCTCTAAGCCATCTCTCCAGCCCTTCCATAGGATTTAAACATTGTGGTTGGTCAAGTTCAGCCCCCAGAATTTGGTGCCAAAACTAACCTCTTCCTGAGACAGCCCCTAGCTCTAACCAACCAGCTGTCCCTCTGGTTTACCTGAGCCAGAAGACAGTCCACCTCCCTAAGGTCATAAATACCTTTCTCATCACTTGGGAACTTCTAGCTGTGGGTGAATTTTTCCCTTAGCTGGGCCTGGGCTGCCCTGGGCCAACCAGAAAGACCTCCTAGCCCTTACTCTCCGCACAGGTTCTTTATCCCCTCCAGGTTCCCACATAGCAGGAACTCCTTGAATTTTCTTTTTTCCATGCTTTTTTCCAGGCCCTCCACATGGGATCTCTAGCCACATGGGTGCCTCTCCTTGGCTCTACCTCCCTCAATAAATATAATAATTTAATAATTATCCTTCTCAGTTTTTTTTTTTGTTTGTTTGTTTTTCGAGGTAGGGTCTCACTCTGGTCCAGGCTGACCTGGAATTCACTATGTATTCTCAGGGTAGCCTCGAACTCATAGTGATCCTCCTACCTCTGCTTCCTGAGTGCTAGGATTAAAGGCATGCGCCACCACGCCCGGCCTTCTCAGTCTTTTTATTCAATTCTTTGATTAAAATTAGAAGCGAGGGCTGGAGAGATGGCTTAGTGGTTAAGGCGCATGCCTGCCAAGCCTAAGGACCCCAGTTCGATTCTCCAGGTCCCATGTAAGCCAGATGCACATGGTGGCAAATGCGTCTGGAGTTTGTTTGCAGTGGCTAGAGGCCCTGGCACGCCCATTCTCACTTCCTCTCTCTGTCTCTAATAAATAAAATAAATTTAAAAAAATAGAAGCGAACCTAGGGTTTGGGATACAAGGACTTTCCTGAACCCTTAGCTCCCCATTACAAAACCTGGGTCTTTTTGCTTTGCAGGCAAATGCCTTAACAGCTAAACCATCTCTCCAGCCCTTCTTTGGTTTTTGAGACAGTGTTTTACTATGTAGCATGAGATAGCTTTGAGCTCCTATTTCATTCAGAAGTTAAAGAAATTTACCACCACACTGTGCTATCATCATTACCTTTGTAGACTTAATTATTCACGCTACACCTATCTAGTAAGCTATTATGTAGTAGTTAATAAAGGAAATGAGCCAATGGAGCTTGGAAATGGCTCAGTAGTTAAAGTTGCTTGCTTGCAAAGCTTACTGGCCTAGGTTCAATTCCTAAAGTACCTATGTAAGTTGGGTTAAAAAAAGTGGCACAGCTGGGCGAGGTGGTGCACGCTTTTAATCCCAGCACTTGGGAGGCAGAGGTAGGAGGATCTCCATAAGTTTGAGGCCACCCTGAGAATACAGAGTGAATTCCAGGTCAGCCTGGGTTAGAGCAAGACCTTACCTCAAAAAAAACTGAAAACAACAACAAAAAAAGTGGCACAACAGTACTTGGGAGACCAAGGTAAGAGGATCATTGTGAGTTCGAGGCCAGCTTGAGTCTACAGAGTAAATTCTGGGTCAGAAGTGAGACCCCCACCTCAAAAAAAAAAAAAAGTACAAGTGCTGGTACACACATCACAAAATAATTTTTTTTTTTTTTTTGAGGTAGGGTCTCACTCTGGTCCAGGCTGACCTGGAATTAACTATGTAGTCTCAGGGTGGCCTCGAACTCACGGCAATCCTCCTACCTCTGCCTCCCGAGTGCTGGGATTAAAGGCGTGCGCCACCACGCCCGGCGACTCATTCCTTTTAAAAAATTATTTTGTGAGCCAGGCGTGGTGGCGCACGCCCTTAATCCCAGCACTCGGGAGGCAAAGGTAGGAGGATTGCCGTGAGTTCGAGGCCACCCTGAGACTACATAGTTAATTCCAGGTCAGCCTGGGCCAGAGTGAGACCCTACCTCGAAAAACCAAAATAAATAAATAAATAAATAAAATAAAATAAAATAAAAGGAATGAGTCACAAAACAAATACAGGGGCTGGAGAAATGGCTTAGCAGTTAAGATGCTTGCTTGCGAAGCCTACAGACCCAGGTTCGATTCCCCAGTACCCACATAAGCCAGAGGCATAAGGTGGCACATGAGTATGGAGTTCATTTGCAGTGGCTGGAGATGCTGGCATGACCACTCTTCTCGCTCTCAAAATAAGTAAACAAAACCAGAACGTATATATACGTTTACGTATGTATATATGTATGTATGTATGTATGTATGTATGTATGTATGTATGTACGTACGTACGTACGTACGTATATATGGTGTGGTGGCACATGCTTTTAATACCAGTACTCGGGAGGCAGAGGTAGGAGAATTACTGTGAGTTTGAGGCCACCCTGAGACTACATAGTGAATTCCATGTCAGCCTGAACTAGAGTGAGATCCTATCTCAAAAAACAAAAATACAGCTCTGACCACTTGGGAACTTCCAGCTGTAGGTGTTTTCCACCTTGGCTGGGCCTAGGCTCAGACCTAGCCTGGAGGGCCCTCTAGCCCTTACTCTCCATATGGGCTCCTTTACCCCATTTTCAACTCCCTACATGGAGCTTCTTGAGCTTTCTCCTTTCCTTTCCCTTTCCCTTCCTCTTGATCCTCCTACCTCTGTTTTCTCTTGTCTTTCTGCACTTTTCCCCCAGGCCTTCACATGGGATCTCTAGCCACATGGGTGCCTTTCCTTGGCTCTGTACTTTCCTCGATAAATATAATAATTATCCTTCTCAGTCTTTTTTTTATTCAATTCTTTGATTAAAATTAGAAATGAGGTCTTCCGGTTAAGATGGCGGCATAGGAACCACACCAAAACAGCTAGGGCAGAAAAAGCAAAAAAACAAACAAACAAAAAACAACCCAACAAAATACACTCTTCTACTAAAAAGTGAGGTGTTTAGTAAATTATCGACCACAGCAAAAAAGTAGGAGAGATCCAGAGCATCTAGAGCCCACAGAAGCAGGCAGAAGTGGCTCCAGCAGCGGCGGTGAGTTCCATGTGGCTGCAGCCGCCAGGCTCGGCCTGAGCGGCAGGATTTTAAAGCCAGGTGAGGGGATTTTCCACTCACACCAGCCTCCTTGCAAACTCAAGAAAAGTGGAAGGAGGGCGGCAGAGACCAACGGAGTGGCTTGTGAGGAAGAGGATCGTGTGGGCCAGCAGACAGACTTCAGCCTCCATCCACAGCCTCCCCACCCCCACCCCCAGCACAAGTGCCAGCAAGCACCAGAGACCTGGGGAAGAGAGCTCACCTACACAGCACCCAGCACAATCAGAGAGCAGTGACCCACAGACCCAGCCATCTTACCTGAGCCCACAGCACAGCAAAGAGGGACCCAAGTGGCCGTGCAGCATAGCTGAGATCAAAGCCGTCCCAAAAGGTAACTGGGATTACACCAGGTCAGTACCCGCCAAATAAGCCTGGTATATAGGCTTGCATTGGAAGGGCTAATTGTACCATCCATGTCAGGGTAAATTATATGTTAAATCTGATGGATGGTTGGATTTGACATTCTTAAATAATCTATATTTTCGGCTGCTCATTTGTTGCTTCCTGATTTATAGTGCCTTTGTTTCCTCTGCTGTCATTCGTTGGGGAAGGGTCTCACTTGGTCACAAGCTGACCTTGGAACCCTCTACAGAACAGAAATCTTAGCCTCCCAGTAGACAGGATTAAGAGTGTGGAGCAACACACAACCTTAGGGACTGTGACCTTGCTAGAGGATCTGTTTGTCATAACACCTACTTTTGTACAAATACTCTGTGCTATATTTCACCGAATGTGTACATTGTTCAGTTAACTTTTTAGAATTTGTCTGTATTCTGTACCATTCAGCCTACTTGAATACTCTCATAGCAGGAAAAACCCAACACCTAGGGTCACTTTTCTGGTTACTCTGAGTCTTAAGAGCCACACCTAGCACCTTAAGCTCCTACCCTAAAGATATATAACATCAGATTGACTGATACATCTGATAATTAGAAAACCCAAGCATTAAATTAACCCAATATGCAAAAATCTCTACATTATAATACAAGAAACACAAAAAATCAAGACAATACAAATCCAACAAAAAGTATTAATGCATCAGAAATGACCTTCAGTGAGAATGATTTAGAATTGCCTGAGAAAGATTTCAAAAGAATGATTATTATAAATATGTTCAAATAACTTAAACACATAGGAAACCAATTTAATGAAATAAGGAGGTCAATACTAGACATGAATAAGGAAATAGAAATAATAAAGAAAAACCAGTCAGAAATACTAGCAATGAAGAACACAATCAGTGAAATAAAACTCTGTAGAAAATCTCTCCAGTAGAATGGATGAAGGAGAGAATGGCAGATCTAATACAGTCCAACAAAGAGAAATACAAACTAATAGGAAGGTATGAATGGGAATTTCAAGATATTCAGGACACTATGAAAAGATTAAATGTAAGAATTCAGGGTATAAAGCCGGGCGTGGTGGCGCACGCCTTTAATCCCAGCACTTGGGAGGCAGAGGTAGGAGGATCACTGTGAGTTCGAGGCCACCCTGAGAATACAGAGTGAATTCTAGGTCAGCCTGGGCTAGAATGAGACCCTACCTCGAAAAACAAAACAAAACAAAAAAAAAAAAGAATTCAGGGTATAGTAGAAAGAAAAGAATTTCACTCCAAAGGCATAGTAGGTGTTTTCAACAAAATCATACAAGAAAACTTCCCCAAATTGGGAAAGAGATGCCAATGCAGATACAGGAAGCCTTTAGAACACCAAACAGACAAAACCTGGAAAGAACCTCTCCTTGCCATATTATGATTAAACTACCAAACATACAAACCAAAGAAAATATGTTGAAAGCAGATAGAAAGAAAAATAAGCCACCTACAAAGGGAAGCCCATCAGAATCACAGCAGATTACTCAACACAAACTTCAAAAGCCAGAAGGGCTTGGAGTGATGTATTCCACGTTCTGAAAGATAAACAACTGTCAACCAAGGTTACTTTACCTGCAAAGCTATCCATTCAAATAGACAGAGAAATAAGGACATTTTACAACAAAAGCAGGCTAAAAGAATATTTGAAGACAAAACTAGCTCTTCAGAAAATACCTGACAGGATCCTCCATGCTGAAGAGAAAGAAAGGCACACATATAAGGAAGCTGGAGAAAACAAACCATACTCAAATATTAGTTAACACAAGAGAGCAAAGGTAAAACCGGAAGAACTATAAAGCAAGAAAAATGGCAAAAATAAATACACACTTTTCAATAACTCTTAATATCAATGGCATGAATGCCCCAACCAAAAGACATAGGTTTGCAGACTGGGTTAAAAAGCCAAGTTCAATTGGAGCCTTGAGGTGGCGCCTCCAGAGAGCTGTCAGCCTGAAAACAAGGAGGTTTCTGGCCACCTAAAGATGGGGGGACTGAAACTGCCCCAGCCTAGCCCTGAGCCTTGGTATTTGGCCAGAAGGGTTTTTTTCAACAGGCCCTTCTACAGAGGCCGGTGGCTTAAGTCAACTGGGTATGAGAGGTAACCATGTTGTCTCTCAGGAAATGCAAAGACACAACAGGAAAGACATACCTGATGGTGCTTGCAAACTGCTGTGATTTTCTGCTAACGTGCTCTATGACAAATATATCTTTACCATTTATTTATGTGTATTATAAAAACTAGTATTAGGCGCACCTTTGGTATGTAAGTATGTTTTGTTGTCAATAAATATTTAAAAAAAAAAAAAAAAAACTAGTATTAGGCAGGCCTGGTGGCACAGGCCTATTATCCTAGCTACTTGGGAAGCTGAGACAGAGACAGCAAGATCTCCAATTCAAGGCTCCAATGTGATAGCCTGACGCCACATTTAAAAACCATGACTTAGCCGGGCCTGGTGGTGCAGGCCTTTAATCCCAGCCTTTGGGAGGCAAAGGTAGGAGGATCGCCGTGAGTTCAAGGCCACCCTGAGACTGCATAGTTAATTCCAGGTCAGCCTGGGCCAGAGTGAGACCCTACCTCGAAAAACAAAAAACAAAAAACAAAAAAAAAAAAAAAAAAAAAAAAAAAAAACAAAAAAAAACAAAACAAAAACCATGACTTTGCTGGGCGTGATAGCACATGCCTTTAATCCCAGCACTAGGGAGGCAGAGGCAGGAGGATCACCATGGGTTTGAAGCCACCCTGAGACTACAAAGTGAATTCCAGGTCAGCCTGAGCTGGACTGAGACCCTACCTTGGAAACAATAAAAATAAAATAAAAACCATGACTTTTAAATTGCTTGGTAAAAATAAGTACATAATTTTAACTTGAACTGGTACCTGTTATTTTCTCTTTTGTTTAGGCTTTAAACAAATAAGATGTTACTTATAAATACCCTTTGGTTTCATTATTACATTGGATTTATTTCAAGGTTTCTTCTTTTTTTTTTTGTCTTTAAAAATCAGATTTAACTAAAGCCTACACTGAGCTAAAATTTTATATAAACAGGCCAAACCTTATATGCATGATGTAAGGCACATGCCGGGGACTGGGAGAAAGGTCCAGAGGAACCCGAGCTTGGAAACTGGCCTTGTGGGGTGAACATGCAGGCCTATCTTGGACTTTCCTTGCTCCAGGAGACACATAAGACTGTGCTGTGCGTCCCCTGCCTGTTTTTTTTTTTTTTTTTTTTTTTTTTTTTTTTTGCTTTTCCAAGGAAGAGTCTCACTCTAGCTCAGGCTGACTTGGAATTCACTATGTAGTCTCAAAGTGGCCTCGAACTCATGGTGATCCTCCTATTTCAGTCTCCTGAGTGCTGGTACTAAAAAGGTGGGCCTGGCTATGTCCTCTTTTGACTGGGGAGTAAAAAAGGGAAAAAACAAAACAAAACAAGGAAAATGCTGGTACATGCCTTTGGTCCCAGCACTCAGGAGGCTGAAATAGGAGTATGACCATGAGTTTGAGGCCACCCTGAATTCCAGGTCAGCCTGGACTAGAGTAAGACCTTACCTCAAGAGAAAAACTAATTTCTTCTTCCAAATTCAGCTGGAGGGATGCCCCTTTCCAACAAGAAGATTCCAGACAGGATGGGGCATAACCTGACTCTAGATTCTTCTTTCATTTTCCTTCACTTTGTTTCAGATGGGACAAATACCCCCAAAAGTCTTGCTACCCTGTCTCTTTAAAACGGGGCTCATTTAGATAATACAGGGAGCAGAAATTGCCTATTACTTTTCTCCAGAGACTTAAGGAGACAATTAGAAACATACTAATATAATTCCAGATACCATGGAGGAGGAAATTCTTCTTAAAGATAAATTTTGAATTCAGTCAACACCTGATATTGGTAAGAAATTACAAAAATTGGGAGCTGAATGAACCAGATAAGAACTTAAAACAGTTGTTCCAGGTGACAACTTCTGTTTATTATTATCAGGAAGCCAAGGAAAAAAGAAACCAGAAAGGGAGGAAAGGAAAAATAAGACCAGACATCACCAGGAGATCACAACGGTAATGAAGGTTGCTCAGGGAAGGAACCCTTCATTGAAACATTTAATTGGATAAAATCTAAAATATGTTTACTTGGTGTCAAGTAACCAGTGGAGAAACTGAGTTTTATGGTTAAGACTTCACTCATTAACAGCTCACTGATATTAATTTGTTCATGGTTTGTTTAAGGGTTATAAAACTGGCTTTAGCTGGCATGGTGGCGCACACCTTTATTCCCAGCACTCAAGAAGGAGAGGTTGGAGGATCGCCATGAGTTTGAGACCACCCTGACACTAGATAGTAAATTCCAGGTCAGCCTGAGCTAGAGTGAGTCCCTACCTCAAAAAACAAAAACCAAAACAAACAAAAACTTGCATTAACTCTCAGTAAAGTAAATTAGGTTTGTCTATTTGTCAAGGTTTTAACTATTGGAGAAACTGAGTCTTGTGGTTAAGGCTTCACTCATTTAATAGCTCACTGATGCTAATTTGTTATGATTTGAGGTTATAAGAACTGGCTTTAAGGCTCTCAATAAAATAAATTTGGTTTCTTCATTTATCCAGGTTTTAACTATTGGAAAAACTGAATCTTAAAATAAAGGTTCATGTGCTTAATTTCCAAAGATGAGGTACTCAATACCTAAAGACATTGAGACTGTAAAGATAGCTCTTGTTTTTTTTTTTTTTTTTTTTTTTCTTTTTGGTTTTGCAAGGTAGGGTCTCACTCTGGCCCAGGCTGACCTGGAATTCACTATGTAGTCTCAGGGTGGCCTCGAACTCTCGGCGATCCTCCTACCTCTGCCTCCCGAGTGCTGGGATTAAAGGCGTGTGCCACTACACCCGGCTTAAGATAGCTCTTGTTTTATGTTTTAATTATGCTAATTCTATCAAGTGATCATCACTATGTTTAATCACTTAGGTTTAAGTGATTTAATTTCGGTCACCATATCCTTCATTGTAAAGTATGTTGGGATAGCTTGCCTAAGCTTTATCAATTTTAAGTCATGGGTAAAAAATAAAATTGTTTTATGCTAATGAAAATTATTATGTAGAAAGAAACCCTACCTTGAAAGACAAAAAAAAAAAAAATTCTTATTATGGATTAGAGAGATGGCTTAGTGGTTAAGGTGCCTGCCTGAAAAGCCAAAGGTTTGATTCCCCAGGACCCATGTAAGCCAGATGCACAAAGTGGTGCATCTGGAGTTCGTTTGCAGTGGCTAGAGTGCACCCATTCTCTCAACCCCCTGCACCTAGTCTCAAATAAAAAAATTATTTATTTATTTGAGAGCGACAGAGAAAGAGGCAGGAGAGAGGGAGAGAGAGAGAGAAAGAGAGAAAGAGAGAGAGAGAGAGAGAATGGGTGCACCAGGGCCTCCAGCTACTGTAAACAAACTCCAGATGCATACGCTACCTTGTGCATCTGGCTTACGTGGGTCCTGGGCAATCAAGCCTCGAACCAGGGTCCTTAGGCTTTACAGGCAAGCACTTAACCACTAAGCCATCTCTCCAAGCCCCTCTAATAAAAATTAAAAAACACTCTTATATCTAAGATCAATTGCTAGCGAAGATTCAGCTAAAAACACTATTTGTCAAATAGTGTTTTCTTTTTCAAAACAGATGTGTCAAGGGTTGTATTATAGCTTAGCTGTTTTAGCTCAACAATGACAAGATTCTGCTGTACTATATGCAAGTCTCATTTCTGGCATCTCAACTTCAATGCTTATAACAAAATTCTCAAGACATAATCCTTGCTTTAGGGTACAGCCTCAGTCTCAAAACAATGATCCTCACCTGAGAGAAATAATTTCAAGCTCTGTGGTTCTGTTTTCAACATTCCCTGGGTGCATGTGTCTGGAGTTCATTTGTAGTGGCTAGAGTGCACCCATTCTCTCTCCCCCCACTGCGCCTAGTCTCAAATAAAATTTATTTATTATTTATTTGAGAGTGATAGAGAGAGAAAGAGGCAGGTGAGAGAGAGAGAGAAAGAGAGAGAGAGAGGGAGAATGGGTGCACCAGGGCCTCCAGCCACTGCAAACGAACTTTAGATGCATGCGCAGGTATCTGGACTAATCAAATATGTTTTCAAACACAGGTGCCAAAACTTTATATTGTCTTATTTTTTGCTGACAATTAGTAGGTTAAATTACTTGGTTTAGAATTATGTTATTTTCAAGACTAGTAAAAGGCTCTGCCTGTATTTACAGGTATTTGATATTTAAAGGGTAAGATGTGCCTACTTTCTATGCTTCAGATATGGCCTATGCTGCCACAGAACAACTAAACTTTGCTGGGATTAAAGGTGTGTACCACCATGCCTGACCCATTCTTTAAAAAAAAAAATAAAAAATAAAAAAAATATATATATAATTTTTATTTATTTGACAGAGAGAAAATAAGAAATCATTTCTCCCACTTACCTGTTCTGTTCTTCCGCTTTTCTCGCTCAGCTTTCAACTCCTCCATGGCTTGAGATTTCTTGTCTAGTTTCTCATCCCGTTTTGAACGACGTTCTTTGTTGTGGGATGTTACCTTGAAAGAGAAAGGTATGTAGAGTGGCATTTTTACTAACTGCTCAGAGTCTCATTATCCAACAATGAATACATGTGAACAGTCCATGTGAACAGCTTGGTGGCTGTACAAACTTAAAACTTGTTTAAGAGGAAAGGGCTACTGGGTGTGGTGGCACACACCTTTAATCCCAGCATTCGGGAGGCCAAGGCAGAAGAACTTATGAGTTCCAAGCCAGCCTGAGACTACATAGTGAATTCTAGGTCAGGCTGGGCTAGAGCAAGCCACTACCTTGAAAAACTAAAAAACAAACAAACAAAAAAAACAAAAACAAAAAAAATGTAACTAAATAAATGAATAAATAAAAGATGAGACAGCATACTCTTGTGGACAAAGAAGGTACAGAAATAAAACCAGCCCTTGTTTTACCTGCTTAAAACCAATTTCAGGGGCTGGAGAGATGGCTTAGCAGTTAAGTGCTTGCCTATGAAGCCTAAGGACTCCAGTTTGAGGCTCAATTCCCCAGTACCCACGTAAGCCAGATGCACAAGGTGGTGCATGCATCTGGAGTTCATTCACAGTGGCTGGATGCTCTGGTGCACCCATTCTCTCTCTTTGTCTCTTTCTCTCTCTTTCTGCCTGTTGCTCTCAAATAAATAAATAAAAATAAAAAAAATAATAATAAAAAGCAAGTTCAAGAATTACAGGATTGAACTTTTTCTGAAAGAACACCCTAGATTATGATCTAACATTGCTGATAGGTCACGATGAGTGCAGAAATGCCTCATTTTCCCCCCTCGCTCTAGCTCAGGCTGACCTGGAATTCACTATGTAGTCTGAGAGACCTTGAACTCACGGAAATCCTCCTCTCTCTGCCTCCAGAGTGCTGGGATTAAAGGCATGTGCCACCAAGCCTGGCTTTTTTTTCCCTTTGAGTTAAGGTCTCACTCTAGCTCAGGATGATCTGGAATTCACTATGTAGTCTTAGGTTAGCCTTGAACTCACGGCGATCCTCCTACCTCTACCTCCCAGATGCTGGGATTAAAGGTGTGTACCACTATGCCAGGCCAAAGAGATGACTAATTTTTTCCACTACATTTATACCAACTCTATGATGTCATACACCTGGGTAAACATCATAACTAGCTGGTTATCTGAGACAAGAACTTTATCAACTGTTTGTAAAGTGATGTGACACTCTGGTGAGCTACTATTTAATAGATTTGAGTGAAGATATCCTAAGGATTTAACCAGTGTAGTTAGCCAATGGAGAAGTAATATCTCCAGAGCCTAATTAAACCATCAGGTCACAGACAGCATGAAATAGTCTTGCACTAATTAACCAATCTAGGCTGACATATCTACTTGTTACAGAAACACACACAACCTATACAGGTGTACTCTGGTTAAGAAGGACCACTGATGTCTTACCTGAGATTCTTGAATCTGTGTCAGCTTTTTCTTTTCCTGCTCCTCTTCTTGCTTTTTCTTTTTTTCTTTCTTTTCTTTCTTTTTGGCTGTCTTTAGTTTTTTCTTAATTTCAAACCTGGTTAAAAGATATTTGCTTGGTTTTAAAAAAGCAATAAAATATATGTAAAGAATGCTTTCTATTAGATAGGAGGCAAGAAAAAAGGAGGGAAAGGAATTAAAAATTTAGGATATGAGACCCTGTCTTAAGACAACAACAGCAAAAAATACCTAAAACCCAAAACACAAAACATATTTTGGCTTACTGAAATTCCAATGCAAGATCTTGTAAGAGCATTAAATATTTTATTACTTATTTATTTGAGAGATATACAGAAATAAGCAGGCAGAGAGAGAGAATGGGCATGCCAGGGCCTCCAGCCACTGCAAATGAACTCCAGATGCGTGCGCCCCCTTGTGCATCTGGCTTATGTGGGTCCTGGGGAATCAAACCTGGGTCCTTTGGCTTTGCAGGCAAATGCCTTAACTGCTAAGCCATTTCTCCAGCCTAAGATCTTATAAGAGCATTAAGAATGCTCAATGGGGAGCTAGGCATGGTGGCGCATGCCTTTAATCCCAGCACTTGGGAGGCAGAGGTCTGAGGATCCCTGAGAGTTCAAGGCCACCCTGAGACTACACAGTGAATTTCAGGTCAGCCTGGACTAGAGTGAGACCCTACCTTGAAAAACCAAGGTTTTTTTTTTTTTTTTTTGTAAAAGAAATAAAAATAAAAACAATAATTTATTAAAGAGTGCTCACAATGGGGCTAGAGAGATGGCTCAGTGGTTAAGGCACTTGCCTACAAAGCCTAAGGAACACAGCTTGATACCCATATAATGCCAGATGTACAAGGTGGCACATGCATCTGGCATTTGTTTTCAGTGGGTGGAGGCCGCAGTGTGCCCATTCTATCTGTCTCTTCCCCCCATAAACAAACAAACAAACAAACAAACAAACAAACAAACAAACAAACAAATAAAAGAATGCTCAATGTAAGAACAGAAGTACCTAAAAGGATTTAGTTGGAATGGACTTAAGAGGAAATATTCCGGATACTGTTATACTCATCTCTAGATTTTTGGTAATACTGCTTCTGTCTCAAGCTTCATACAACAGAAGAAAACAAGGGTTGGAGAGATGGCTTAGTCGTTAAGACATTTGTGGGCAAAGTCAAAGGAACCAGGTTCAATTCTTCAGTACCTATGTGAAGCCAGATGCACAAGGTAGTGTACCAGTTTGTTTGCAATTATAGGAGGCCTAGCATATCCATTCTCTCTATTTGTGTTTTCTTCTTTCTCAATAAGTAAACAAAATATTAAAAAAAGAGAAAAGTTTTATTTTTGGATCAAATTGGGAAGCAAAACTGAACTTCAATAATGTTCCTGCTACACAACATTAATGCGCTCAATTTTAAGGATAACCTATCCAATCTCTGTCATGCTGGAGATCAAACATAGGACCTCATATATGCTAGGCAAGTGTTCTACCACTTAATTATACACCTAGACAAGGTACTTTTTGTTTGTTTGTTTGTTTGTTTGTTTTCTGAGGTAGGGTCTCGCTCTAGCCCAGGCTGACCTGGAATTCACTATGTGGTCTCAGAGTGGCCTTGAACTCACTCTATCCTCCTACCTCTACCTCCCGAGTGCTGGGATTAAAGGTGTGTGCCGCCATGCCTGACTAAGGTAGTTTTTTTTTTTTTTTTTTTTTAATACATCTTTCTGGCTTAGAGATTAAGGCATTTGCCTGTGAAGCCTAAGGACCCAGGTTCAATTCCCCAGGACCCACAGAAGCCAGATGCACAAGGTGGTGCATGTTTCTGGAGTTTGTTTGCAGTGGCTAGAGTGTGCCCATTCTCTCTCTCTCAAAAAAAAAAAAAAAAAAAAATGTTAAAAAATTCTGCACTCCAAAGCCGGGCGTGGTAGCGCACACCTTTAATCCCAGCACTCAGGAGACAGAGGTAGGAGGATCACCATGAGTTCAAGGCCACCCTGAGACTACATA
This sequence comes from Orientallactaga sibirica, assembly GCA_036365145.1. Taxonomy (NCBI): domain Eukaryota; kingdom Metazoa; phylum Chordata; class Mammalia; order Rodentia; family Dipodidae; genus Orientallactaga; species Orientallactaga sibirica. Next base: position 57,411,957 of record JAEOAD010000006.1, read on the forward strand.
GTGAATTCCAGGTCAGCCTGGACCAGAGTGAGATCCTACCTCGAAAAACAAACAAACAAACAAACAAACAAAAGGAATGAAGTGTAGATATGGGTTACATGGATTAATTTCAAAAACAAGCTAAGTGAAGCCAGGCACATAATGCTTTCATTTCCATACAATTCCAGAATAGACAAATATACACAGATAGAGAGTAAACTACTAGTTGTCTAGTGATGCTGAAAAGCTTGAAGAGAAAGAGGAGTGAGTTCCAGTTGACTACAGGGTTTCTTTCTGGGTTGATAAAAATGTACCACAGCCAGGCATGGTGGTGCATGCCTTTAATCCCAGCACTTGAGGATCACCATGAGTTCAAGGCTACCCTGAGACTACAGAGTGAATACCAGGTCAGTTTAGGCTAGAGTGAGACCCTACCTCAGAACCCCCCAAAAAAAAAAACCAAAGGAAAAAAAAAAGTACCTTGCCTATCCAGGCGTGGTAGTGCATGCTTTTAATTCGAACACTTGGGAGGTAGGGGAACTGTTCTGAGTTCAAGGCCACCCTGAGGCTACATAGTGAATTCCAGGTCAGCCTGGGCTAGAGTGAAACCCTACATAAAAAACAAAAAACAAAAACCAAAAAGGGGCTGGAGTGATAGTTTAGCAGTTAAGGTACTTGCCTATGAAGCCTAAGGACCTAGGTTTGATTTCCCAGTACCCACATAAACCAGATATACAAAGTGGCACTTGTGTTTAGAGCTTGTTTGCAGTGGCTGGTGGCCCTGGTACGCCCATTCTTTCTATCTGTCTCTTCCACTCTCTCTCAAATAAATAAAATTTAAAAACCCCAAAACAAAACATAAAAGATTAAATGAGACACACATAATGATCTTTGCTTTAAAAAAAGTTGGGGTAAACTGGGGCTGAGCTGAAAACCAGCTAACTGAAAGCTGTAAAAAGCTATTCTGCATGCAAGCCCTATGGGAGACAGAAATCATCCACGGTGAAAATAGTGGACACTGCAAGTCTCAAGTTTGGCCAGCTAGGCCAAAAGCCCAAGTGGGAGCAATAGTGGTATATCTGTTATGGAGGAAACCAATTGCTTTCTAATTGTACTGGAGGCCTGCTTTATGGGAGGAAATACATGCCTGTTACTGAAAACTTTATCAAAAGCATATGGTGGGGGAGGTCATGAGCATTAGGAGTTTAATGCCTGCTCCTTCCTGTCTGGCTAAATGCATATATTATGCTCACCAAAGTGCTCTGTACACACTTTACCTAACATTCATACCCATATATTAATGCTACTCTCACTTTTGGTTAGAGAAGCTTCTCTTTTCAGATGGTGGTGATCACTGGGATGACACAAAAGGCAACATAGTGCTGAGAAGAAGTGACAGGAGTGTTCGGCACTGAAACATCTCTATCCTACCCTCCAAGGCTTAAGTTCCACTGCAAAACAGGCGTTAGAAAGAATGTAAAAGCCAAAGGAAGGGTAAGACTGTTTACAATGCAATCATCCAGACAGAAAGTGGCCTCAATATACATGACCTCCCAGTGCCTAGTACTACCTTCACACGATCTTCATAATAAGAGGAAAAGATGGTGACATCAAAATAAAATTGAGACTAATGGAGAGGGAGGGTATTAGATGGAGAGTGGATTTGTGAAGGGAAAGTAGGGGGAGTGGCGGGGAGGGAATGATTATAGTTTATTATCTGTCAGTAGGGAAGTTTTCAATTAAAAAAAAGGCCAAAAAAAAAAAAAAAAAAGGTGTATGAGGAAGGGTGAAGAGATGGCTTAGCAGTTAAGGCACTTGCATGTAAAAATGTAACAATCTGAGTTTGATTCTTCAGTACCCATGCCTGTAAAACCAGATGCACAAAGTGACACATGCATTTGGAGTTCGTTTACAGAGGCTGGCAGCCCTGGCATACCTATTCTGTTTCTCTCTCTCTCTGTTTGCAAGTAAACACATAAATAAAAATATTTTTATAAAAAGAGATAACATTTTTTGAGTTACTATAGCATTGCCCTGAACCGAAACAAGTTCACAGAACATTCATGGAATACAACATTTCTATGTATGGTTCTGAAACTCTAGCTAAACTGTCATCACCTTAAATATATTTTTAATTGGTCAAGTGCTTTATTCATGTAAGGTGAAAAAATTTGTGTGTATGTATGTATATACATGTGCATATATATATTTAGTTTTTCGAAGTAGGATCTTGCTGTAGCCCAAGCTGAACTGGAATTCACTAATTCACTATGTAATCTCAGGGTGGCTTTGAACTTGCAGTGATCTTCTTACCTCTGCTGGGATTAAAGGCATGAACCACTATATCTGGGGGAAATATATATATATTTTTAAATATTTATTTATTTATTTGCAAGCAGAGAGAGAGATAGAAGAGAGGCAGACAGAGAGAAAATGGGCATGCCAGGGCTTCCAGCCACTGCAAACGAACTCCAGATGCATGTGCCCCTTGTGCATCTGGCTTACGTGGGTCCTGGAGAATCAAACCGGGATCCTTCGGCTTCGAAGGCAAATGCCTTAACCGCTAAACCATTTCTCCAGCCCGGGAAATATTTTTTTAAACTTTATTATTTATTTTTATTTATTTGACAGAGATAGACAGATACAGAGAGAATGAGGCAGACAGAGAAAAAGTAAGTATGAGCGTACCTGGCCCTCCTGCAACTGCAAATGAACTACAGACACATGTACCTTTGTGTATCTGGCATTACGTGGATACTGAGGAATTGAACCCAGGCATTCAGGCTTTGGAAGCAAGTGCTTTTAAATCACTGAGCAATCTCTCCAGCCTGTTAAAAATTTTATTTTAAAAATATTTTTTATTTTTATTTTGAGAGAGAGACGGAGAGAGAGGGAGAGGAAGACAGATAAGAGATGGGCGTGCCAGCAGTCTCTCAGCTGCTGCGAGCAAAATCCAGATGTGTGCGCTCCCTTGTGGTCAAGTGTGGCATTGCGCCCTTGCATCACTTTGCATCTGGCTAAACGTGGGACCTGGAGATTGGAATCAGCTTCTTAGGCTTAGGAGGCAGGCACCTTCCGCTAAGCCATCTCTCCAGCCCTAAAATTATTTTTAAGGGACTGGGGAAACAGTTCAGTGGTAGGAATGCTTGCTCTGGTTTAATTCTCCAGCTATTCCCCAAGATAAAACTCACATAAAAATTCAAAACAGTAATCATTATTTAAAAAAAAATATTTTTTGACTTGGAAAGATCGGTAATGGTTAAGGTGCTTGGTTGCGAAGCATAAGGACCTAGGGTTGATTCCCAATACCCACATAAGCCAGACACACAAGGTGGCACATGCATCTGGAGTTCTTTTACAGTGGCTAGACGTCCTGGTATATCCATTCTTGCTCAATTTTTTTTTCTCTTTCAAATAAAAAACATACAAATAAAATTTGTAAAAAAAAAAGTTTGTTGTGGTGGCACACACCTTTAACCCCAGCATTTGGGAAGGCAAGGTAGGAGGATCATTGTAACTTGGAGGTCAGCCTGAAACTACATAGTGAATTCTAAGTCAGCCTGGGATAGAGTGAGACCCTACCACTAAAATTCGCCACCTCAGACTACAATTCGACTGTTTATGAATTCAAGGGAGAAAAATTGGCAGACTGTACCTTGCTTATCCAGGAAAGAAACAGTGAGTTACTTTTCCACTACAAAGTTCTTAGCTCCTGCTTACTGCCCTGGGGCCCTAAGGCTTGCTGCAGCTCTATTTGACCTTACTTTGGGCATAGCAACCTCTGTATTCTTTTCTTTAATTAATTTTTTCAATTTATATTTTTATTGACAACTTCTATAATTATTTTGATGTCATGATATTTTCTTCCTATTATGATGGTCTTGTGTAGGTAGTGTCAGGCACTGTGAAGTCATGGATGTCCAGGTCATTTTGTCTGGAGGAGCACATTGTAAGGAGTCCTACCCTTCCTTTGGCTCTTACATTCTTTATGCCACCTCTTGGAAGGTGTGACAGATATTTCTATGCTGAGCGCTCCTCTGTCACTTCTCAGTACCACGGTGCCTTCTGAGTCATCCCAAGGTCACTGCCACCTGAAAAGAGAAGCTTCTCTAACAAAAAGTGAGAGCAGCATTAATATATGAGTGTGAACATTAAGAGAAGTGCTTACCAGGCATTTTGGTGAGCATAGTATATCCATTTAGCCAGACACCGATATTATACCCCTAGGGCTCATGACTACCGTTGTCATAGGTTTTCAGCATCAGGCAGGTATTCCCTCCCGTGCAGAGGGCTTCCAGTCTAATTAGAGAACAGTTGGTTTCCCCCATAACAGACATGCCACTATTGCATCCGTTGGCTCATTTGGCCTGGCTGGCCAAACTTAAGGCTTGCAGTATCCACTGTTGGGTATATCCACTGGTGATTTATCTCTCTCCCATTGAACTGCATGGAACATAGCTTTTTCCATCTTTCTGCCAGATGGACTACATGGAGGAGGTTTTCAGCTCAGCTCCAGCAGTTTCCCAGTGACCTTATAGCCCAAGTATGTAGAATCTTCAGCAATAGGGTCTTACCATCTATTCCTGGTGGGAAACCAAGAGCCTCAGCAATGGTCTGCAATGTTTTGGGGCATCAGGGACCTCCCTGGACAAGAACTCACTGGAAGGTATCCCATCTGTGGCACTGAAAATTTTTTAGTACCAATCTATGGCTTCTGGGTGTTCCATTGTCCAAAAAAGTAGGATTTCATATGAGTTATATATACTTTCTTAGACTTTGATTAGCCCTCTACCCACCTGTATTTCTTTTTTTTTTTTCTTTTTCTTTTTTTTGGTTTTGCAAGGTAGGGTCTCACTCTGGTCCAGGCTGACCTGGAATTAACTATGTAGTCTCAGGGTGGCCTCGAACTCTCGGCGATCCTCCTACCTCTGCCTCCTGAGTGCTGTGATTAAAGGTGTGCGCCACCACACCCGGCTCTCTCTCTCTCTTTTTTTTTTTTTTTTGGTTTTGCGAGGTAGGGTCTCACTCTGGTCCAGGCTGACCTGGAATTCACTATGTAGTCTCAGGGTGGCCTCGAACTCTCAGCAATCCTCCTACCTCTGCCTCCCGAGTGCTGGGATTAAAGGCATGCACCACCACGCCCGGCACACCTCTCTTTTTTTTTTAGAGAGTCACACAGACAGGGACAGAGAGAGAGGGAGAGGAAGACAGATAGAGATGGGTGTGCCAGCAGCCTCTCAGCACCTGCGAATGAAATCCAGATACGTGCACCCCCTTGTGGTCAAGTGTGGCATTGTGCCCTTGCGTCATTTTGTATCTGGCTAAACATGGGACCTGGAGATTGGAACCACTGGAGATTCGAACCAGTGTTCTTAGGCTTAGGAGGCAGGCGCCTTAACTGCTAAGCCATCTCTCCAGCCCCTACCTGTATTTCTTATTTTGAAAACACTGTATTTAGTTCCATAGCCCATTTTAAAAATATTTTATTTATTTATTTTTGGTTTTGCAAGGTAGGGTCTCACTCTGGTCCAGGCTGACCTGGAATTAACTATGTAGTCTTAGGGTGGCCTCGAACTCTCGGCGATCCTCCTACCTCTGCCTCCCGAGTGCTGGGATTAAAGGCATGCGCCACCATGCCCAGCAAATATTTTATTTTTATTTATTTATTTGAAAGAGTGAGAGATACAGAGAAGGGCAGGTAGAGAGAGAGAAAGAATGGGTGCGCCAGGGCCTCCAGCCATTGAAATGGATTCCAGATGGGTACTCTCCCTTGTGCATCTGGCCTTACGTGGGTCCTGGGGAGTTGAACCTGGGTCCTTTGGCTTTGCAGGCAAGCGTGTTAATGGCTAAGCCATCTCTCCAGCTCCACAGCTTATTTTTTAATTGGGTTGTTTGATTTCTTATTTAAATTTTTGAGTTCTTTGTATATCCTGGATATTAATCCTCTGTCAGATGTATAGCTGGCAAAGATTTTCTCCCATTCTGTAGGTTGCCTCTTTGCTTTACAAAAGCTTTGTAATTTCATGAGCTACTAGCAGTTGATCAGTGGCTTTATTTCTAGAGCAACTGGGGTTATATTCTGAAAGTCTTTGCCAATACCAATAGGTTAAAGGGTTTCCCCTACTTTTTCCTTTAGCAGTTTCAGAGTTTCGGTCTGATATTAAGGTCTTTGAACCATTTGGACTTAATTCTTGTGCATGCAGAGAGATAAGAATCTATTTTCATTCTTCTACAGATACATATCCAGTTTTCCCTCCTAGCACCATTTGCTGAAGAGGTTCTCTTTTCTCCAATGAGTATTTCTGGCAATTTCATTGAAGATCAGGTGGCTGTACCTACCCAGAATTACATCTGGATCCCCTATTCTGTTCCACTGATCTACCTATCTGTTTTTGTGCCAGTACCGTGTTGTTTTTGTTACTATGACTCTGTAATATAGGTTAAAATCAGGTATGGTGATACCACCAGCCTTATTTTTGTTGCTCAGAATTGTTTTAGATATGAGGTTTTTTATGCATCCAAATGAATTTTTGGATTGTTTTTTCTATTTCTGTGAAAGTATCATTGGAATTTTGATGGGGACTGCATTAAACGTTTAGATTGCATTTGGTAAGATTGGCATTTTCATAATATTCTTCCAATCGAAGAACAAGGGATGTCTTTCCATTTCCTAGTGTCTTCTACAATTTCTCACTTGAGTGTTTTAAAGTTTTCATTATAGAGATCCTTCACTTTCTTAGTTAGGTTTATCCCAAGGTACTTTACTTTCTAGATGCAATTGTGAATGGGAGTGATTCTCTGATTTCATCCTCTGTGTGTTTCTTGTTAGCATACAGGAAGGCTACTGATTTCTGTGTTTTTATTCTGTATTCTGCTACAATGCTGTAAGAGTTTATCAGATGTAACAGTTTGCTGGTAGAATCTTTAGGGTCTCTTATGTATAGAATCATATCATCTGCAAATAATGATAACATAATCTCTTCCTTTCCAATTTGTATCTCTTTTATGTGTGTCTCTTGCCTTAATTGCTATGGCTAAGACTTCCAGTACTATATTAAATAAAAGTGGGGACAGTGGACACCCTTGTCTTGTTCCTGATTTTAGTGGAAAATCTTCATGTTTTTCTTCATTTAGTATTATGTTGGTTGTAGGTGTGTCATAAATAGCCTTTATTATGTTGAGATATATTCCTTCTATTCCCAGTCTCTGTAGGACTTTTATCATGATGGGATGATGGATTTTGTCAAATGCGTTTTCTCATTATGATCATGTGATTTTTGTCCTTCAGTCCATTTATATATTACATTTATCGATTTGCATATGTTGAACCATCCCTGCATCTCTGGGATAAAGCCTACTTGGTCAGGGTGAATGATCTTTCTGATATATTCTTGTTTTCTTTTTTCCCTCCAAGGTAGAGTCTCACTCTAGATCAAGCTGACTGGAAATCACTATGTAGTCTCAGGGTGGCCTTGAACTCATGGCGACCCTCCTACCTCTGCCTCCCGAGTGCTGGGATTAAAAGTGTGCACCACCACACCTGGCTCTTTATTCTTGTATTTTTTGCCAATATTTTGTTGAAATTTTTTGCATCTATGTTCATAAGAGACATGAGAGAGATCTGTCTAGCTTTGGCATCAGGGTGATCCTGGCTTTGTAGAAAGGGATTGCTAGGATTCCTTCCTTTGCTATTTTATGGAAAAGTTTGAGGAGCATTGGTGTTATTTCTATGAAGGTCTGGTAAAATTCACCAGTGAATCCAGGGCATGGACTTTTTTTTCTTGGGAGATTTTTTTTTTATAACTGCTTGGATCTCCATGCTTGTTATAGGTCTATTTAAGTGGTTACTCTCATCTTAATTTAAGTTTGGTAGGTCATATAAATCAAGAAAATAAAAACAAATAAAAATAATAGAATAATAATAATAAAAAACCCAAAGGGCTGGAGGGATGGCTTAGCAGTTAAGGCATTTGCGTGCAAAGCCAAAGGACCCAGGTTCGATTCCCCAGGACCCACTTTAGCCAAATGCAGGGCTGGAGGCCCTGGCGTACCCATTCTGCCTTTCTCTCTCCCTGTTTCTCTGTCAAATAAATAAATAAATAAAAATAAAACAACAACAACAAAAAAAACCCCAAAAACACCAAACCGGCTGGGTGTGGTGGCACCTTTAATCCCAGCACTCAGGAGGCAGAGGTTGGAGGATTGCTATGAGTTCAAGGCCAACCTGAGACTACATAGTGAATTCCAGGTCAGCCTGAGCTAGAGTGAGACTCTACCTCAAAAAACAACAACAAGCCGGGCGTGGTGGCGCACGCCTTTAATCCCAGCACTCGGGAGGCAGAGGTAGGAGGATTGCTAAGAGTTCGAGGCCACCCTGAGACTACATAGTTAATTCCAGGTCAGCCTGGACCAGAGTGAAACCCTACCTCGAAAAACCGAAAAAAAAAAAAAATCATACATTTCTTTCAGATTTTCAAATATATATATGGTAAGACCTTCTGATTTTTTGAATTTCTCTGGTATCTGTTGTAATGGTGCCTTTTTCATCTCCAATTTTATTAATTTGTTCTCTTCTCTCTTTCTTTTGGTCATTGATTCATTCATCATTTAGTAGTGTATTATTCAGTTTCCATGATTTTGTGTATGCTTTATAGCTTTTCTTGCTGGTGATTTGTAGTTTAATACCATTGTGATCAGATAGACTGCAAGGAATTATTTCAATCTTCCTGTATTTGTTAAGATTTGCTTTGTGTCCTAATATATGGTCTATTTTAGAGAATGTTCCATGAGCTACTGTAAAGAATGTGTACACTGCAGCATTTGGGTGAAATGTTCTGTAGGTATTTGTTAGGTTCATTTGTTCTATAACCTGATTTAATCCAGATGCCATCTCTTTAATTTCTGTGAAGATGTCCTGTCAACTGATGAGAATGGGGTGTTGAAGTCACCCACTACAACTGTGTTTGGTATTATCTGTGACCTAAATTCTAATAGCATTTTGTTTGGAGTGAATTTATTCTATTAGGCCCCAAATCTTATGTTTTATCTGTTCATAGTGTCCTGAATGTCTTAAAATTCCCATTAATGTCTTCCTATTAGTTTATCCTTCTCTTTGTTGGACTATCAAATCTGCCGCCTGGTCTTCTAGTTTAGATATTTTGTTCTCTCCTTGATCCATTCTACTGGTTAGTCTTTCTACAGAATTTTCTATTTGACTTACTCTATGTTTCATTACAGAATTTCTGATTGGTAATTTTTTCATTATTTATATTTTCTTATTCATCTTGTATTGACCTCCTTATTTCATTGAGTTGGTTTCCTGTGTTCTCTTGGGATTCCTTCAAGAGTTGGTTTTCTTCTTTGACTTCTTTGAGTGTAGATGTCATGATTTTTTTTTTTGAAATATTTGTCAGGCATTTCATCTAAAGCAGTCTCACTGGAGGTCATTTTGGATGAATTTATACTTTTTGGTAATATTGTATTATCTTTATTTTTTGTGTTTTTTGCATTATAATGTAGAGATTTTTGCATCTTGAGTTAATTTGATGCTAGGGTTTTCTAATTATCTGCAGTGTTCTTAGAAGTATAAGACTGACTTTATATATCCTCAGTGTAGGCATTTAAAGTGTCAGGTGTAGCTTTTATACTTCCAAGAGAAGCAGCAGCAGAAACCCTAGGTGTTGAGTTTGCTTGTTATTTAAGTATTGTGGTAGACTGGGTCAAGGAAATTACTGGCATATTCAAAACCAGTACCAAGTATTTTACAAGCGTGGGGATTAGGCTAAAGAGATAATCTAGTAAAGCCAAAGTCCCTAAGGGTGTGTGTTGCCCCATGCTCTTAATCCTGTCAACTAGGAGGTTGCAATTTCTAATCTGAAATGGGTTCCAAGTCAACCTGGGGCCAGTCAGTCCCTGCTCCCAATAGTGACTTAAGAAAAAGACAAAGGGGCTGGCCGTGGTGGTGCACGCCTTTAATCCCAGCACTCAGGAGGCAGAGGTAGGAGGATTGCCGTGAGTTCAAGGCCACCCCAAGACTACACAGTTAATTCCAGGTCAGCCTGGGCCAGAGTGAGACCCTACTTCGAAAAACCAAAAAGACAAAGGGGGCTGGAGATGGCTTAGTGGTTAAGGTGCCCACCTGTGAAGCGTAAGAATGCCCGTTTGATTCTCTAGGTCCCACATTGAGACAGACACAAAAAGTGATGCAAGGGCGCAATGCTGCACTTGCCCACAAGGGGCGTACACTCCTGGAGTTCATTCACAGTGGCTGAAATGCCGCTGGTGGGCTCATTGTGTCTCTCTCTACACCCACCCTCAAAAAAAAAAAAAAAAGACAAAGACAAAGGCCCTAAAAATCAGGAAACGTCAAAGGCTACAACAGTCAACACCAAAATACAGCTTACTTGAGAAGGGTAAAACCAACCAAGAATATATCATTCAAATGTAATACATAACCTTTCCTGACATGGAGAGAGATATTAGCACTTCCAGTGCAGGCTTATGTATCAGGCTTTGTATAAGCAGGCCCTGTTAACTTTCTGGGATGGCTTCGAATCTCACCAATGATAAGTGCCCACCTTGATCTCTCTTGCTGTTGTGTGGCTGTGGAAAATGGGTTCTCCATTCGTTCACAGCCTTGACAGTTGGGGGATGGGAGACATTGCAGGCTGCCTAGAGTTTTACCAGAGCTGCTCAGCTGGCTCCCTTTGTTTCTCCTTCACCAGCTGCTCAGCTGGTCTCTGCTGTTCACCTTCAGGTTTCTTGCCTTTGTCAGTTAGCTGATGCATTGGAAAATCTCCTCACTTTGTTTCTACTCCTGCTGCTCTGCACTGCCGGGCAGGTGGGCTGTCAGGCTTGTGGATTGGGGCTGTTGGCACCTTGGCAGGATTCTGGTCAATTTCCTCCTTTCTGCAAGGTCTTGGTCTCTCCTGTTTCTCTGCTGTGGCTGATAACTTATACACCTGCACTTTTCAGTAGAAGAGTATTTTGCTGTGTTTCTGTTTATTTCCCTCCCTAGGCTGCTTTGGTGTGGCTAGTATGCCATCTTACTCAGAAATCCGCAACCTCTATGTTCTGACAATTCTGAAAGATCATCTCCCTTTGGCCCAAGCTACAATTAGCTTAGCACAGAGCACTTCAGATTTAGAGCACCTATTTTAGTATTTTGGTCAGGCATGGTATCCCATGCTTTTAAGCCTAGCACTTGCTGAGTTTGAGGCCAACCTAGACTACTTAGTGAATTCCAGGTCAGCCTGGGCTACCGTGAGACCCAACCTTGAAAACAAAAACAATAAAAAAAAAACATTAAAAATTAGTTTGGACAATTAAGACAGTAACTTATAATCTTTTTTAAAAAATTAATCTAAAGCCGGGCGTGGTGGCGCACGCCTTTAATCCCAGCACTCGGGAGGCAGAGGTAGGAGGATCGCCAAGAGTTCGAGGCCACCCTGAGACTACATAGTTAATTCCAGGTCAGCCTGGACCAGAGTGAGACCCTACCTCGCAAAAAAAAAAAAAAAAAAAAAAAAAAAAAAAAAAAAAAAAATTAATCTACTACTGCTATTAGAGAAGTCAGTGGCTTTATGATCCAGAATTATGGCTGCTGTAGATGTTTTGGGTTGGACAGGGGACTCCTGAGGGATTATTTAGCTATAAGATCTGAGAATAGGGGTTCTAGTTTTTTCCCACCTTCTGTCATGATGATATGAATACATCTTTCTGTGGGGAAAAACCCACAGTAGAGTACTATACTGTATCTTTTCTGCTTTTTTTTTTGGGGGGGGACAGGGTATAATTCTGTTTACTTTAGTTTTTGTATCTTTTATTTTGCTCTTATTTTTATTTATTTATTTGAGAGAGAGAGAAAAAAAGAAAGAGATAGAGGCAGGGGGAAAGAGAGAGCGAGCGAGCGAGGGAATGAATGAGATGAGAATGGGCATGCCAGGGCCTCTAGCTACTGTAAACGAACTCCAGACACATATGCCACCTTGTGCATCTGGCTTACATGGGTATTGGGGAATTGAACAAGGGTTCTTAGGCTTCAAAGGCAAACACCTTAACAACTAAGCTATCTCTCCAGCCCATTTTATATCTTTTTAAAGTACATTTATTTTTTAGGGGAGGGGGGAGAAAGGAAGAGGCATGTTAGGGCCTCTTGCCACTGCAAATGAATTCCAGATGTATATGCCACTTGACACAAGTGATTTGATTCAGGTTTCCCCATAAACTTAGGTGTTCTGAATGCTAGGATCCCAGCTGATGGAGATGTGGGAATTAATGCCTCCTGGTGGCAGTGTATTGTTGGGGACCGGCTTATGGGTGTTATAGCCAGCTTCCTCTAGCCAGTGTTTGGTATACTCTCCTGTTGCTATTGTTCATCCATCTGATGTTTCCCAGAAGGTGATATCCATTGTCTGCTCATGCTGTCATTTCCCCCTGCCATCATGGAGCCTCCCTTCAAGTCTGTAGGCCAAAATAAACCCTTTTTCCCACAAGCTGATCTTGGTTGGTGTTTCCTGCCAGCAACGTGAACCTGCCTGCAACAGCACATCTGGCTTTATGTAAGTACAGGATAATTGAACCTGACCCTGCAGGCTTTGCAAGAAAGTACCTTTAACCATGGAGCCATCTCAGCAGCCCCCAGATTTTTATATCTTTGTTACTTACAAACTAGTCTTTAGGAACTTGACTACTGAAATCCTCATTTTCAGTGAAATGGAAGGAACATGCTTATACTACAATCTACATTGGAGTCTTGTCCAATATGTCTTTTTTGTCATTTTTGTTGTTGTTTTTGGTTTTTCAAGGTAGGGTCTTATCGTAGCCCAGGCTGATGTGGAAAATCACTATGTAGTCTCAGGATGACCTTGAAGTCATGGTGATCCTCCTACCTCTGCCTATCAATTGCTGGGATTAAAGGCACACACCACCACATTTGGCTTTTTTTTTAATGAGAGAGAGAGAGAATTGGTGTGCCAGGGCCTCCAACCACTGCAATCCAACTTTAGATGTGTGCACCACCTACTGTGCACGTGCAACCTTGTGCTTCCATCACCTTGTGCATCTGGCTTATGGCGGATCTGGAGAGTAGTCTATAGGCTTTATAGGCAAGCCCCTTAACCACTAAGCCATCTCTCCAGCCCTAGCTTATGTTTTTTTTTTTTTTTTTTAATTATTTGAGAGAGAGAGAGAGAGAGAGAGAGAGAATGGGCATGCCAGGGCCTTCAGCCACTGCAAATGAACTCCAGATGCATGAACCTCCTTATGCATCTGGTTTATGTGGGGCCTGGAGAGTTGAACTGGGATCCTTTGGCTTTGTAGGCAAATGCCTTAACCACTAAGCCATCTCTCCAGCCCCCTGGCTTATGTTTTTGAATCAGGGAAATTACTAGGTTATAAATAAAGGTATAAGCAAATTCTTTGGTTCCTTTAGATTTGGTAAGACACAAAACTGGTCAAGAACAACTGATTTAGAGGCTTGAGAGATTGCTCCGTGGTTAAAGGCACTTCTCTGCACAGCCTAGATTTTTATCCCCCTGTAACTTACTGTTTAATACACTTTGGAAACAGTCTTGTTGAGTCCTTAAATGTCGTTTTTAGGCCATTCACTTACCTATGTAAAGAGTCTACATGTTCCATGTTCATTAATTGTTTTTAGAAGGAGAGTTCTAATTGTTTCTCTACAGTGGTTAAGCATATTTGTTTGCAAAGCCTGATGGCCCAGGATTTAATACCCCAGTACCCATGCAAAGTCAGATGCACAAAGATGACACATCCATCTGGAGTTTGCTTGGAGTGGCAAGAGGCCCTAGAACACCCATTCCTCGCCTCTCTGCTTGCAAAAAAAATAAATAAAATATTAAAAACAAAATCTTGGCTTGGTGGGCAGGCCACTAGCTGACAAGCGGAGGCCTGTGTGGGCCCAGCTTCCCTCCTTAGTGGGCAGTGACAGAGGCTGAATGTGAGGAGGAGCCTAAGCTTTTCATAGTTGCTCCTTTCCAGGATCTGTATGGTGGTCAGCATGGCCCATGGAAATCAATGAGAACTTGTCTGCCAGAAAAACAGTGTGGTGGCACATGACTTTAATTCCAGCACTGGGGAGGCAGAGGTAGGAGGATTGCTGTGAGTCTGAGGCCACCCTGAGACTACATAGTTAATTGGGCCAGAGTGAGGCCCTTCCACAAAAAACCAAAAAGAAAAAGAAAAAAAAAACCTCAGGAAATTAGCAAGGGAAAAAGAAAAGAGGTTAGCTTGAGTACCTTTCAGAAAAAGCAGACAGATTCTAGGATTATGCAACAGAAGCAGAAAGCAGCCAATGAGAAGAGGTCTATGCAGACAGGAGAAAAGTGATGACACACTCTTCAGAAAACCTGGGTGCTATTGCCAATGGGGTGCATCATAAACCCTAAGATCAGAATTTCTCAGAGTGACTAATCTCTACATGAGTTATAACTTATAAAATGGTCTATTTAAAATTTTATTTTTTAGCTTAGTATGATGTTTTAGAACCACATTCTTTTTCTTTTTCTTTTTTTTTTTTCCTAAAGGCCACCTTGAGACTACATAGTTAATTCCAGGTCATCCTGGGCCAGAGTGAGACACTACCCTAAAAAAAATTATTTGGGCTGGAGAGATGGCTTAGTGGTTAAGGCGCCTGCCTCCTAAGCCTAAGAACGCTGGTCCCACGTTTAGCCAGATGCAAAGTGACGCAAGGGTGCAATGCCGCACTTGACCACAAGGGGGCGCACACATCTGGATTTTGTTCGCAGCAGCTGAGAGACTGCTGGCGTGCTCATCTCTATCAGTCTCCCTCTCACTCTGTCTCTCTCTGTGTTTCTCTCCAAAAATAAATAAAAAATAAAAAAATTATATAAAAAAATTATTTGAGAGAGAGAAAAAGGTGGGGGGGGGCGGGGGTAGAAGGAGGGAGAGAATGGGCACACCAAAGCCTCTAGCCACTGCAAACAAACTCCATATGCATGTGTCACTTAGGGCATCTGGCTTTATGTGGGTACTGGGGAATTGAACCAGGGTCCTTTGGCTTTGGCAGCAAGTGCCTTAACAGCTAAGCCATCTCTCCAGGCCCTAGAACCATTTTTTAGTGACTAAAATGCTAACCATGTATTTGAAAAAAATAAAATAAAACTCTTTCTGTAACATTTTAACTATCTTGTTTTCTGTTCCTATTTTGGGACCACTCATTATCCTTGAGCTGCTATGTGCTACTGGCTTTTCACAGTTCAGAGATATAAATTTTAGAAGTAATTCTTAACCTTTTGGCAACTCCAGTGAAGTTTCTTAAATTCTGTTTGTTCCAATAATGATAACCCTGGGAGCATTCAAACTCAAAACAAATGTGTGCTGCTTCCTGCTGACTGAGAGCCCAACATTCTTGTCTAGGACAACACATCACACTTAGTATGTTCTCCAGAAGAACAAATAGGTTCCCTGAGGCAATGGAATTAATTGCTGCCAAAGAAAGTGCTTTGATTTCCTCTCCATGACACTAGGCAGAAAGGAAAGAATCCTAGGTGTGATGATTCAATTACTTCCCAAGACAAAAGCCAAGGTGTCCATCCCCCCAGCCCCCCAATGTAGGGTCTCACTGTAGCTCATGCTGACCTGTAATTCACTATTTAATGCTGGGATTAAAGGCGTGAATCACCACGCATGGCTAAGAGCCAACATTTTTAAATTTTATTTTTAGAAAATATTTTATTTATTTTTATCACTTTTTATTTATTTGAGAAAGAGAGCGAGCGAGCAAGAGAGAGAGAGAGACAGAAAGGCAGAGAGAGATAATGGGCGACCCAGATCCTTTGGCCGCTGCAAATGAATGCCAGATGCATGTGCCAACTTATGCACCTGGCTTACGTGGGTTCTAAGGAGTCAAACCTGGGTCCTAAGACTTCGTAGCCTTAATTGCTAAGCCATCTCTCTAGCCTGGCTTTACTTACTTTATTTTTTGAGGTAGGGTCTAGCCCTGGCTGACCTGGAATTCAGTATGTAGTCTCAGGCTGGACTTGAACTATCAGCAATTCTCCTACCTCTGCCTCCCTTTCCAAGTACTGGGATTAAAGGCATGTTCCACCATGCCTGGGACCCAAGTTTTTTTTTTTTTTTTTTTTTTGGTTTTGCAAGGTAGGGTTTCACTCTGGTCCAGGCTGACCTGGAATTAACTATGTAGTCTCAGGGTGGCCTCAAACTCTCGGCGATCCTCCTACCTCTGCCTCCCGAGTACTGGGATTAAAGGCGTGCGCCACCACGCCCGGCCCAAGTTTATTCTTACCTTGAAATTCTACTAGGATATAAGGAAGAACTTTTGTCATTTAAAATACGACAAACCAGGCTGGAGAGATGGCTGAGCAGTTAAGGGCTTGCTTGTGAAGCCTAAGCACCCCAGTTTGAAGCTCTATTCAGCAGAATCCACATAAGCCAGATGCACATGGTGGCACATGCATCTGGAGTTCATTTGCAGTGGCCGGAGGCCCTGGTGTGCCCAATCTCAGTCTCTCTCTCTGACTGTTTCTCTCTCTGTCACTCTCAAATAAATAAAAATTAAAAAATAAATAAATAAAATATGACAACCAACGGGCGCAGTGAAGCATGCCTTTAATCCTAGTACTTGGGAGGCAGAGGTAGGAGGATTGCCTTGAGTTTGAGGCCACCCTGACACTACATAGTGAGTTCCAGGTCAGCCTGGTCTAGAATGAGATCCTATGTCAAAAAACCAAAACAAACAAACAAATTATGACAAATTGCCGAGTATAGTGGCATACGCCTTTAATCCCAGCACTTGGGAGGAAGAGGTAGGAGGATTGCTTTGAGTTCAAGGCCACCCTGAGACTATATAGTGAATTCCGGGTCAGCCTGGGCTAGAGAGAGACCCTACCTTGAAACACCACCAACAACAAAAAAAATCCCAAATAAAATTACTTTTATAAATGTCTTATCAAGGGCTGGAGATTCAAGCAGTTATAAAAAGTCTCCCAACTAGGGCTGGAGAGATGGCTTAGCGGTTAAGGCACCTGCCCACTAAGCCTAAGAACGCCAGTTCCAATCTCCAGGTCCCACGTTTAGCCAGATGCAAAGTGACACAAGGGCGCAATGCCGCACTTGACCACAAGGGGGCGCAAGCATCTGGAGTTTGTTCACAGCAGCTGAGAGACTGCTGGCGCACCCATTCTCCCTCTCCGTCTCTCTCCAAAAAAAAAAAAAAAAAAAAAAAAAAAAAAGGTCTCCCAACTAAAAGAAGTCCACGCCTTGATGGATTCACTGGTGAATTTTACCAGATCTTCATGGAAGAACTAACACCACTGCTTTTCAAAACTTTTCCTTAAAATAGAAAAGGAAGCAATTCTACCAAACAACTTCTACAAAGCCAGCATCACCCTGATACCAAAACCAAACAAAGACAGAACAAAAAAAGAAAATTACAGACCAATCTCCCTCATGAATATAGATGCAAAAATTCTCAACAAAAGCCAGGCATGGTGGCATATGCCTTTAATCCCAGCACTTGGGTGGCAGAGGTAGGAGGATCGTCATGAGTTCGAGGCCACATAGCTAAACACACAGAAAACAGTAGCTTTCCGATATATTAAAAACAAACATGGGGCTCGAGAAATGGCTTGGTGGTTAAGGCACCTGCCTGTCAAGCCAAAGAATGCTGGTTCCAATCTCTAGGTTCCACATTTAGCCAGATACAAAAAGTGATGCAAGGGGCACAATGCTGCACTTGCCATAAGGGGTGCAAACATGTCTAGAGTTCATTCATAGCAGCTAACAGGCTGCTGGCACGCCCATTCTCTCTTTCTCTCTAGCTATCTCTCTATAAACAAACAAACATACAAACATGCAGAGGATGAAATCAGGGAATCTTTCCCATTCACAATTGCCCCCCCACCCAAAAAAGTACCTTGGAATAAACCTAACCAAAGAAGTGAAGGATCTCTACAATGAGAACTTTAAAACACTCAAGCGAGAAATTGCAGAAGACACTAGGAAATGGAAAGACATCCCATGTTCTTGATTGGAAGAACCAATATTGTAAAAATGTCAATCTTACCAAAAGAAATATACACATTTAATGCAATCCCCATCAAAATTCCAATGGCATTCTTCACAGAAATATAAAAACAATCCAAAAATTCATTTGGAAGCACAAAAAACCTCGGATATCTAAAACAATTGTCAGCAACAAAAATAAGGCTGGTGGTATCATCATACCCAATTTTAAGCTGTATTACAAAGCCATAGTAACAAAAACATCATGGTACTGGCACAAAGACAGATACATAGATGAATAGAACAGAATCGAGGACCCAAATGTTAAGCCAGGCAGCTACAGACATCTGATTTTTGACAAAAATGCCAAAAATATTCATGGGAGAAAAGATAGCCTCTTCAACAAGTGGTGCTGGGAAAACTGGGTATCTAAATGTAGGAGGATGGAAATACATCCTTGTCTTTCTCCATGTACAAGAATCAAGTTCAAATGGATCAGGGATCTTAATATCAGACCTGAAACTCTGAAAGTGCTAGAGGAAAAGATAGAGGAAACCCTTCAACATACTAGCATAGGCAATGACTTTCTGAATATAATTCCAATTTCTCAGGAAATAAAACCACTAAACAACCACTGGGATCTCATGAAATTACAAAGCTTTTGTACAGCATAGGACACTGTGGATAGAGCAAAAAGACAACCTACAGAATGGGAGAAAATCTTTGCCAGCTATACATCTGACAGAGGATTAATATCCAGAATATACAAAGAACACAAAAAACAACAGTAAGAAATCAAACAACCCAATTTAAAAAATGGGCAATGGGCCGGGCATGGTGGTACACACCTTTAATCCCAGCACTTGGGAGGCAGAGACAGGAGGATCACAGTGAGTTTGAGGCCACCCTGAGACTACATAGTGAATTCCAGTTCAGCCTAAGCTAGAGTGAGTCCCTACCTCAAAACAAACAAACAAACAAACAAACAAACAAACAACAACAACAACAACAACAAAAAACCCAAAGAAACAACAACAAAAAAGGGCTATGGAACTAAAAGAGAGTTCTCAGGAAGAAATACAGACAGCATATAAACATCTAAAAAGGTGTTCTACATCCTTAGCCATCAGAGAAATGCAAACTGAAACTACTTTGAGATTCCATGTTACTCCAGTCAGAATGGCTACCATCAAGAAAACAAATGACAATAAATGTTGGTGAGGATGTGGATAAAAGGGAACCCCTCTACACTGGTGGTGGGAAGTAAAACCATTGTGGAAATCAGTGTGGAGTTTTTTTTTTTTTTTTTTTTTTTTTGAGAGAGAGAGACAGAGAGAGAGGGAGAGGAAGACAGACAGAGATGGGCCTGCCAGCAGCCTCTCAGCTGCTGTGAACGAAATCCAGATGTGTGCGCCCCCTTGTGGGCAAGTGTGGCATTGCGCCCTTGCGTCACTTTGCACCTGGCTAAACGTGGGACCTGGAGATTGGAACCAGCATTCTTAGGCTTAGGAGGCAGGCACCTTAACCGCTAAGCCATCTCTCCAGCCCAGTGTAGAGGGTTTTGAGACAGCTAAAAATAGATTTACCAGGCTGGAGAGATGGCTTAGCAGTTAAGGTATTTGCCTGCAAAGCCAAAGGATCCTGGTTCAACTCTCCATGACCCACGTAAGCCAGATGCACAAGGGTGCGTATGCATCTGGAGTTTGTTTGCAGTGGCTGGAGGCCCTGATGTGCCCATCTCTCTCTCTCTCTCTCTCTCAAATAAATATATATATGCATTTTTTTAAAGAATAGATTTACCATATGATCCAGCTATAGCACTCCTAGGCATATATCCTAATAACTCTTCTCACTACCTTAGAGATACTTGCACAACCCTGTTTATTGCTGCTCCATTCATAATAGCTAGGAAATGGAACCAGCTAGATGTCCCTCAATAGATGAATGGATAATAAAGATGTGGTACATTTACATAATGGAGTTCTATTCAGCGGTAAAGAAAAAATGAAATTTGCAGGGAAATGAGTGGATCTGAAAAGGACTATACTAAGTGAGGTAACCCAGGCCCAGAAAGCCAAATGTCACATATTCTCTCTCATATGTGGATCCTAGCTACAAATGTTTAGACTTGTGTGTGAGCTGGAACCAAAAATTGGTAGCAGAGGCCATTAAGCTAGAAAAAGAGTATAAGGAAGCTGAGCATGGTGGCGCATGCCTTTAATCCCAGCACAGGGAAGGCAGAAGTAGGAGGATCATCATGAGTTCAAGGCTACGCTGAGAATATAGAGTGAATTCTAGGTCAGCCTGAGCTAGAGTGAGACCCTACCTCGGAAAAACAAAACAAAACAAAACAAAACAAAAAACAAAACAAAAAGAGTAGGGAGAAGGAGAGGGAAGGACTGGACTTTAGGGGATGGGATTATATATATAAATAGAAGAACAGATTACAGGGAGTGGAATGGCCTAAGTGAGGCCAGGAGAAGAGACTAAGAAAAGGGTAGGGGGAGGGTAAATAAAAATTCAAGATATTCTGAATAAAATATATGAAAGCCTACTTTTTTGGATAATGGCACATCCAGAAGCTATAAATTGCTACTAGAAAAATTACAGTGCCAGGGATGGGATACCTTCCAGTGAATTTGTTGGCCAGGGAGGTCCCTGTTGCCTCCAAAACAATACAGGTCCTTGGTTTCCCATGAGTAACAGATGGTAAGACCATATTGCTGAAGACTTCTCATGCCTGGGCAGCAAGGTCACTGAAAAATCAAGCTGGTGCTGAGCTGAAAACCTCCCTGTAGACCAGCCAACTGAAAGGTGGAAAAAGCTACGTTGCATGCAGCCCTATGGGAGACAGAAGTCATCAGCAGTGAAAACAATGGACACTGGACGCTTCAAGTTTGGCCAAATAGGCCAAACGACCAAACAGGTGCAATAGTGGCATGTCTGCTCTGGGGAAAACCAAGTGCTCTCTAATTGGACTGGAGGCCCACTCTGGGAGGAAACACATGCCTGGTACTGAAAACCTAATCAAAAGCCTATGGCAGGGGAGGTCATGAGCCTTAGGGGTATAAATCCTGCTTTTGTCTGGCTAAATGTATATATCATTCTCACCAAACTGCCCTGAAAGCACTACACTTAATGTTCATATTCATAATATATTAATGCTACTCTCACTTTTGGTTAGAGAAGCTTCTTTTTCAGATGGCTGTGACCACTGGGATAACCCAAAAGGCAACAATGCGGAGAAGAAATGACAGAGGAGTGTCCAGCACTGATATATCTCTGTCACACCATCCAAGGCTCAGGGCACATTGCGGAAGAGGTGGAAAGAATGTAAGAGCAAAAGGAAGGATACAACTCCTTACAATGCAACCGTCCAGAAAGAAATTTGCCTCGATATCCATGACCTTGCAGTGGCTAGCAATACCTTCACAAGATCCTCATAACAGGAGAAAAAGATGATGACATCAAATTAAAAGAGAGACTAACAGAGAGGGAGGGAATATAGAGTGGAGTTGTGAAGGGGAAAGTAGGGGAGGGGAGGGAATTATCATGGTTTATTGTCTGTAAGTATAGAAGTTATCAATAAAAAATTTTTTTTAATGTGAAGCCAGAGTTGGGTGTGGTGGTGCATACCTTTAATCCCAGCACTTGGGTGGCAGAGATAGGTGGATCACCATGAGTTCAAGGCCATCCTAAGACTACATAATGAATTCCAGGTCAGTCTGGGCTAGAGTCAGACCCTACCTCAGAAACCCTCCCCCACCAACCCCAAAAAAGTGAAGCCAGGTCCATGGTGGTGCACGCCTTTAATCTCAGCACTTAGGAGGCAGAGGTAGGGGAACTGCCGTGAATTTGAGGCCACCATGAGACTACAGAGTGAATTCCAGGTCAGCCTGTACTAGAGCAAGACACTACCTGGAAACAACAAGACAGAAAAAGTAATGCTTCATGAATTTGTGTGCCATCCTTTTGCAGGGGCCGTGCTAATCTTCTCTGTATCATTCTAATTTTAGTGTACATGTTGCCAAAGCTAACAGAAGTTGTCCTCTTGATTTGTACATGTGTACTATGGCACATGCACACCTGTACTTGCACATGAGTACACACACCATAAAAGAAAAAGAGGGCAGAAGATGCTCAGTAGTGGAAAGCTTACCTAGGATGAGTGAGGCCCTGGATTCAACCACCAGCATGACACAAAACAAAACCAAATGAATAATGAATGTACACTAGTAAAGCTGATAAAATGGAGTGAGCAATAAATGTGATCCTAAATGCAAATCAGTATTTGGTTGTCGTCGGGTTAACAATCACATTTCCAACTGTCAGTTTCCCAAAACAGACTTTTTTCAACTTACAATGGGGTTGGATCTCAATAAGCTGAAAATATTGTAAGCTGAAAATGCATGTAATTAGCCCTAAACTACAAGCATTATAGCTTAGCCTACCCCAACTTAAACATTCTGAAAGTCGCCAGGTGTGGTGGCACACACCTTCCCCCCCCCCCCTTTTCCAGACACATGCGCCACCTTGTGCATCTGGCTTTTGTGGTTACTGGGAAATCGAACCTGGGCTCCTAGACTTCACAAGCAAGTGCCTTAACTGCTAAGCCATCTCTTCAGCCCACACACACCTTTAATCCCAGCCCTTGGGAGGCTAATGTAGGAGGATCCCTGTGAGTTCGAGCCAGCCTGAGAGTACATTGTGAATTCCAGGTCAGCATGGGCTAGAGCGAGACCCTACCTCGAAAAATAAAACAAAAAATATTTCTGATTGGGCAAAATCATCTTATACTAATAAAGGTTACTGTCAAATAAAAAGTGTTGAGTATCTCAAGTTATTTACTGAAAACCATGCTGAAAATATAAACTAGAATGGATATATAGGTACAGGTTCATACCATGGTAAAGTCAAATAGCTGTGTAGCTAGAACCTTACCTTCTTTTCAACACCTCTCTCTTCTCTATGCGGTTGAACAGTTCTTGCTCTCGCTCCTTCTCTGTCATCTGCTCCAGCCTGGCTCTATCCTCCTCATCTCCCATGAGGTCCTCTCCATAGCCATCATGGAATTCTTCATCCTCTGACGAAGAGTCAGAGTCTGAACTAGACGAGGAGCTGTTGCTGTCAGAATCAGACACTTCCCCTGCAACAGAGGCCAGCACAGGGTCATAGTAAGCTGCAGTGACCTTAGTTTGACAACCACCACCCCTTGGCTCTCCCAGATGAAAAGGCACAAGGCCATTTCAACTCCATTGAGACTACCCTTAGGTCTACCTTTGGTCAATGCAAACACAGATTAGGGAAAATTTGGCTGGAAAAATATCCACTGTGCTATTCTCATTTTTTTTTTTTTTTTTGAGACAAAGTCTTGCTGTATAGCGAAAATGACCTTGAACTTAGGATTCTACTGCCATTGCCTCCTAAATTATGAGTTTGCAGAACACCACACTAGGCTTTCAAATCAACTTTGTTATTTCATTTATTTCTTTCCAAGAAGAGGGAGATAGAAGAGAGACAGAATGAACATACCAGGGACTCTAGCCACTGCAAATGAACTCCAGATGCATGTGCCACTGTGCATCTGGCTTTATGTGGGTACTGGGGAATCGAACCCAGATCATTAGGCTTTACAGGCCAGCACTTTTAACTGCTCAGCCATCTCTCCAGCCCTCAACTTTTGTTATTTTGAAAAAAAAAATACAGACCTAGACAAACAAGCTGCATGAACAATTTGACTCATAAATTCTTCACTTAGATTCACTTGTTAACACTGCCAATATAAGTTAATGAGATCATAACTACCCCTAAATACTACTCCTTAAGATTAAAAAAAAATATTTGTCATCTCTTCACCAGTTGAGCTAACACTATCCTTAAAGGTCATTTCTAGCTAGAATCATGCTGGTTGCTATCTCTCCAGTATCCTTTAATGTAAATCAGCCTTTTACTTTTAGAAAATTAATTTTCTTCTGAGTTGAGGTGCCTCAAATTCTAGGACTCAACTAAGTGATCCTCCTCATTTTTTTTCCCCAAGGTAGGGTCTTGCTATAGCTCAGGCTGATCTGGAACTTACTCTGTAGAACTATAGTGGCCTCAAAATCACAGCAATTCTATCATGCCTGATAATCTTCATTGTTTATAAAATTCAAAAGAATATTCTTGTCTAAATGATAGTTGCAGGGTTGGGGAGATGGTTCACCAGTTAGACACTTGCTTGCAAAACCTTTTTGATTCCCCAGTACTCATGTAAAGCCAGATACACAAAATGGCCCACGCACCTGGAGTTCATTTGTAGTGGCAAGAGGCCCTGGAATGCCCATTCTCTTTCACTTAAATAAATTTTTTTTTAAAAAAAAGGCAAATAATAAATGGTAGTTGCACTGAAATGGTACTAATGCAACTAAGAAACTGAATTCTAAACATTATTTTTTATTGCATTTAAGTTTTAGTAGTATCCATTATCAAAGGTCCTTCATGTAGTTTAGTTGGTTTGTTTTGCCAAGAAACAATTTAGTTTATGAATGTGGCAAGAATGCTCCAAAAGTGGTCATGTCTTTTTCTTCTTTTTTTTTTTGGGGGGGGGGTGGTGGTACTGGGGACTAAACTCAGGGAGGGCCTTGAATATGCTAAACAAGTAATCTGCACTGAGCCACGCATCCCCTTTAAAAATAATCATTTTTAGTGGTTAAGGTGCTTGCCTGTAAAGCCAAAGAACCCAGGTTTGGTTTCCCAGGACCCACGTAAGCCAGATGCACAAGGTGTCTTCACATCCTGAGTGCTGCTATTCCAGGTATGAGCCACTATGCCCGATTAAAAGCAATGTTTTATTTATTTATTTTTGGTTTTTTTAAGGTAGGGTCTCACTCTAGCTCAGGCTGACCTGGAATTCACTATGTATTCTCAGTGTGGCCTCAAACTTATGGCACACCTCCTACTTCTGCCTTCCAAGTGCTGGTATTAAAGGTATGCACCACCATGCCCGCTGTTTTATTTTCTTTTCAATTAAATATATATTGGGCTGTAGAGATGGCTTAGCAATTAAGGCACTTGCCTGTGAAGCCTAAGAATCTATGTTCAATTTCCCCAAACCCACGTAAACCAGATGGACATGGTGGCACATGTGTCTGAAGTTTGTTTGCAGTGGCTAGGGGCCCTGGTATACCCATTCTCTCTTTCTCTCGCAAATAAATAAATAAATAGAAAAATATTTATATATTTTGGGACAGACTTACTCCAGAGTACAAGTTGGCCTGGATTTCATCGCATCAAGCTAGCCTAGAACTACAACCAATGTTTTAAGGAGTCATCAACTAATTAATGACTTATAGTGACAGGTTTTTTGTTTTTTTTTTTCTGTTTTTGCATGTTTATATACACATGCATCCACATGCAGAAATTGATGCTGGTACCTTTTCGATCATTCTTCACCTTATTTACTGAGGTAAGGGCTCTCATTGACCCAGGGCTCACACATTCAGCTAGTCCAGCTCACCAGCTTGCCCTGGGACTCCATCTCCACTTCCCAAGCCTTTACATAATTGCTAGTGATCCAAACTCTTGTCCTCATGTGCAAAGGCTTTACTGCGCCAGCTCTCCAGCTGCAACAATGGGTTTTGAAAGGACAGAGTGACATATGGAAAGACAGATAAAACCATCTCTGGTGGAACCAGCCTGTGATTTCAGCAGTTGGGAGGAGGAAGCAGGTAGATCAGGAGTTCAATGTCATCTTTGGCTATACACTGAGTTCAAGGTTAACCTGAACAAATGAGACCCTGCCTCAAAAACAAACAAAAAGATAGCACAGCCAGGAGTAGTAACACACACTGGTAAACTGAGCACTCAGGAGTCTGAGTCAGGAAGATAACTAGCTCCAACCAAGGCTAAGAGGCTAGCTTGAGCTATATAGCAAGATTCTATCTCAAAATAAACAAAAGCAATGACAAAAAGGCAATATGATTAATGGGTATTAAGTTAAATAAACAATTTCATAAGAATTTACTTAGCTCAATTTATGTCAATATTCATATAGGCAAAGGCCAATTTTGTACCAGTTTATACAAAATTCTAATTTTTTTTTCCAGAAAATTTAAAGTTTACCATTCTAGTTCCATACTGAGTTCAGTTGTTAAACTAGTGTTAACAACAAAAACTGAATTGTCAGGCCGGGCGTGGTTGTGCACGCCTTTAATCCCAGCACTAGGGAGGCAGAGGTAGGAGGATCGCCCAGAGTTCAAGGCCACCCTGAGACTACATAGTTAATTCCAGGTCAACCTGGACCAGAGTGAGACCCTACTTTGCAAAACCAAAAACAAAACAAAACAAAACAAAACAAAAAACTGAATTGTCTTAATGAAAGAATATTTTCTGGGCTGGAGATATTGCTCAGCAGTTAAGGTGCTTGCCTGCAAAGCATAAGGATCCTGGCTCAATCCTCAGTACCCACTAAACGCAGATGCACAAGGTGGCATGTGCGTCTGAAGTTTATTCTTTGCCATGTAACCCATTATCTCTCTTTTTTTGGTTCTTTGAGGTAGGGTCTTGCTCTAGCCCAGGCGGACCTGGAATTCACTATGTAGTCTCAGGGTAGCTTTGAACTCATGGCGATCCAAATACCTCTGCCTCCCGAGTGCTGGGATTAAAGGCATGCGCCACCATGCCCTACCCAAAAGAATATTTTCTATGGAATTTGTGTTTCAAGGATTTCCCTTCTCAGTTAGAACATGTATGACCCAGAAAAAAAGGAAGGCATAGACTGGAGAGAGGGCTTAATGGTTAAAGCGCCTGCCTGCAAAGCTAAAGGACCCAGGTTTGGTTCCTTGGGACCCACGCAAGCCAGATGCACAAGGTGGTACATACGTCTGGAGTTCATTTGAAGCAGCTGGAGGCCCTGGTGAACCCATTCTCTCTATCTGCCCTTTTCTCTCAAATAAATAAATAAATAAATAAATAAATAAATAAATAAATAAATAAAAGACATGCAGGACAAAATGAGTAGAGAATAAAGCAGGGACTCATGGATCCCACAGTTGTACATTAGGAGTCTCACCAACCCTTTGGGATTATATACATTTTCTTGCTTCATTCAGGTTCTCAAGGTCATCGAAAAAGCTAAGGACCACTGCTCTAAATGGTTCTTAGTGGCCAAGCTGTGATGTGGGTCTCAGCATGTCCAACCAGACACGGTTGGAACTCACACTCCACATTCCCCAGGTTGGGTGCTGGGCTCACCTTCCTCGGGGGCTGAGCTCTCAGCTGAACTGTCTTTGTCTGAGCTGCCAGAAGAGGCAGTTTTGTTGGTTTGTTTCTTCATGGTTCCTTTCTTCTCTATTTTTCTGGCTTTTCCTTTCTTCTTATTTTTATTGCTCCCAAATGTCCACTATAAGGAGAAAAGAAAAAGGAAACTGAAATAGGACTAAGTACTTTACTGGGAAAACTGGTGAAAGAGTTGAGTCTCTTCCTTGGGGTGGGGGTGGCACATGCCTGTAATCCCAGCATGTTTGAGGGGGATGCAGGGGGACTGTAAATTTGATGCCAGCCTGGGTTGAATAGTGAGACATTGTCTCAAAAATCAAATCAAATGAAACAGAGAAAACGGATTCTCATATTTTCTGTGGCAAAGAAGACAGTAATTGCTAAGGGCTGATATGTTGGGTTTCAGTATACATTCAGTGCTTAGGCAAGGAACCTTGTACACAGAAGAAAAATGCAGAAAGCACAGAAGAAAGGATGAGGGATGTTTTTCAGCATGAAGGAGTCAGAAAGTTAAGTTCAACTTTTAAGCATGTATGTATATCTTGTTTAAATATCTAGATATGGCTGGAAAGATGGCTCAGCAGGTAAGGCACTTGCCTGCAAAGTATAAGGACCCAGGATGAATTCCCCAGTACCTACTAAAAGCCAGATGCAACATGTGTCTGGAGTTTGTTTGCAGTAGCTGGAGGCCCTGGCACACCCATTCTCTCTTTCTCTTTCAAATAAATAAAAAATAAAAATCTAGATCTACTGTAACAATTGTTTATGTTAGGTAATAAGCAGGATGGGCTGGAGAAGATGGCTTAGCAGTTAAGGCACTTGACTGCTAAGCCAAAGGACCCTGGTTCGATTCCCCAGGACCCACATAAGCCAGCTGCACAAGGGGGCGCATGCGTCTGGAGTTTGATTGCAGTGACTGTAGGCCCTGGCGTGCCCATTCTTATTCTCTCTCTCCGCCTCTTCCTCTCTCTCAAACAAACAAACAAACAAACAAATAAATAAATAAAATATATTAATAAGCAGGAGTTCTAGAGGTCTAACTTTTGGAACCTACAATTTATATCCTAAACAGGTGGCACACACTTGTAATCCCAGCACTGGGATTTCAACAAGTTTAAGGTTAGCCTGGGCTACATAGAGACACTCTGGCTCAAAAAACACAAAATAGCAAAGGAACAATTAATTACAGGGCCAAAATGATCATTTCCACCAAGCAGTTAAGCTATAAAGCTGAATAATAATATGACTGCTTTCTTTCTTTCTCTCTCTCTCTCTCTCTCTTTCTTTAACAGAGTAAAAGACAGAAAGAGGCAGATGGGAGGGGGTAGAGAGAGAATGAGCTTACCAGGGCCTCTACCACTGAAGACAAACTACAGACACATGCGCCACCTAGTGTGTCTGGCTTACTTGGGGAATCAACCTGGGTTCTTAGGCTTTGCAGGCAAGTGCCTTAACCACTAGGCAATCTCTCCAGTTCCATATAATTGTTTTTAAATTTCACAAATATGGGAGTGTGGTAGCACAAAGCTGTAATCCCAAGCACAAGGGAGGTCAAGGTAGGAGGATCAGGATCTGAAGGTCACCCAAAACTACACAGCAAATTCAAAGCTAGCCTGGGCTACATTAAGACCATGTTCTCAAAAGCAACAAGGGATGGGAAGTTTGCTCAGGGGCTAAAGATGCTTGCTTGCAAAGCATGTCAAATAGGGTTCAATTACCCAGGACCCATATAAAGCCATGCATCTAGAGTTCATTTGCAGTGTTAAAAGGCTCTGGCATATGCATTTTCTCTTTTCTTTTTAAATATTTTATTTATTTGAGAGAGAGAGAAAGAAAGAAAGGATGAGAATGGGAGTGCCAGGTCCTCTGGCCACCCCAACCAAACTCCAGATATCCAGATATATACGCCACCTTGTGTATCTGGCTTATGTGGGTAGTGGAGAATTGAACCTAGGCTTTGCAGGCAAACACCTTAACCATTAAGCCATCTCTCCAGCCCCTCCCTCCCTCCCTCCCTCCCCTCCCTCTTTCTTTCTTTCTTTCTTTCTTTCTTTCTTTCTTTCTTTCTTTCTTTCTTTCTTTTTTTTTCTTTCTTTTGGTTTTTTTGAAGTAGGGTCTCACTCTAGCCCAGGCTGACCTGGAATTCACTATGTAGTCTCAGGGTGGCCTTGAACTCATGGCAATCCTCCTACCTCTGCCTCCCCAGGGCTGGGATTAAAGGTGTGTGCCACCATGCCCGGCTTCCTTTTCTTTCTTTTTTAAAAAGTAAAAGGAGGGCTGGAGAGATGGCTTAATGGTTAAGTGCTTGCCTGTGAAGTCTAAGGACCCCGGTTCAAGGCTCGATTCCCTAGGACCCATGTAAGCCAGATGCATGAGGGGCGTGCGCATCTGGAGTTTGTTTGCAGTGGCTGGAGACCCGGGCGCACCCATTCTCTATCTGCCTCTTCCTCTTTCTATTGCTCTCAAATAAATAAACAACAACAACAAAAAAAAAAGTAAAAGGAGGGCTAGAGAGATGGCTTAGCGGTTAAGGTGCATGCCTGCAAAGCCTAAGGACCCCGGTTCAATTATCCAGTTCCCATGTAAGCCAGATGCACATGGTGGTGCATGTGTCTTGAGTTCGTTTGTAGTGGCTAGAGGACCTGGCGTGCTCATTGTCACTCTCTCTCCCTCTAAATAAATAAAAATAAAAAATCTTAAAATAAAAAAAGTAAAAGGAGCTCAGTGTGGTGGTGCACACCTTTAATCCCAGCACTTGGGAGGCAGAAGCAGAAAGATTGCTATGAGTTCGAAGCCAGCCTGAGACTACATAGTGAATTCCAGGTCAGCCTGGACTACAACAAGACCCTATCTCAAAAAACAAACAAATAAGCAAAAAAAGCAGGGCATGGTGGTGCACGCATTTAATCTCAGCAGTTTTGGAAGGCAAAGATAGGATCACCAAGAGTTCGAGAAAAACCAAAACGAAGGGGCTAGGGAGATGGCTCAATGATTAAAGGTGCTTGCTTGTAAAGCCTGCTGGCCTGGGTTCAATTCCCCAGTACTCATGTAAAGTCAGATGCATATAGTAATGCATATATCTGGAGTTTGTCTGCAGTGCAAGAGGCCCTGGAGTATTATCTATCTCCCCACTTTCCTCTCTCCCTTCCTCCTCTTGTAAATAAAAAAGTGAAAAGAGAGGACCAACACCCAGAGCTTGTCCTCTGACCTCCACACATCCCCATGCTCAAACACACAAGAATTATTTTATTCTATGGTTTCTTTTTTTAAAACAAACTTTTGTTTTATTTTTAATTTATTAGAGAGAGAGAGAGAGAAAGAGAGAGAGAGAGAATGTGAATGGGCGCACTAGGGCCTCTAGCTGCTGCAAACAAACTCCAGATGCATGCGCCACTATGTGCACCTGGCTTATGTGGGACCTGGAGAATCAAACCGGGGTCCTTAGGCTTCGCAGGCATGTGCCTTAACCACTAAGCCATCTCTCCAGCCCCCTAGTCTATGATTTCTAAATATTTGTTTGCATTCATAAATCAGTGCTGCTCTTAGCCTCAATCAAATGATTTTATTTTAAATTTGGTTTTTCGAGGTAGGGTCTCACTCTGGCCCAGGCTGACCTGGAATTCAATCTGTATTCTCAGGGTGGCCTCGAACTGTCAGCAATCCTCTTACCTCTGCCTCCCAAGTGCTGGAATTAAAGGCATATGCCACCACGCCAAGATATTTTATTTTTATTTATTTATTTATTTGAGAGAGACAGAGAGAAAGAGGCTCAGGAAATATCACAGAAGAGATTAAAAAGAATGAAAGAGTTGGAGGATGAAGATGTGTGCTATGGAACCCTGTCATGTTATGGCTTCCTACACAAGACTGGGTGCATCAACATTCCGACATGAATGGTGGAGGGTTCATGAAATCCCATCCCTCCAAGAGGAGCTAACGGCAGTTCATGGCTGCTGAGAGAGGGAGAATCATGGTCTTCTGTGCTTATGCACTGGTAAGTCATCCAACGTTCTAGTAAATAACCCCTTACACCAAGCAAAACTAATGAAAGCCAGTGGAATTAAAAAAAGAGAGAGAGACAAAAAAGAAAGAAAATAAAACCACTATTTTTTTTTCAGCAAAGTGTTGTGATATTAAAAAAGAATTTTAGCCAAGCATGGTGGTGCATGCCTTTAATCCCAGCACTCAGGAGGCAGAGGTAGGAGGATCACCGAGAGTTCGAGGCTACCCTGAGACTACATAGTGAATTCCAGGTCAGCCTGAGCTAGATGGAGACCCTACCTCAAAAAACAAAACAAAACAAAACAAAATGGAATTTTAGGGGCTTGAGAAATGGCTAGCAGTTTAGGCGCTTGCCTGCAAAGCCAAAGGATTCCCCAGGACCTATATAAGCCAGATGCACAAGGTGGCACATGCATCTGGAGTTTGTTTGCAGCAGCGGGAGGCCCAGGGGTACCCATTCTCTTTCTCTCTCTCTCAAATAAATAAATAAATAAATAAAAATAAATTATTAAAAAATACCAAATACCTTTATCACATTCAGGTTTAGCCAAAACAAACAAACAAACAAACAAACAAACAAACAAACAAACAAACAAACACAAAACAAAACAAAGCTCCCTTTAACTAGAGCATTTCATTTTCTTTCATGCTTAGCCTTGTCTTTTCCCCTCAGCTCAGGCTGTTGTAGATTGAAGCAGATAGTAGATGGAAGGATGAGGAAGCCACATAGCTTCATATCATCTTTTGAGCTGGATTAACTTGTGGGACTTTACATGTAGATAGCTTTTTTTTTCCCCCCCCCAAGATAAGGTCTCACTGTAGCTCAGGCTACCTGGAATTCACTATGTAGTCTCAGGGTGGCCTTGAACTCACGATGATTCTCCTACCTCTGCCTCCCAAGTGCTGGGATTAAAGGTGTGTGCCACCACGCCCGGCACATGTAGATAGCTTTTAATCTCATGACCCCTGCCCCCTTCCAAGTGCAGAATTTGGCTGTATTGCACATGAGAAACTCAAACAAGCAAAAATAGACCTAGCCACTCTTACATACATACAACTCTTGGTAGCTCAACCTTTCATTCACAACTTCTTCATTTTTCCATTGAGTAAGAGTACAAAGTGCCAAGACATTGTTTGGGAAAAGTGGGTCACGGACATTTTTCTAACCAAGAAACAAACACTTAGTATTGTATTTGTGGTTGTGCTATTTCTTATAACAAGCAACAGATATATATTACTGACTCTAGTATATAATTGATAGATTTTAGTCTAGTTGAGTAAGAAATGCAACACTTTGGACTATTTTGGAGGCTTTCAAACTGGCTTGAAATATTATCTTCCTTGAGCAATTGAAATTAGAAATTAGGAAACTTCAGGTTTTCTTGTTTGTTTTAAATATTTTCTTTATTTATGAGACAGAGATAGAAAGAGGCAGATACAGAAAGAGATAATGGGGGTGCCAGAGCCTCTAGCCATTGCAAACTAACTGTACATGTATACACGACCTTGTGCATCTGGTTTTACGTGGGTACTGGAGAATTAAACCTGGGTCCTTTGGCTTTGCCAACAAACGCCTTAAGCACTAAGCCATCTCTCCAGCCCAGCCTTTGTTTTTATTCATTCATTTATTTATTTATTTAAACTTTTATTTATTTATTTGCAAGCAGAGAGAGAGATAGAAGAGAGGCAGACAAAGAGAGAATGGGCACGCCAGGGCCTCTAGCCATTGCAAACGAACTCCAGATGCATGTGCCCCTTGTACATCTGGCTTACATGGGTCCTGGAGAATCGAACCGGGATCCTTTGGCTTCGCAGGCAAATGCCTTAACTGCTAAGCCATTTCTCCAGCCCTTATTTATTTATTTTTGTGGTAGGGTCTCTAGCT
Source organism: Orientallactaga sibirica (assembly GCA_036365145.1). Taxonomy (NCBI): domain Eukaryota; kingdom Metazoa; phylum Chordata; class Mammalia; order Rodentia; family Dipodidae; genus Orientallactaga; species Orientallactaga sibirica. The sequence continues at coordinate 57,445,084 of JAEOAD010000006.1, forward strand.
CAGGCTGACCTGGAATTCACTATGTAGTCTCAGGCTGGCCTTGAATTCACAGCAATTCTCCTACCTGTCTCCAGAGTAAGACATGCACTATCACGCCCTTCTAGATGTAGAAATTCTATGTTTAAGGGATTTAGTAGTGTGTGATGTTGGAAGGATGAAAATTATTCCTTACAGGATAAAATAAAATATAAAATGGAGTAAAACTTCTTTTCTTTTTTTTTTTGAGGTAAGGTCTTGCTCTAGCCCAGGCTGTCCTAGAATTCACTACGTAGTCTCAGGCTGGCCTCAAACTCACAGCAATCCTCCTACCTCTGCCTCCCGAGTACTGGGATTAAAGATATGTGTTCACTCTAGACCAGGCTGACCTGGAATTCACTGTGTAGTCTGGGGGGAGGGGTGGTCTTGAACTCACAAGAATCCTCCTACCTCTCCCTCCCAAATGTTAGGATTAAAGGTGTGTACCACCTGCCCGGCTGTTTTTAGGTAAGGTCTTACTCTAGCCCAGGCTGCCTCCAACTCACAGTCTGCCTTCCACGTGCCGTGACTAATGGCATGTGCCACCGTGCCCAGGGTAGTACAATGCTTTTTTTAAAAATTAACATTTTATTTATTTACTTGAGGGGGGAGGAAGAGAGAGAGAGAAAATAGCCCCTTTATTTAAAAAATTTTATTCATTTGAGAGAGATATAGAAACAAGATAGAGAGAGAACGGGCGTACCAGGGACTCTAGCCACTGCAAAGAACACCAGATGAAGGGCTGGAGAGATGTCTTAGTGGTTAAGGCACTTGCCTGCAAAGCCTACAAACCCAGGTTCCATTCCTCAGTACTCACATAAAGCCACGTATACATGGTAGTGCATGAATCTAGAGTTTGTTTGCCATGGCTAGAAATCCTGGTATGCCTATTATCTCCCTCCCTTCCCCCTCTCTATCAAATAAATAAACAAACAAATAATTTTTTTTTTGAAATAAGAACTCCATGACACATGTGCCACCTTGTGCATCTGGCTTACATGTCATTATGCTTCCCAAGAAAGTGCCTTTAGCTGCTAAGCCATTACTCCAGCCCTAAAATTCTTTTTTTTCTTTTTCGAGGCAAGCCAAACAGGCTGGCCATTTTTTTTTTTTTTTTTTTTGGAGAGAGTCAGAGGGAGAGGAAGACAGATAGAGATGGGCGCACCAGCAGCTTCTCAGCTGCTGTGAACGAAATCCAGATGCATGTGCCCCCTTGTGGGCAAGTGTGGCATTGCGCCCTTGTGTTACTTTTGCATCTGGCTAAATGTGGGACCTGGAGATTGGAACCCAGGTTCTTGGGCTTAGCAGGCAGGTGCCTTAACCGCTAAGCCATCTCTCCAGCCCTGGCCTTTTTTTTTTTTTTTTTTTTTTTTTTTTTTGGTTTTTCGAGGTAGGGTTTCACTCTGGTCCAGGCTGACCTGGAATTAACTATGTAGTCTCAGGGTGGCCTCGAATTCTCAGCGATCCTCCTACCTCTGCCTCCCGAGTGCTGGGATTAAAGGCGTGCGCCACCATGCCCAGCTCTTTTTTTTTTTTTAAATGAGAGAGTGCAAGAGAGAATTGGTGTGCCAGGGCTTGCAGCAACTGTAATTGAACTCCAGAACGCATGTGTCCGGCTTATGTGGGATCTGGAGAGTCAAATACGAGTCCTTAAGCTTCACAGGCCAGTGCCTTAACTGCTAAGCCATTTCTCTAGCCCTTAAAATTCTTTTTTTTTTTTTTTTTTTTTTTGCTGGGTGTGGTGGCACACACCTTTGATCCCAGCACTCGGGAGGCAGAGGTAGGAGGATTGCTGTGAGTTCGAGGCCAGCCTGAGACTACATAGTGAATTGCAGGTCAGCCTGAGCTAGAGTGAGACCCTACCTCAAAAAAACCACCACCACCACCAACAAAAACCTCTTTTTTTTTTTAATTTGAGAGAGACCAAGATAGAGAGGAAGAGGCAGAGAGAGAAAATGAGCGTGCCAGCAGCCTCTCAGCCACTGTGAATGAATTCCAGATGTGCACGCCCCCTTGTGGGCAAGCGTGGCATTGCGCATTTGCACACTTGTGTCACTTTACTTCTGGCTAAACACGGGACCTGGAGATAGAACGGGTGTTCTTAGGCTTGGCAGGCAGGCGCCTTAACCGCTAAGCCAACTCTCCAGCCCTAAAATTCTTTTTTGTTGTTGTTTGTTTGTTTTTTGAGGTAGACCTTCCCTCTAGCTCAGTTTCTCTTGAACTGCTCATCCCACAAAAGTGTTGAGATTACAAGGCATGCACCACTAAACCTGACTTAGAATTTCTTTTCTAACATTTAAGCAGGATTTAAAAGATAACTTTTGGTCTGGAGAGATGGCTTAGTAGTTAAGGCAATTGCCTGTGAAGCCAAAGGACCAAGGTTCGATTCCCCAGAACCCACATAAGCCAGATGCAAATGGTGGCGCATGCATCTGAAGTGTTTACAGTGGCTAGAGACGCTGGTGTGCCCATTCTGTGTGTGTATAAAAAATAAAAAAATAAAAAAAATAAATAAAACAAAAGATGATAAGCTGGGCATTGTACACACACCTGTAACTCAGAACTTGGGAGGCAGAGGTAAGAGGCTGAAACTACATAGTTAATTCCAGTTCAGCCTGGACCAGAGTGAGACCCTATCTCAAAAAACCAAAAAGATGACTATTAAGAAAAAGGAGGGCTGGAGAGATAGCTTAGCAGTTAAGACATTTGCCTGCAAAGCCAAAGGACCCTGGTTTGATTCCCCAGGACCCACGTAAGCCAGATACACAAGGAGGTGCATACATCTGGAGTTCATTTGCAGTCCCTGGATGCCCTGGCATGCCCATTCTCTCCCTCTCTCTCTCTGCCTCTTTCTCTCTCTCAAATAAATAAATAAAATCTATTTTTTAAAAAAGGAACAGATTAAAGATAAAGAATAGCTACTAGGTAACTAGCAGTATAACAAATGTGTCCGTTCAAAGCTTGGTTTATACAACTTTCTTTCCTTACTAAGTTCTAGTGGACCTTAGGCTGTGGGTATTAGTTAAAGGAAATGAAGCTGCCAGGCATCACTAAGTCAGGGTCCCTCATCAAATATGTCACTCTCCTCCGTACCCACCTCATCATCACTGTCCGATGTCTCTGAGTCTGACGAGGCTGCAGGCTGACTCACAGGAGGCTCCTTCTCCTCAGAGTCACTGCGCTTCCGCTTTGCCAGGGACAAGAGCTCCTAGTCGGGCAGAAATAGTCAAATCAGTTTTGTTTAACAGACGAAGAATAAAAAAAAAAAGCCCACCCTCCCTAGAGCTCTTCTATCTTTGTGTTTCCAACTGAAGTAAATAATTATGAAGACAACCCACCAACAGAAAACTAAATGCCAGTATTCCTGGGTGCAAAAATTGTTTTCAACATCTGTGTCTTCCATCATGGGAAATGAAATTGGGAATCTAATCTCAAGTATGGTTTATCTGTACCAACTGATAAGAGGTATGTTTACACAGGTAATTTGTTCAGTTTCCCCCCCCCCCCAAGATAGGGTCTCACTCTAGCTCAGGATGACCTGGAATTCATTCTGTATTCTCAGAGGAACCTCAAACTCACGGCGATCCTCCTACCTCTGCCTCCTGAGTACTGGGATTAAAGGTGTGCGCCACCACACCCGGCTGGTTTTAAACGATATATAGTCAATACTCCAATGATCTCTTTTATTGTATTTCATAGTAAAGTTTGTTTTTATTAAATTGCTCCAATAAGTTTATAAAGAATAAGTGTCTGATATATAGTGGGTTTTTTTTTTTTTTTTTTGAGTCTCACTGTAGCCCAGGCTGACCTGGAATTCACTATGTAGTCTCAGGGTAGCTTCGTACTCACAGCAATCCTCCTACCTCTGCCTCCCCGAGTGCTGGGACATTTTCTGTTTTGAATACTTAAACCAGAAAAATAAGTATGTGTCGGGTGGGAGTATGCATTTCTGAAGTATAATCCAGGACCTGACAAGTAGTAAGTATGCTGGCTAGAATACAGATTTGACAATACCAACACTTATATTTACTACCTCTGTCATATCGTGGGGATTTACATGAGATCAGAGGGGTAAGATTGCTCTGTCACATGACTCTTCTCTCATATTACTTCTCCCCTACTCAGTCCAGTTACTCACAGGACAAACCCTCTGCTGATACCAATACCAACTGACAATTAAGCTGTTCTTACCAGAGGCCAGGCACTTTTCCCTCAGAGCTGGTATTTACGCTTCACAACAACCCAAAGTATTGTTACCACTCCCATTTAAAGGTAAAGAAGCCATCTCCCCAGCCCAATAAAAAAAAAAAAAAAAAAAAAAAAAGATAAAGAGCTGGGTGTGGCTGTGCATGCCTTTATACTAGCACTCAGAGGCAGAGGTAGGAGGATCACCATGAGTTAGAGGCCAGCCGAAGACTACATAGTGAATTCCAGGTCAGCCTATGGTAGAGTGACACCCTACCTCAAAAAAACAAAAAATAAAATAAAATAAAAGATAAAGTGCTAGAGAGATAGCTTCGCAGTTAAGGCACTTGCCTGCAAAACTAAAGGACCCAGCTTTGATTCTCCAGTACCCACGTAACGCCAGATACACAAGGCAGCGCCTGCATGTGGAGTTTGTTTTCAGTGGCTAGAGGCCCTGGTGCACCCATTTTCTCTCTATCTGCCTCTCTTATCTCCCTCACATAAATAAATAAATAAATAAATAAATAAATAAATAAATAAATAAATAAATATCTGGAACAGGAGAAGTCAAATACTTTAACCAAGCTGTGTAACAGGTAACATAGCAGTACATGACAGTACCAGGATTTGAACCCAGGCAGTAGAATTCTAGTTCTAGCCAATACTCCAAGGATGACTTTTATTGTAGTTCATGGTAAATTAAGTATTTAAGAGGCTATTCAAATAACCTTACAGGGTTGGAGATGGTTTAGCAGTTAAAGGCACTTGCTTGCAAAGCCAGTCAGCCAGGGTTCAAGTCCCCAGAATTCACATAAAGCCAGATGCACAATGTGGGGCATGCATCTGTAGTTTTGTTTTTCTTTTCCCCACTGGCTAGAGACCCTCGTACACCCCCCCACACACATTCTTTCTCTCAAATAAATAAATAGAAATAAACTAACAAACTAAGTGCTAAGGTCATTCTATATTTTGAGTATTTAACTAGAAGAAACAGGGAATGGCATTTTTCAGATCCAGGTCTGACTAGTCGGAAGTATGCTGCACTAGTCTAAATCATTTTCCCCTTGTGCCAAGAAAGAGAAGGCGCAGCTAATCAATACTAATGTAACATTCCTTAATGGAGATGGTACTAAGTAGGCTGGAGAGGTGGCTCAGTGGTTAGAAGTACTTGCTTGCAAAGCCTGACAATCTGGGTTTGATTATCCAGTACCCACATTAAGCTAGGTGCAAAGTGACACACGCATCTGGAATTTGTTTGCAGCAGTAAGAGGCCCTGGTGTGCCCATTCCCTGTCTCTTTCATTCTCTCTTTGTATGCAAATAAATTAACAAAAACATTAAAAAAACAAAAGATGGCGCGGGGCTGAGAGATGGCTCAGTAGTTAAGGTGCTTGCCTGCAAAGCCTGATGACCTAGGGCTTGATTCCTCAATACCCATGTAAAGCCAGATGCACAACATGCATGGAGTTCATTTGTAGTGGCTGGAGGCCCTGGTACTCCCCTTCTTTCTATCTCTAAGTATCTTCTATCTCTCTGCAAATAAATTAAAAAATATAAATTTTTTTTGAGAGAGACAAAGAGAGGGAGAGGAAGACAGATAGAGATGGGCACGCCAGCAGTCTCTCAGCTGCCGCGAAAGAAATCCAGATGTGTGCGCCCCTTGTGGTCAAGTGCGGCATTGCGCCCTTGCATCACTGCATCTGGCTAAACGTGGGACCTGGAGATTGGAACTGCTGGAGATTGGAACTGCTGGAGATTGGAACCAGCGTTCTTAGGCTTAGGAGGCAGGCGCCTTAACCACTAAGCCATCTCCCCAGCCCAAAAATATAATTTTTAAAAAAGAAGGTAGCCAGGTGTGGTGGTGCACGCCTTTAATCCCAGCACTTGGGAGGCAAAGGTAGGAGGATCGCTGTGAGTTCAAGGCTACCCTGAGACTACAGAGTGAATTCCAGGTCAGCCTGAGCTAGAGTGAGACCCTACCTTGACAAACCAAAAAAATAAAAATAAATAAAAAAGAAGGTGTTCACACGCCTTTAATCCCAGTACTCGGGAGGCAGAAGTAGGAAGATCACCATGAGTTTGAGGCCACCCTTAGAATACATAGTGAATTCCAGGACAGCCTAAGCTAGAGTAAGAACCTACCTTGGAAAGCCAAAGAAAGAAAAAGAAAGAAAGAAAGAAAGAAAGAAAGAAAGAAAGAAAGAAAGAAAGAAAGAAAGAAAGAAAGAAAAAAGGTGCCAAGTAGACTTAAAATAATAAGCTGCTATGAAGTATCTGCTTTCTCCTGTCAGACTCTTTCTATTTTAGGAGTACCCTCCTTCCTTGGCTAGAATGAGAAAATGACCTTCTCAGATTTAGCAGCTGACACCTTCTTCAAAAGCCAATCATGAGATGTCACTCTTCTCCTTTCACTGGAGAACTAGCATATCAAATTCCTAAAAAGGCTGAGAACTACAGAACACTCCCACTTCACACCAAAACAAACAAACTCCTGTATGAGTTTGTTTTAAGGCTGGAGAGATGGCTTAGCAGTTAAGGCACTTGTCTGCGAAGCCCAAGGACCCAGGTTCAATTCCCCAGTACCCACATAAACCAGATGCACAGGGTGGCACATGCATCTGGAGTTTGTCTGCAGTGCCTGGAGGCTGTGGTGTGCCCGTTCTCTATTTGCCCTTTTATCTCTCAAATAAATAAATAGAAATTTTTTAAGTTTGTTCTATTTTCTCTTGGGGTGACTCAAAAGTCACCATAGTGGGCTGGAGAAATGGTTTAGCGGTTAAGGCGTTTGCCTGTGAAGCCAAAGGATCCAGGTTCGATTCTCCAGGACCCACGTAAGCCAGATGTACAAGGGGGACATGCTTCTGGAGTTTGTTTGCAGTGGCTAGAGGCCCTGGTGTACCCATTCTCTCTCTGTCTGCCTCTCTTCTATCTCTCTGCTTGCAAATAAATAAATAAAGTGGTTTTTTTTTTTTAAAGTCACCATAGTACTGAGAAGAAGTGACAGTGGAGTGTTCAGCACTGAGACATTTCTATCATACCATCCAAAGCTCAGGGTCCATTGAGGAAGAGGTGGTGGAAAGAATTTAAGGGGCAAAGGAAAGGAGGACTGCTTACAGTGCACTCTTCCAGACACAAATGCCCTGGATATCCATGACCTCGCAGTGCCTGACCTACCTACACAAGACCTTCATAACAGGAAGACAAGATGATTACATCAAATAGAAGAGGAATTAATCGGAAGGGGGGAGGGGATTTGACAGGGAAAAATGGGGATGGGAATTATCATGGTTTATTGTCTATACTTACGAAAGCTGTCAATAAAAAGTGAAAAACAGAAAAGGTTTGTTCTGTACTAAATGCACAGGGTAACAAGATTCATGCTTATGGATTTTTTTCAAACCCAAGCTATAAATTACATAGAATGTATTTTACCCTGTTCTTTTTTCTTTTCTTTTCTTTTCTTTTCTTTTCTTTTCTTTTCTTTTCTTTTCTTTTCCCTTCCCCTTCCTCCCTCCCTCCCTCCCCCTCTCTTTCTTTCTTTCTTTCCCTCCCTCCCTCCCTCCCTCCCTCCCTCCCTTCCTTCCTTCCTTTCTTTTCGGGTCTCGCCCTAGACCAGGATTTCACTATGTAGTCTTAGGCTGGACTTGAACTCACAGTGATCTTCCTACCTCTGCCTCCTGAGTGCTGGGATTAAAGGCATGCACTACTATGCCCCCCCCCTTTATAATCTTTTATTTATTTATGAGAAAGAGACAAAGAATGGGCGCACCAGGGCCTCTAGCCACTGAAAATGCACTCCAAATGCATGTACCACTTAGTGCATCTGCTTTATGTGGGCACTTGGGGAATCGAACTGACCTGGAATTCACTATGTAGTCTCAGGGTAGCCTCGAACTCTCAGCGATCCTCCTACCTCTGCCTCCCAAGTGCTGGGATTAAAGGTGTGCACCACCATGCCCGGGTTTTTATCCTTTTTTTAATGCATGGTTCTGTGAGATACATACAATTTAACATTACCACAATAAAGATGCAGGACTGTCTCATAAGCCCTCTAAATTTCTTTAATGTCCTTCTCTCTCTGTCTGTTCCCTGGCAAGTACAGACATGTTTTGTTCCCCTTCAAGTCTTCTATATACACTGTTCCAAGAATAGAATCAGAGTTCATGTAGACTTTGAATATGAATTTTTTCATGTAGCATTATATATTTGACATTCATCCAAATTGTAGCATGCAGCAAGCTTGTAGTTTGTCCCATTTTATTATTAAACTGCATTACACTGACTGTGTGCATGTACCACAGTGTTAATCTATTCATCGGTTGAAAACCCTCTGAGTTGTTTCCATTTGAGGGCAATTTGACATTCATATATAGTTTTTATATTACTTGGGTAAATATCTAGGAGTTATGTTAGACTGCTGGATTTATATGATAATATAAATACATGATACGATTTATATGATAATATAAATATATGATAATTTATTGACGGCCTTTACTCTTATCCCCCTATTACCTAATGCAAATTCACAAACTTTAGAAAGACTTTGAGCATTGGGCATGGTGGTGCACACCTTTAATCCAGCCCTCAGAGGCAGAGGTAGGAGGACTGCTGTGAGTCTGATGCCAGACTGAGACTACAGTGAATTCCAGGTCAGCCTAGAATATATATACACACATACACACACACATCTGTGAGCAAAGAGAGAATGAGTATGTATGTGCACACCAGGAGCTCCTGCTACTGCAAACGAACTCCAGACACATGCACCAATTTGTACATCTGGCTTTATGGGGAATCAAACCTGAGGAGGCAGGTTTTATAAACAGGGCCTTTAACTGCTGAGCCATCTCCCCAGCCCAGTTTCAGTAACTTTTAATGAATACCCACTGAACATAATAGTTAAAGTAATACAGGTTACTTCATAAAGAGAAACAGTTTACTTAGCTCACAGTTTTGGAGGCTGGGAGTCCAAACAACATGGCACTAGTTCTGGCTGTATCATATCACACTGGAAGCACATGGATACTCTAGTGTTTTTGTCTCTCTACTTAAGAAGTTACCAGAATGAAGCCGGGCGTGGTAGCGCACGCCTTTAATCCCAGCACTCAGGAGGCAGAGGTAGGAGGATTGCCAAGAGTTCAAGGCCATCCTGAGACTATATAGTGAATTCCAGGTCAGCCTAGACCAGAGTGAGACCCTACTTTGAAAAACAAACAAAAAAAAAAAAAAAAAAAGAAGAAGTTACCAGAATGAAGCCGGACGTGGTGGTGCATGGTGTATGTCTTTAATTCCAGCACTTGGGAGACAGAGATAGGAGTATCACTCTGAGTTCGAGGCCACCATGAGACTACATAGTTAATTCCAGGTCAGCCTGGACCAGAGTGAGACCCTACCTTGAAAAACAAAACAAAACAAAACAAAACAAAACAAAACAAAACAAAACAAAACAAAACAAAACAAAACAAAACAAAACAAAACAAAACAAAAGGTTACCAGAATGACTCAAAAGGCACCATAAAGCTGGGCGTGGTGGTGCACGTCTTTAATCCCAGCACTCAAGAGGCAGAGGTAGGAGGATCGCAGTGAGTTTGAGGCCATCCTGAGACTACATACTGAATTCCAGGTCAGCCTGGACTAGAGTAAAACCCTACCTCAAAAAAACAAACAGAGCCGGGCGTGGTAGCGAACGCTTTTAATCCCAGCACTCAAGAGGCAGAGGTAGGAGGATTGCCATGAGTTTGAGGCCACCCTGAGACTACACAGTGAATTCCAGGTCAGCCTGAACTGGGTGAGACCATACCTCGAAAAACAAAACAAAATAAAAAAATTAAAAAAAAAAAAAAGGCACCATAATGCTGCAAAGAAGTGACAGAGGAGTGCTCAGCAAAGAAACATCTCTATCACACTTTCAAAGGTTCAAGGTCCATTGTGGAAGAGGTGGCAGAAAGAATATAAGAACCAAAGGAAGGGTAGGACTCCATACAATGCACTCTTCCAGACACAAAATGATCTGGATACCCATGACCTCACAGTACCTGACACTATCTACACAAGACCATCATAATGGCAGGAAAATATTTTTTATTTACTTATTTATTAATTGGTGTTTCAAAGTAGGGTCTTGCCCTAGCCCAGGCTGACCTGGAATTCACTGTTGCCTCAGGCTAGCCTTGAACTCAAGGCGATCATCATATATCTGCCTCCCAAATGCTGGAACAAAAGGTATGTGCCACCTCGCCCAGCAAAAAAATATTCTTTTAGAAGTCACTGAAATTTAACTGCAGCTATTGGGAAAGGCCTAACATACCAGCTACTTGAGACCGAGGCAGGACAAATTCAAGGTCTGCTGGACTACAGAGTGAATTCAAGGCCAGCTCAGGCAAATTAGTGAGACCTTGTCTCAAATCAAAAGTAAAAAGAGGGCTGGAGAGATGGCTTAGCAGTTAAGGTACTTGCCTGCAAAGCCTAAGGACCCAGGTTCAATTCCCCAGTGCCCATGTAAACCAGATGCACAAGGTGTTCATCTGCAGTGGCTAGACGCCTTGGTGCACCCACTCTCTCAAAGAAACACATAAATAAATAAATAAATAAATAAATAAATAAATAAATATATATATATATATATATATATATATATATATATATATATTGGAGACACAGAGAAAGACAGAGCGAGGAAGACAGATAGAGATGGGCATGCCAGCAGCCTCTCAGCTGCTGCGAATGAATCCAGATGCGTGCACCCCCTTGTGGTCAAGTGCAGCATTGCGCCCTTGCATCACTTTGCATCTGGCTAAACGTGGGACCTGGAGATTGGAACCGGTGTTCTTAGGCTTAGGAGGCAGGTGCCTTAACCGCTAAGCCATCTCTCCAGCCCCTCCCACCTCCCAAATAAATAAATAAATAAACAAAATAAAGCATTTTTTATTTATTTGAGAGCAACAGCCAGAGAGAGAATGAGACAGAGAGAAAGAAAAAATGGTGCACTAGGGCCTCCAGCCACTGCGTATGAACTCCAGATGCATGTGCCACCTTTGTGCATCTGGCTTATGTGGGTACTGGGGAATGGAGCCATGAACCAGGGTCCTTAGGCTTCCCAAGCAAGTGCTTAACTGCTAAGCCATCTCTCCAGTCCTAAAACATTTTTATTTTTTTGAGAGAGATGAAGAGGCAGAGAGAGGGAGAGAGACAGAGAGAAAATGGGTGTGCCAATGGCCTCTCAGCCAAATTCCAGACGTCTGTGCCCCCCTTGTGGGCAAGTGTGGTATTGCGTACTTGCATCTGGCTAAACATGGGACCTAGAGAATTGAACGGGGCATTCTTAGGCTTGGTAGACGCCTTAACTGCTAAGCCATCTCTCCAGCCCCTAAAACATGTTTTTAAATTAAAAAAAAAAGTAAAAAGAGCCAGGCATGGTGGTGCATTCCTTTAATCCAAGCACTTGAAAGGCAGAGGTGGATAGATTGCCATTGAGTTCAAGGCCACCTGAGACTATAGAGTGAATTCCATGTAAGCCTGGGCTAAAGTGAGACCCTACCTTGAAAAACTGAAAAATAAAAACAAAAACAAAAAGGGTAAAAACAGTAGGGCTGGGGATACCCTGTGTAGCCCCAGCACTTAAAAAAAAAAAAAGGGAGCCAGGCATTGTGGTGCACGCCTTTAATCCCAGTACTTGGGAGGCAGAGGTAGGAGGATTGCCATGAGTTGAAGGCCACCCTGAGACTACATAGTGAATTCCAGGTCAGCCCGAGCTAGAGTGAGACCCTACCCCGAAAAACTTTAAAAAAAAAAAAAAAGAAAAGAAAAGCTGGGCGGGGTGACACACGCCTTTAATCTTAGCACTTGGGAGGCAGAGGTAGAAGGATCGCTGTGAGTTCAAAGCCACCCTGAGACTACCAAGTGAATTCCAGGTCAGCCTGGGCTAGAATGAGACCCTACCTCAAAAACCGAAAAAAAAAAAAAAAAAAAAAAAAAAAAAAAAAAAGGAGACCGGCGTGGTGGCATATACCAGCATTTGGGAGGCTGAGGCAATCTAGGCCAGCCTGAGCTACAGAGAAAGACTCCATCAACAAACCAAAAACAGGGCTAGAGATGATAACGCTCAGTCCGTAGAGTGCCTCCCTAGCATATACTATGCTCTGTGCTAGGTCCTCAGCACTGCATAAAACCAGGCATGATGGCACTTTCAGCTAACCCTAGCAGTCTGGAGGTAGAGACAGAAGCATCAAAGGCCCAAGGACATTCTAAGCTACACAGTGAGATCAGTCTGGGCTATGAGACCCTGCTCAAAAAACAACAAAGGGGGGGCTGGAGAGATGGCTTAGTGGTTAAGGCGCCTGCCTCCTAAAGTGATGCAAGGGTGCAATGCCGCACTTGACCACAAGGAGGCACACTCATCTGGATTTTGTTCTCAGCAGCTGAGAGGCTGCTGGCATGCCCATCTCTATCTGTCTTCCTTTCCTTTTCTCTCTGTCTCTCTCCAAAAAAAAAAAAAAAAAAAGGGAAGATAGCCAAATAAGAACTACACTTCAACATGGCTGCAACTGCCAGGCTTGGCCTGAGCAGCAGTTTTTAAAGCAAGGTGAGGGGATTTTCCACTCATACTGGCTTCCTCACAAACTCAAGAAATGTGGAAGGGAGGACAGCAGACACAAGCAGAGTAGCTTATGAGGAAAAGAATCAGGAGGACCAGCAGGAGAACTTTAGCCACCATCCACAGCCTCCCCTACCACACCACCAGCACAAGTGTCAGGAAGTACCAGAATGCACCACAGACCTGGGGAAGGGCGCTCACCTACACAGCACCTGGCACAGGCTATCAGAGCAGTGACCCACAGACCCAGCCAGCCTACCTGAGCCCACAGCACAGCAAAGAGGGACTCAAGCGGCCATGCAGAATCGCTGGAACCAAAGCCATCCCAAAAGGTAACTGGGATTACACCATGTCAGTACCCCCAATATAAGCCTGGTATATATCATTGTATCAGAAGTGCGAATCGCACCTTCCATGTCAAGGTAAATTATATGTTAAATCTGGTGGACGGCCGGATTTGCCATTCTTAAATAAGCTAAATTTTGGGCTTATCGTTTGTGGCTTCCTGATTTATAGTGCCTTTGTTTCCTCTTCTGTAGTTTGTTGGAGAGGGTCTCACTTCACCACAAGTGGACCTTGGAATCCTCTACAGACCAGAAATCTTAGCCTCCCAGTTGACAGGATTAAGGGTGAGACAACACCATAGGGACTGTGACTTCTTAAAAGGATCTGTGTGTCATAATACCTAGTCTTGAATAAATATTCTGTGCTGTTTTTCATTGAATGTGTACATTGTCTAGCTACAATTTTTAGAATCTGCCTGTATTTTGTTCCACTCAGCCTACTTGAATACTCTAGTAGCAGGCAAACCCAACACCTAGGGTCACTTTTGTGGCTACACTGAGATTCTTAAGAGCCATTCCTAGCAGCTTAAGCTCCTACCCTGAAGAAATATAGCATCAGATTGATTGATACATCTAATAATAATACTGCAGATAATTAGAAAACCTAAGCATTAAATTAATGCAAGATGCAAAAATTTCTACACTATAAGAAACACACAAAAAAATCAAGACAATATAAATCCACCAAAAAGTATTAATCCATCATAAATGACCTCCAGTGAGACTGATTTAGAGGAAATGCCTGAAAAAATTTCAAAAGAATGATTATAAATATGTTCAGAGAAATCAAAGAGGAAATTAAAGGAATCAAAGAAGACACAGGAAACCAATTTAATGAAATAAGGAAGTCAATACAAGATATTCAGGACACTATGAAAAGACCAAATGTAAGAATTCAGGGTATAGTAGAAGGAGAAGAATTTCACTCCAAAGGCACAGTTGGTGTTTTCAACAAAATCATACAAGAAAACTTCCCCAAATTGGGAAAGAGATGTCAATGCAGATACAGGAAGCCTTTAGAACACCAAACAGACAAAACCTGGAAAGAACCTCTCCTCGTCATATTATGATTAAACTACCAAACATACAACCCGAAGAAAATATGTTGAAAGCAGCTAGAAAGAAAAATCAAGTCACCTACAAAGGCAAGCCCATCAGAATCACAACAGATTACTCAACACAAACTTCAAAAGCCAGAAGGGCTTGGAGTGATGTATTCCACGTTCTGAAAGATAAACAACTGTCAACCAAGGTTACTTTATCCTGCAAAGCTATCCATTCAAATAGACAAATAAGGACATTTTACAACAAAAGCAGGCTAAAAGAATATTTGAAGACAAAACTAGCTCTACAGAAAATACCTGACAGGATCCTCCATGCTGAAGAGAAAGAAAAGCACACATATAAGGAAGCTGGAGAAAACAAACCATACTCAAATATTAGTTAATACAAGACAGCAAAGGTAAAATTGGAAGAACAATGGCAAAAATACACACCTTTCAATAATAACTCTTAATATCAACGGCCTCAATGCCCCAACAAAGACATAGGTTTGCAGACTGGGTTAAAAAGCAGGATCCTTCAATTTGTTGCCTACAAGAAACTCACATTTCTACAAAGGATGGGCACTATCTTAGGGTGAAAGGTTGGAAAACAGTGTTTCAAGCAAATGGGCCTAGAAAACAAGCAGGGGTCGATATCCTAATATCTGTCAGGGTAGACTTCAGACCAACATTAGTTAGGAAAGATAAGGAAGGTCACTTTATATTGATTAATGGAACGCTCCAACAGGAGGACATTACAATCCTAAACATACATGCACCTAAAACAGGGGCTCCCAATTTCATAAAACAAATGCTATTAGAACTAAAAGCACAGGGGGCTGGACAGATGGCTTAGTGGTTAAACGCTTGCCTGTGAAGGCTATGGGCTCTGATTTGAGGCTCTATTCTCCAAGACCCACGTAAGCCAGATGCACAAAGGGGCACATGCATCTCAAGTTTGTTTGCAGTGGCTGGAGGCCCTGGCGCCCATTCTCTCTCTCTACCTGTCTATTTCTCTCTCTCTCTCTCAAAATAAATAAATAAATCATAAAAATATATTAAAAAATAAGAACTAAGGTCACAGATAACACCAAACACACTTGTAGGGGATGACTTCCACACCCCACTCTCACCAACTGACAGGTCATGCCAGCAAAAAATAAACAGAGATGCATCTGGATTAAATAACATTCTAGAACAAATGGACCTAACAGATATATACAGGACATTTCATCCAAACACTGCACAATACACATTATTTTCAGCGGCACATGGAACATTCTCTAAAATAGACCACATATTAGGACACAAAGCAAATTTTAACAAATACAGGAAAACTGAAATAATTCCTTACACTCTATATGATCACAATGGGATCAAACTACAAATCAATAGCAAGAAAAGCTATACAGCATACACAAAATCATGGAAACTAAACAATACAATACTAAAGGATGAATGGGGTCAATAAAGAAATCGAGAAGGAAATCAAAAAATTCATGGAGTCAAATGATGAGAACACAACATACCAAAACCTTTGGGACACAATGAAGGCAGTCCTAGGAGGGAAATTTATAGCTTTAAGTGCCTATGTAAAGAAATTAGAGGGGGCTGGGGAAATGACTTAGCGGTTAAGGCATTTGCCTGCGAAGCCAAAGGATCCCAGTTGGATTCTCCAGGACCCACGTAAGCCAGATGCACTAAGGGCACATACATCTGGGGTTCGCCTGCAGTGGCTAGAGGCCCTGGCATGCCAATTCTCCATCTGTCTCTCTTCTATCTCTCTCTCTGCTTGCAAATAAATAAATAAAAAATTAAAAAAAAAGAAATTTGAACGATCACAAGTAAACAACTTAATGCTTCACCTAAATGGCCTCAGAAAAAGAACACGACGAACTGAAAATCAGTACATGGGAAGAAATACTAAAGATCAGAGCAGAAATTAATGAAATAGAAACCAAAAAAACAATCCAAAGAATCAATGAAACAAAGAGTTGGTTCTTTGAAAGGATAAATAAGATTGATAAACCCTTAGTAAATCTGACCAAAAGAAAGAGAGAAGAGACACAAATTAATAAAATTAGAGGTGAAAAAGGCACCATCACAACAGATACCAGAGAAATTCAGAAAATCATAGGGACTATAATACTATAAGAACATATACTCCACTAAGTTTATAAGTCTGAAAAAAATGGGCTGGAGAGACGGCTTAGTGGTAAAGGTGCCAGCCTGCTAAACCTAAGAACACTGGTTCCAATCTCCAGGTCCCACGTTTAGCCAGATGCAAAGTGACGCAAGGGCACAATGCCACACTTGACCACAAGGGGGCGCACACATCTGGATTTCATTCTCAGCAGCTGAGACTGCTGGCGTGCCCATTCTCTGTCTCCTTCTCCTTCTCTGTGTCTCTCTCCAAAAAATAAATAAAATAATTTAAAAAAATGTTTTTAAAGTCTGAAAAAAATGGATGATTTCTTTGATTTATATGACCTACCTAAAGTAAATCAAGATGAGATTAACCACGTAAATAGATGCAGAGATGGTTCAACATATGCAAATCAATAAATATAACATGTTATATAAATGGACTGAAAGACAGAAATCACATGATCACCTCATTAGATGCAGAAAAAGCATTTGACAAAATCCAACATCCTTTCATGATAAAAGTCCTACAGAGACTGGGATTAGAAGGAACATATCTCAACATAATAAAGGCTATTTATGACAAACCCACAGCCAATATAATAAAATGGAGAGAAACTTGAAGCTTTTCCACTAAAATCAGGAACAAGACAAGGTTATCCACTGTCCCCACTTTTATTCAATATAGAACTGGAAGTCTTAGCCATAGCAATAGGGCAAGAGACACACATAAAAAGGAATATGAGGGGCCTGGAGAGATGGCTTAGCATTTAAGCGCTTGCTTGTGAAGCTTAAGGACCCGGGTTCGAGGCTTGATTCCACAGGACCCATGTAAGCCAGATGCACAAGGTGGCGCATGCATCTGGAGTTCGTCTGCAGTGGCTGGAGGCCCTGGTGTGCCCATTCTCTCACTATCTATCTGCCTCTTTCTCTGTCTGTCACTTTCAAATAAATAAATAAATAATAAACAAAAAATTGTTTTAAAGGAATATGAATCGGAAAGGAAGAGATCAAGTTATCATTATTGCAGATGATATGATTCTATACATAAAGGACCCTAAAAACTACCTGTAAACTGTTAGAGCTGATAAATACCTATAGCCATATAGCAGGATACAAAATAAACACACAGAAATCAGTAGCCTTCTTATATGCCAACAACAAACACACAGAGGATGAAATCATAGAATGACTCCCATTAACAATTGCATAAAAAAAATAATAATAAAATACCTTGGGATAAACCTAACCAAAAAAATGAAGGCTCTCTACAATAAAAACTTTAAAACACTCAAGTAAGAAATTGTAGATTTCTTGTTCTTGAATTGGAACAATTAATATTGTAAAAATGCCAATCTTACCAAAAGCAGTCTACACATTTAATGCAATCCCCATCAAAATTCCAATGGCATTCTTCATGGAAATAGAAAAAGCAATCAAAAAATTCATTTGGGGGCTGGAGAGATGGCCTAGCGGTTAAGGTGCCTGCCTCCTAAGCCTAAGAACGCTGGTTCCAATCTCCAGGTCCCACGTTTAGCCAGATGCAAAGTGACGCAAGGGCACAATGCCGCACTTGACCACAAGGGGGCACACATCTGGATTTTGTTCTCAGCAGCTGAGAGGCTGCTGCACGCCCATATCTATCTGTCTTCCTCTCCCTCTGTCTCTCTCTCTCAAAAAAAAAAAAAAATTCATTTGGAAGCACAAAAAACCTGAGATATCTAAAACAATTTTGAGCAACAAAAATAAGGCTGGTGGTATCACCATACCTGATTTTAACCTATATCATGGAGCCATAGTAACAAAAACAGAATGGCACTGGCACAAAAACCAAAACACAGAGAAAGAGAAATAGCTGGGGCAGAGCCAAAAGATATGTAAGATAAAATCTAGGTGCTTATGTAGGGAGATTGAAGAAGAGACACACACAGCATCTGCCATGGAAGAAAGTTAGGAGGGCAAAAGGAGGTGGTTTAAGGAAGAATACCGGGGGCGGGGGGATGCGGAATCAAAGCAAAGATCAAGAAATTCAGATGAGAAATGAGTAATAAAGAGTTATACCAGGGGCTGGAGAGAGATGGTTCAGTGGTTAAGGTGCTTGCCTGCAAAGCCTAATGACTAAGGTTTAATTCCCCAGTACCCACATAGAGCCAGATGCACAAAGTAGCGTATGCATCTGGAGTTCATTTGCAGTGGCTGGAGACCAAGTCACACCCATTCTGCCTTTATCTCTCTCTCCCTTTGCTTATAAATTAATTTTTTGGTTTTTCGAGGTAGGGTCTCACTCTGGTCCAGGCTGTCCTGGAATTAACTATGTAGTCTCAGGGTGGCCTCGAACTCTTGGCGATCCTCCTACCTCTGCCTCCCAAGTGCTGGGATTAAAGGCGTGCGCCACCACGCCCGGCTGTTTATAAATTAATTTTTAAAAAAGAGTTACACCCAAGGTTATCCAAAGTTTAGAGAAATTATACAGGTAGCAGTTCTAGAAGAGACACCCTCATGGTAAATATAGAGTGTAAAGGAAATACACACAGGGTAGATTCAGAGACCAGAGGAAAACCATACATGTAATTAAAGTGAGCTGTTATCCCAAAGTATGAAGCAGAGGCAAGCAGAAAATTACGCAGACCAAGAGTACTCTGCCTCCCCACACCCAGTCAGGGGGGATCATGTGTATCCCTATGACCAGAGCAGAGAGAGACAAGAGAGTTCGAAGCAAAGTTGGGAAATGCCTTTATAGTTGGTTGAAAATGTATTATTTCATCAAATTCAGGTATGTAAAGAGGAAGACACAACTGGTTTGTTGATTTGAAGTGGCAGGCTCCAAGGCCAGTCCACCTGGGTAGTGAAGGCCACCCATCTAGAGAGCACGCTAGACTGTGGACAGCAGCAGAGCACTGCAGCTGTAGATGAGTCTCTATCAGAGATTCAAGTCAAGGTGGGGTGGCATTGGTTCTTTCTGGGTCTCTGTTCGTAACTGAAATTGCCTAAAAGCAGCTAACTTTCTCTTATTTCTCCTTCATTTACCCAACATACTCCAAGTGCTCAGTAGATAGTAGTGAAAAAAAGATATGTCCTTGACTTCATTGAATTTAAAATCAGGTGTAGGAAGCAGGCCATAAGATAGATAAAGAAGGGTCTGGAGAGATGGCTTAGCATTAAGGCACTTGCCTGAGAAGCGTAAGGACCCAGGTTCGATACCCCAGTACCCACGTGAGCCAGGTGCACAAGATGGCATATACGTCTGGAATTCATGTGCAGTGGCTGGAGGCCCTGGTGCGTCCATTCTCTCTATTTGCCTATTTCTCTCTGTCTCTCAAAAAACTAACTAAATAAAATGTTTAAAAAAATTTAGGACTTCCGAGTAAGATGGTGGCATACTAGCCACACAAAACAGCTTAGGGAGGGAAATAAACAGAAACACAGCAAAATATACTCTTCTACCGAAAAGTGAAGTATATAAATTATCATCAACCACAGCAGAGAAGCAGGGAAAAACATTAAAAAAAGATAAACAAGTACATACAATGCTAAGTACTGAGAAGAAAGTGAATCAAGTGAACAGGGGCCTCTTTGCAGCAGGGCTAGTAGGGGAGGCTTCCCTGAAGGCTGAGAAACTCAGGGCAAGGAAAGAAGGGTGTCGTGCTCTAGACACAGGCCTCCAGATGGAACTGTTAAGGCTCTGAAGTTGGTGACTATGTGGCTCAAAACTACTGAAAGAGAAACTGAGTGATGCTTAGCAAGCTAAACTACTTCATCCTGAGGTTTACAAAGTAGACTGAGGAGGAGGAATTTTTCTGAAGGCAGCAGGAAGCCACTGGATAGTTTTAAGCAGAGGAGTAACCATATCCACTGAGAATTTTAAAAAAGAGCACCCTGCCTAGTAGGTGAATAGGGCCTGGGTGGAAGTGCAAAGAAGAGTGAGTCAGAAGATCACACTACAGTGTCAGCAGAATAGATGGTGGCCTAAATATGGCAAGCGGTTCAGGGAAAAAGAGAAATGGGAAGACTCAAGTGATATTAATGAAAGAACTGTAATTGGCTTGAGATGTCCAGTCACATTATCTTTTCATATAGACATTACTGGTAGAAAGTCATGATTCAAGTCAATGCTGGTTATTTATTTATTTATTTTCCTGAGGCAGGGTCTTACTCTAGCCCAGGCTAACCTGGAATTGACTCTGTAGCTCTAGGAAGTGATCCTCCTACCTCAGCATCTCAACGGCTAAGATTAAAGGTGTCCACCACCACATCCAGCCAATGTTGTTTTTTCTTTTTTTTTTTTTGAGGTAGGGTCCCACTCCAGCCCAGGATGACCTGGAATTCACTATGTAGTTTCAGGGTGGCCTCAAACTCTCGGCAATCCTCCTACCTCTGCCTCTCAAGTGCTGGGATTAAAGGTGTGCACCACACCTGGAAAGGTTATTTTTTAACTTATTTTAAAAATATTTATTTATGAGAGATAATGGGCATGCCAAAGCCTCCTGCCTCTGCAAACAAACTCCAGATCCATGTGCAACTTTGTGCATTTGGTTTTATACAGGTACTGGGAAACTGAACCTGGACCTGAATCAGGCTTTGCAACCAAGTGTCTAACTGCTGAACCATCTTTCCAATTCCAAGGCTAGTTATTTATTTTTTTTTTTTGGCGAGAGATACAGAGGGAGAGGGAGACAGAGAATGGGTGCACCAGCAGTCTCTCAGCTGCTGTGAACGAAATCCAGATGCATGCACCCCCTTGTGGGCAAGTGCGGCATTGCACCTTTGTGTCACTTTTGCATCTGGCTAAATGTGGGACCTGGAGATTGGAACTGGGTTCTTAGGCTTAGCAGGCAGGTGCCTTAACAGCTAAGCCATCTCTCCAGCCCCCAATGCTAGTTATTTTTTAAGAGTAAGGAAGAAAAGCTATGTGTGATGCAGCACACCTATCATTCCAACATTTGGGAGGCCAAGCTCCAGGCCAATCAGAGAAACATAGCAAATTCTTGGTGAGACTCTAAACACACATGCACACGCACTCTCTCTCTCTCTCTCTCTCACACGGGCCAGGTGTGGCAGCTCATGCCTGTAATTCTAGCACTTGGGAGACTGAAGTAAGAGGATAACTGTGAGTAGAAGGCAAAAATAAAGGGAGTCTGTGTGTGTGTGTGTGTGTGTGTGTGTGTGTATGTTTGTATGTATGTATATATGTTTGTGGCACGGGAGATATGCGTGTACTATTAAAACTATTTCAGGGCTAGAGAGATGGCTTAGTGGTTAAATGCTTGCCTGTGAAGCCTAAGTACCCTGGTTCTAGGCTCAATTCTCCAGGACCCACATAAGCCTGATACACAAGGGGGCGCCATGCATCCGGATTTCATTTGCAGTGCTGGAGGCCCTGGCACACCCATTTTCTCTTTCTCTCCCTGCCTATTTCTGTATATCTCTCTCTCAAATAAATAAATAACTATTTCAACAAGCATGTACTATTTTAAATAATAATTATAACAAACGTATACTCTTTAGAAGCATGGGGATGTAGCTCAGTTGGTAGAATGCTTACCTAGCACAAAGTCATAGAACCAATCTCTAGCACCACAAGAGCAGGGGATGGTGATTCAAACCTAATTCCAGCATTCAAGAGGTGGAGACAGTATCAGAAGTCAAGGTCATCCTCAGCTATACAGCAAGTGTTGACTGAAGCCACCTGGCTTACATGAAGTCTTGCCTCATCAAATAAACAAAATGTTCTTCTCAGACAACAATTCCAAAATGGCACAATAATCCTTTTTAATTGCACATTGTTAGCACTAAATGTGGCAACTTTCCTCCAGATTTCCAGCAAAGTCACTACAATTATATGTAAAACTGGGCTGGGGAGATGGCTCAGCAGTTGAGGCACTTGCCTGCAAAACGTAATGACCCAGGTTTGATTCCCCAGTACCCGCATGCATAAAGTAGCGCATGTGTCTGAAGATCATTTACAGTGGCTGGAGGCCCTGGCATGCCCAATCTCTCTGTCTCCTCCTTTTTGTCTGTCTCTCCCTGCTTAAAAATAAATTTTAAAAATAAAAAATAAAAAAACAACAAGTAAAAAAACAAGTCAGGAGTGGTGGCACACTCCTTTAATCCCAGCACTCAGGAGGCAGAGATAGGAGGATCCTGTGAGTTCAAGGCCACCCTCAGACTACATAGTGAATTCCAGGTCAGCTTGGTCTAGAGTGAGACGCTACCTCAAAAAACAAAACAAAAAACCCCCAACAATTATATGTAAAATTACTGAGCTCTACAAATGCCCAAACTGGACTGGAGAGATGGCTTAGTGGTTAAGGTGTTTGCCTGCAAAGCCAAAGGACTCAAGTTTGATTCCCCAGGACCCACGTTAGCCAGATGCACAAGGGGACACATGCATCTGGAGTTCGTTTGCAATGACTGGAGGCCCTGGGGCGCCTATTCTCTCTCCCTTATTCTCTGTCAAATAAATAAATAAATAAAGCTGGACATGGTGGCACACGCCTTTAATCCTAGCACTCAGAGGTAGGTTCCAGGTAGAGTTCCAGGTCAGCCTGAGCTACAGTGAGACTCTACCTCAGAAAACCGAAAGAATAAATAAATAGCAATGTCCAGACCATAGAGGACTGACATATCATGTCATAGTAGGCTGGGAATCAAGAAAAGAAGGTATGGGCTGGAGAGATGGCTTAGGGATTACAGCACATGCCTGTGAAGCCTAAGGACCCTGGTTTGATTCTCCAGGTCCCATGTAAGCCAGATGCACATGGTGGCGCATGCATCTGGAATTTGTTTGCAGTGACTAAAGGCCCTGGAATGCCCATTCTCACGTTCTCGCTCTCTCCCTCTCTCTGTCTCTAAAAAAAATAACTAAAAATAAAATCTTAAAGAAAAGAAAAGAAGGTATGTCGGTGGTCAGCTGATTTTCTCCCCCTACCCCATTTTATTCCACTTGGGCTCTCAGCTGACATATGGTATTACACAAATTCAGGGTTTGTCTTCACTCCTCAGTTAATTTTCTCTGGAAATATCATTACATGCCCAGACGTGTGTCTCACCAAACTCCTAGGTGATTTTGGTTATTTGAGAGAGGGTTTCATGTAGTCCAGGCTGGCTTTGAACTCACTATGTAGCCAAATGTGACCTTGAATTCCTTAATCCTCCTGCTTCTACCTCCAAGTGCTTGGATTATAGGTTATGTCTCACCATGTTAGGGTAATCTTAGAGAATTCTAAATCCAGTCAGGTTGGCAATGCAGATGAACCTCTTCTTCTCTTTTGTTTATGGGATGCTGAGGGTTGCACAAGGTAGGCCAGCCAACACTCTACCACTGAGCTACATTCCTAGCCCTTGATTTTCTGAGACAAGGTTTCATATGGATCTCAGGCTGCTAGCTGTGTAGTTCAGGCTGGCTTCAAACTCAAGATCCTTCTCTTCTAGTTCCAGAGGGCTGGGATTCCAGGCACATATGTCACTATGCTTGGTACTGTCTCCTCTTCTTTTCCCAGCATCAATCAATCATCAAGTCCTCACAATTCTCTGATCAGAGAAGCTCCTTTATGCAGTTGGTGTTGACTCCTAAGAGACTCAAAACTCATCAAAGTGCTGACAATAAGTGACTGTGTAGCACTAAAGGAGATATCTATATCACCCCCTCCAAGGTTCAAGAAACATTTAGAAAGGGAAGACTGTTAAGAGCCAGAGTATGGGGAGAAGTCTTATGGAATGCTGTCTTGCAGACATGACATGGCCATTGTACTCATGACCTCATAGAAACTGTCGTTACTTGTGGGAGACCTGAACAATAGGGGCCCATCAACATTCTGTCATGGATGATGAAGAATAGGAAGCCTTCAACTCTCCTTGAGGAGTTAGTAGCAGTTAATGTTTACTGGAGGAGCAAGAGACATTTTCTTTTCTCTTCTTTTCTTTTCTTTTCTTTTCTTTTCTTTTCTTTTCTTTTCTTTTCTTTTCTTTTCTTTTCTTTTTTGAGGAAGGGTCTCACTCTGGTCCAGGCTGACCTGAAATTAACTATGTAGCCTCAGAGTGGCCTCGAACTCATGGAGATCCTCCTACCTCTGCCTCCAAAATGCTGGGATTAAAGGCGTGTGCCACTACACCCGGCTCAAACATTTTATTTATTTGAGTGACACACAAAGAGAGTGAGCATACCAGGGCCACCAGCTGCTGTAAACGAACTCCAGACCCATGCGCCACTTTGTGCATCTGGCTTATGTGGGTCCTGGGGAGTTGAACCTGGGTTCTTTGGCATTGCAGGCAAGCACTTTAACCACTAAGCCATCTCTCCAGCCTTGTTTTTTTTTTTTTTTTTTTGGAGAGAGAGAGACAGAGAGGGAGGGAGAGGAAAACAGATAGAGATGGGCATGCCAGCAGCCTCTGAGCTGCTGCGAATGAAATCCAGATGTGTGTGCCCCCTTGTGGGCAAGTGCGGCATTGCGCCCTTGCATCACTTTGCATCTGGCTAAACGTGGTACCTGGAGATTGGAACCAGCATTCTCAGGCTTAGGAGGCAGGCGCCTTAACTGCTAAGCCATCTCTCCAGCCCTGTTTTGAGGACATTTTCTTTAGTGGTGTAGCCACTGATAAACTGCATGTGTTCTGGTAAATAATTCCCCCACTCATGCTCATGTAGGCAACCCTAATTAAACTCAGTGAGACAGATACACACATGAAAAAAAAAAAGATCAGGGGCTGGAGAAATGGCTTAGTAGTTAAGGCGTTTGTCTGCAAAGCCAAAGGATCCCGGTTCGATGTTCCAGGACCTATGTAAGCCAGATGCATAAGGACACATGCATCTGGAGTTCGTTTACTTACGCTGGGTCCTAGGGAATTGAAGCAAGGTCCTTTGGCTTTGCAGGCATGCGCCTTAACCGCTAAGCCATCTCTCCAGCCCTAAAATAGTTTTTAAAAGTGGCATCCCCAGCCGGGCACGGTGGCACACGTCTTTAATCCCAGCACTTGGGAGGCAGAGGTAGGAGGATTGCCTTGAGTTCAAGGCCATCCTGAGACTACGTAGTGAATTTCAGGTCAGCCTGGACTAGAGTGAGACCCTACCTCAAAAAACCAAAATAAATAAGTAAATAAATAAAAGTGGCATCCCCAAGCTGGGCATGGTGGCGCATGCCTTTAATCCCAGCACTCGGGAGGCAGAGGTAGGAGGATCGCCATGAGTTCAAGGCCACCCTGAGATTGCATAGTTAATTCCAGGTCAGCTGGGGCCAGAGTGAGACCCTACCTCGAAAAAAAAAAAAAAAGTGGCATCCCTGCAAAAAAGCAGCACAAGTACCTGGTATTCATTTGCAGTGGCAAGAGGTCCTGGTGAGCCCATGTGTACGTACGCATGCATGCACACACACAAAAACAAGACAGTGGAAATTGAATATTTAAAAAAGTAAAGGCTGGAGCAATGGCTCAGCAGTTAAGGTGCTTGTCTGCAAAACCCAAGGCTCAAATCCCTAATGCCCACATAAGCCAGATGCACAAGGTGGTGCATGCATCTGGAGTTCGTATGCAGTGGCTGGAGGCCCTGGTGTGCCCATTCTCTCTCTCCTTGTACTTCTTTCTCTCCCCACACCAATAAATAAAATATTTTTAAAAAATAAGGGTTGGAGAGATGGCTTAGTGGTTAAGGTGCTTGCCTGCAAAGCCCAAGGACGCAGGTTTGACTCCCCAGTACCCATCTAAGCCAGCTGCACAAGGTGGCGTATGCATCTGGAGTTTGTTCGCAGTGGCTAAAGGTCCTGGTGTGCCCATTCTCTCTCTCTCAAATAAAAAAATAAATGAAATTTTAAAGCTGGGCATGGTGGCGCATGCCTTTAATCCCAGCTCTTGGAAGGCAGAGGTAGGAGGATCCCGTGTGTTCAAGGCCACCCTGAGACTACATAGTGAATTCCAGGTCAGCCTGGGTTAGCACGAGACCCTACCTCTAAAAACCACACACACTCAAAAACATTTTTTTTTAAATAAATGAAAACTTTACAAGTTAACAATGGCACTCATAGATTCACTATCACTTTCCAAATCTGTCTCTAATGCAGAAGAATACTAATGAGAAGCACAACTTTTAGATTTCCCAGGTTTTAGGAGGAACTGTGGAAAGGCACCTTACAACAATACCCTTTTATACATCTGCTCAACAGAAGACCTAGAAAATATTCAGGGGCTACTGTTCCTTCAGACAATGCTTTTGTCTTTTTTTTTTTTTTTTAAGTTTTATTTATTTATTTCAGAGAGTCAGAGAGAGAGAGAGAGAGAGAATGCAGGCACCAGGGCCTCCAGCCACTGCAAACAAACCCCAGATACACACGCTACCTTGTGCATCTGGCTTACGTGGGCCCCAGGGAATCAAAACAGGGTCCTTTGGCTTTGCAGGCAAACACCTTAACCACTAAGCCATCTCTTCAGCCCACTT
The DNA here is from genome assembly GCA_036365145.1 of Orientallactaga sibirica. Classification (NCBI taxonomy): domain Eukaryota; kingdom Metazoa; phylum Chordata; class Mammalia; order Rodentia; family Dipodidae; genus Orientallactaga; species Orientallactaga sibirica. The sequence goes on from JAEOAD010000006.1 coordinate 57,471,834, forward strand.
TTGTCTTTTTATTACTGATGTTGGAACCTAAGACCATATGGAGGCTAGATAAGCACTCTTCCTTCAACTTTATCTCAAGTCTTCTGTTTACTATTTTTTTTAAATTTTTATTTATTTATTTTTTTTTTTTTTGGTTTTTCGAGGTAGGGTCTCGCTCTGGCCCAGGCTGACCTGGAATTAACTATGTAGTCTCAGGGTGGCCTTGAACTCACAGTGATTCTCCTACCTCTGCCTCCCGAGTGCTGGGATTAAAGGCGTGCGCCACCATGCCCGGCCCTACTATTTTATTTTGAGACAAGATTAAGTTGAGTTGGCTGGTCTTAATAAACTCACTCTGTAGCAGAGAAAGGCCATGATTTATGAACCTTCTGCCTAAGCCTGAGTAGAGTACCTCGAATAAAGACCTGTGCCATGTTTGAAGACAAATTTAATTATTTCCACTTCAAGTTGATCAGCAGAAAAAAAGAAGAAACAAAATCATTTCAAATAAGAAAAGAAACTAGGGGCTAGGTAGCCAGTGCCTTTAATACCAGCACTTGGGAGGCAGAGGTAGGAAGATGGCTGGGTGTTAGAGGCTACGCTGAGACTACACAGTGAATTCTAGGTCAGGCTGGGCTACAGTGAGACCCTACCCCGGAAAAACAAACAACAACACAAAGAAACAAATAAACTATGGGCTGGAGTGATAACTTAGTGGTTAAGGTGCTTGTCTATAAATCCCAAGGATCCAGGTTCAATTCCCTAGTACACCCAAAAGCCAGATGCACAAGGTGGCGCATGTGTCTGGATTTCATTTGCAGTGGTGGAGACCCTAGCATGCCCATTGTCTTTCTCTACCTCTCTCTCAAACAAATAAACGAAATACTAAAAAAGAAAGACAGAAAGCCAGACATGTTAGTGCATGCTTTTAATCCCAGCATTTAGGAAGCAGAGGTAGGATCACTGTGAGTTTGAGACCAGCCTGAGACTACACAGTGAATTACAGGGCAGCCTGGGCTAGAGTGTGACCTTATCTTGAGGATAAAAATTAAAGAAAAGAAAAAAAAGAAACAAACTAGGGGCTTCTCAAAACCTCTCTTGCCTCCTTAGGTAAGAGCTTTCCCTCCCTTCTTTATTTCCCTTGAGCTTCCCTTCCCCTAAAGCTCTCCTTCCTAAGCTCTAAGCTATTATAAAATCTTTCTGAAACTTAAAAAGAAAAAAAAAAGTACTTGAGTGGCAGAGATAGGAGGATTGCTGTGAGTTTGAGGCCACCCTGTACATACATAGTGAAGGCTACAAGTAGCCTTGGCTAGAGCAAGATCCTACACCTCAAAAAACAAACAAACACAAAAAAAAACCAGAGGGGCTGGAGAGTTGCCTCAGTGGTTAAAAAGGCACTTGCTTGCAAAGCCTGAATGCCTGGGTTTGATTCCCCAATACCTATGGAAAGCCAGATGCACTAAGTGGCACATGTGTCTAGAGTTTGTTTGCAATGACAGAAGGCCCTGGTGTGCCCATACTTACTCTGCCTATTTCTTTCTCTCTCTCTCAAATAAATAAATAAAAAATATTTTTAAAAAAAGAGAAAAGGAGCCGGGCGTGGTGGCGCACGCCTTTAATCCCAGCACTCGGGAGGCAGAGGTAGGAGGATCACCGAGAGTTCGAGGCCATCCTGAGACTACATAGTTAATTCCAGGTCAGCCTGGACCAGAGTGAGACCCTACCTTGAAAAACCAAAAAAAAAAAAAAAAAAGAGAGAGAAAAGGAAGGGAGGAAAGGAGGGAGAGAAGGGAGGGAGAAAGAGACGGAGGGAAGGAGAGAGAAAAGGGACAATAAGCCAAGAGTGATGGCTCCTGCCTGTAACTCCAGCACTTGGATGGCAACCTGGCTCCAGAAAGAGATTGTGTCTCAAAATAACAACAGGGGAAACTATAAAACATCCTCATGTGAATATAGCTCTATTTTTTTTTGAAAAGGTACAGTCAGAGACAGACACTTGCTAGGCAGTCCAATGATCCGGCTTTGAAATCTTGGGCCTCTCCTGCTTTACGCTACTGAGTGCTAGGATTACATTACACTTATGTACTACCATGCCTGGCTAGGGCAAAGTAAAAGCACCAATGCCAAGTATCTTGCAATTTAAAGGTGGTAAATGAAGAGTGTGCTGAACTAAAGATCAGGGACACTATCAGGTCACATGCTAAAAGAAATTCTTCCAAGGTTGGGGGTAGGTGGTGGAGTGTGATGTGATTGCCTAGCATGCACTAAAGCCCTGGGTTAAATCCCCAGCATTATATAAACTTGATGCCTTGGGTTTGATTCATAGCATTGCAAGAAAAAAAAATAGAAAATCCAAATTTGGGAGCTAGAGATATAGCTCAGTTGGTAGAGTGCTTGCCTGTCATTCATGAAAGCCCTGGGTTAAATCTCCAGCACCATATAAACCGGGTGTAGTGGCACACACCTGAAATCCGAGCATCTGGGAGATGGAAGCAAGTGGATGAGAAGTTTAGGATCATCCTTGGCTCAGTTATATAGCAGTTCAGCCTGGGCTACATGAGGCCCTGTCTCACACACACACATGCACACACACGCCCACATCTTCACAAGTAGGCCTCAATACAAAGCATCCCTAGTGACTGGGTGTAGCTTAGTGGTAAAGCAGGTACTTCCGTGTACAAAGCCCTGGGTTCAAGCCGGGTGTGGTGGCGCACGCCTTTAATCCCAGCACTCGGGAGGCAGAGGTAGGAGGATTGCTGAGAGTTCGAGGCCACCCTGAGACTACATAGTTAATTCCAGATCAGCCTGGACCAGAGTGAAACCCTACCTCAAAAAACCAAAAATAAATAAATAAATAAAAAGCCCTGGATTCAATACTAGCAGCAGCAACAACAATAAAAATACAAGAACCATCCCATCAGTTTAAATAGTTTCAGAGAAAAATAAACAAATAAATAAATAGTTTCAGAGATTTAGATGAGCCAACAGCTTTGCCACTTTAAACATTCCTTTCAATTTCTTTTGATTATGTGTGCCCTTAACTTGCATACACTATGGCAGATGCACAGGCACACATTTCTTTCCCTCTACCTATAATGCCTTACTAAAAAAAATTAAAGTACATATAAGCAATGATCTTAATCATGAACATAAATAATTACCTATGCTATTCCTGTAACAAATACAGAATCTGCTGAGTGTGGTAGTGCATGCCTTTAGTCCTAGCACTCGTGAACAGAGGTAGAAGGATTGTTGTGAGTTTGAGGCCACCCTGAGACTACATAGTGAATTCCAGGTCAGATTGGGCTACAGTGAGACCCTACCTTAAAAAAAAAAAAATACAAGTGTTGGGATTAAAGGCATGCACCACAACGCCTGACACCTTCAATAAGAACTATATTGGAACTTGGGAAGCAAAGGTAGGAGGATCTCTGTAAGCTTGAGACCCTGAGACTACATAGTGAATTCCAGATCAGCCTGGGCTATAGTGATACCCTACCTCAAAAATCCAAAAGAAAATCTAAATTGATTGGAGGTATTACAGTAATTCTGACATAATGACTTACAATTCCCATTTGGAAAATTTAAGGGACAAAGACCTCTTTACTAACTGTGTACTACTATACTTGAAGATTTGTAATGGCTTGTGCTTCCACAGGACCATACAACAGCAAATTCAATGCTACATTCCCAATGAAAATGCAGAATTAGCTGGGGCATGGTGGCGCAGGCCTTTAATCCTAGCACTCGAGAGGCAGAGGTAGGAGGATCACTGTGTGTTTGAGGCCACCCTAAGACTACATAGTGAATTCCAGGTCAGCCTGGACTAGAGTGAAACCCTACCTTGAAAAAAGAAAAAGATTAAGAAAATAAATGCAGAATTAGGAGGCTGAGGAAAAGGCTGGTTAAAAGCACTTGTTTGCAAAGCCTACTGGTTTAGGTTTGTTTCCCCGACACTCACATAAAGCTGAACACAAAGTGGCACATGTGTCTGGAGTTCATTTGCAGAGGCAAGAGACTCTGGTACACCCATACCCACACTTGTATGAGAGTGTTCACTTGCACACACATGTAAAAGTTAAAAAAAGAAAAAGAAAAGAAAACTCAGAATTAGATGGAGAAGCCCAAGGTAACTTGGTCGGAAAAGGCCCAGAATGCACTGGGTATGGTGTGAAGATTCCTTAAGAACTTAAAAACAGATTGACCACTGCTAAATAAAGTGAAAACATTCAGAGGACAGAGCTTTTTGACTCCTTTGAGAACCTGACACATTGCTGAACAGGCAGACAGGAAGGCACTGGTAACCCTGTTAGGATGTGCAAAGAAAGAACTTCTGATATAGTTTCGTCTAATAACAGGTATACCCATTAGTACTTGAAGGGATGTTGGAACTGCTGTTAAAAAATATTCACTACTGGGCTGGAGACATGGCTTAGCAGTTAAGGCACCTGCCTCCTAAGCCTAAGAACGCTGGTTCCAATCTCCAGTGGTTCCAATCTCCAGGTCTCACATTTAGCCAGATGCAAAGTGGCGCAAGGGTGCAATGCCGCACCTGACCACAAGGGGGTGCACGCATCTGGATTTCGTTCTCAGCAGCTGAGAGGTTGCTGGCGTGCCCATCTCTGTCTTCCTCCCCCCCCCCAATCTCTCTCTGTCTCTTTCCAGGAAAAAAAAATATTCACTACTCTTAAGCTGTGCGTAGGGGCGCACACCTTTAATCCCAGCACTTGGGAGGCAGAGGTAGGAGGATTGCCGTGAATTCAAGGCCACCCTGAGAATACATAGTTAATTCCAGTCAGCCTGGGTTAGAGTGAGACCCTACCTTGAAAAAGCAAAAAAAATAAAAATTAAAAAAAATTAAAATTCACTACTCTTTACAATTTTCACTCTGCATGTATGTTCATTAATGTGTATATGGAAGAAAGATATCAACAGAATGCCTTCTTAAATTGCAATGAATCTAGGACTCATTGATTCATTTGGTCTAGCTAGGCAGCAACTCCTAGGGATTCCTGTCTCTACCTCCCCAGCACTGGGATTACAGGAACATGCCAACATGCCCTGCATTATATATGGGTATTGGGAATCTGAACTCAAGTTCTCATGCTTTGCGCAACAAGCACTTTACCTGTTGCATCATCTCTCCAGCCCGCATTCATTTCTCTTTACAGATATTTAGGAGTGGGTTTAAGTTCCCTTCAGTTCCCACTTTGAAAAAGATCTCTGTGGATCAAGTGGAAGCACCAGTGGAAACACTCCACCCATTCATTCATCAGAATTCTGTGGAAAATTATTAAGAACAGAATGATTTGCAATTTAGTTCAGTCCTCTTAAGGGTGTGTTACCAAGCCCCCTAAACAATCATTTTAATTGCTTTACAAATATTCTCTATTCATTGTACTTTATAAACATGAATTCTAGAAACATGGAAATGGCCATGATACATTATTCTCAATCCAGATGTGGTGGTTCATGGCTATAATCCCAACTGAGGAGGCTAAGGCAGGAGGGTTGCAGGTTCCAGCCCAACCTGGGCTACATACATAGTAAGAACCTTTCTCAAAATCCAAACTATTAAAAAGGGGGTGGGGGTGGAGAAATGGCTCAGCGGTTAAAGGTGCTTACTTGCAAAGCCTGATAACCTGGGTTCAATTCCCCAGTACCCACATAAAGCCAGATGCAAAAAGTGGCACATGTTTCTGGAAGTTCATTTGCAGTGGCAGGAGGCCCCAGCATGTCCATACCCATTCTCTTTACTGCCTCTCTCAAATAAATTAATTAAATATTAAAAAAACCCAAACCAGCCGGGCGTGGTGGCGCATGCCTTTAATCCCAGCACTGGGGAGGCAGAGGTAGGAAGATCGCCTTGAGTTCGAGGCCACCTTGAGAATACATAGTGAATTCCAGGTCAGCCTGGGCTAAAGTGGGACCCTACCTCAAAAAAAAAAAAAAAAAAAAACTAAAAAAAAAAAAAAAAACCAAACTATTATGATCAGGGTACATTGTGTATATGTATGGAGGTTGTCAATAAAAAGTTAAAAACAACAAACTAAAACAAGCACTGAAAACCCCAACATTAAAAGAATAAATAGTTTCAGAGATTTAGATGAGCCAACAGCTTTGCCACTTTAAACATTCCTTTCAATTTCTTTTGATTATGTGTGCCCTTAACTTGCATACACTATGGCAGATGCACAGGCACACATTTCTTTCCCTCTACCTATAATGCCTTACTAAAAAAATTAAAGTACATATAAGCAATGATCTTAATCATGAACATAAATAATTACCTATGCTATTCCTGTAACAAATACAGAATCTGCTGAGTGTGGTAGTGCATGCCTTTAGTCCTAGCACTCGTGAACAGAGGTAGAAGGATTGTTGTGAGTTTGAGGCCACCCTGAGACTACATAGTGAATTCCAGGTCAGATTGGGCTACAGTGAGACCCTACCTTAAAAAAAAAAAAAAAAAAAAATACAAGTGTTGGGATTAAAGGCATGCACCACAACGCCTGACACCTTCAATAAGAACTATATTGGAACTTGGGAAGCAAAGGTAGGAGGATCTCTGTAAGCTTGAGACCCTGAGACTACATAGTGAATTCCAGATCAGCCTGGGCTATAGTGATACCCTACCTCAAAAATCCAAAAGAAAATCTAAATTGATTGGAGGTATTACAGTAATTCTGACATAATGACTTACAATTCCCATTTGGAAAATTTAAGGGACAAAGACCTCTTTACTAACTGTGTACTACTATACTTGAAGATTTGTAATGGCTTGTGCTTCCACAGGACCATACAACAGCAAATTCAATGCTACATTCCCAATGAAAATGCAGAATTAGCTGGGGCATGGTGGCGCAGGCCTTTAATCCTAGCACTCGAGAGAGGCAGAGGTAGGAGGATCACTGTGTGTTTGAGGCCACCCTAAGACTACATAGTGAATTCCAGGTCAGCCTGGACTAGAGTGAAACCCTACCTTGAAAAAAGAAAAAGATTAAGAAAATAAATGCAGAATTAGGAGGCTGAGGAAAAGGCTGGTTAAAAGCACTTGTTTGCAAAGCCTACTGGTTTAGGTTTGTTTCCGACACTCACATAAAGCTGAACACAAAGTGGCACATGTGTCTGAGTTCATTTGCAGAGGCAAGAGACTCTGGTACACCCATACCCACACTTGTATGAGAGTGTTCACTTGCACACACATGTAAAAGTTAAAAAGAAAAGAAAAGAAAACTCAGAATTAGATGGAGAAGCCCAAGGTAACTTGGTCGGAAAAGGCCCAGAATGCACTGGGTATGGTGTGAAGATTCCTTAAGAACTTAAAAACAGATTGACCACTGCTAAATAAAGTGAAACATTCAGAGGACAGAGCTTTTGACTCCTTTGAGAACCTGACACATTGCTGAACAGGCAGACAGGAAGGCACTGGTAACCCTGTTAGGATGTGCAAAGAAAGAACTTCTGATATAGTTTCGTCTAATAACAGGTATACCCATTAGTACTTGAAGGGATGTTGGAACTGCTGTTAAAAAATATTCACTACTGGGCTGGAGACATGGCTTAGCAGTTAAGGCACCTGCCTCCTAAGCCTAAGAACGCTGGTTCCAATCTCCAGTGGTTCCAATCTCCAGGTCTCACATTTAGCCAGATGCAAAGTGGCGCAAGGGTGCAATGCCGCACCTGACCACAAGGGGGTGCACGCATCTGGATTTCGTTCTCAGCAGCTGAGAGGTTGCTGGCGTGCCCATCTCTGTCTTCCTCCCCCCCCCCAATCTCTCTCTGTCTCTTTCCAGGAAAAAAAAAATATTCACTACTCTTAAGCTGTGCGTAGGGGCGCACACCTTTAATCCCAGCACTTGGGAGGCAGAGGTAGGAGGATTGCCGTGAATTCAAGGCCACCCTGAGAATACATAGTTAATTCCAGTCAGCCTGGGTTAGAGTGAGACCCTACCTTGAAAAAGCAAAAAAAATAAAAATTAAAAAAAATTAAAATTCACTACTCTTTACAATTTTCACTCTGCATGTATGTTCATTAATGTGTATATGGAAGAAAGATATCAACAGAATGCCTTCTTAAATTGCAATGAATCTAGGACTCATTGATTCATTTGGTCTAGCTAGGCAGCAACTCCTAGGGATTCCTGTCTCTACCTCCCCAGCACTGGGATTACAGGAACATGCCAACATGCCCTGCATTATATATGGGTATTGGGAATCTGAACTCAAGTTCTCATGCTTGCGCAACAAGCACTTTACCTGTTGCATCATCTCTCCAGCCCGCATTCATTTCTCTTTACAGATATTTAGGAGTGGGTTTAAGTTCCCTTCAGTTCCCACTTTGAAAAAGATCTCTGTGGATCAAGTGGAAGCACCAGTGGAAACACTCCACCCATTCATTCATCAGAATTCTGTGGAAAATTATTAAGAACAGAATGATTTGCAATTTAGTTCAGTCCTCTTAAGGGTGTGTTACCAAGCCCCCTAAACAATCATTTTAATTGCTTTACAAATATTCTCTATTCATTGTACTTTATAAACATGAATTCTAGAAACATGGAAATGGCCATGATACATTATTCTCAATCCAGATGTGGTGGTTCATGGCTATAATCCCAACTGAGGAGGCTAAGGCAGGAGGGTTGCAGGTTCCAGCCCAACCTGGGCTACATACATAGTAAGAACCTTTCTCAAAATCCAAACTATTAAAAAGGGGGTGGGGGTGGAGAAATGGCTCAGCGGTTAAAGGTGCTTACTTGCAAAGCCTGATAACCTGGGTTCAATTCCCCAGTACCCACATAAAGCCAGATGCAAAAAGTGGCACATGTTTCTGGAAGTTCATTTGCAGTGGCAGGAGGCCCCAGCATGTCCATACCCATTCTCTTTACTGCCTCTCTCAAATAAATTAATTAAATATTAAAAAAACCCAAACCAGCCGGGCGTGGTGGCGCATGCCTTTAATCCCAGCACTGGGGAGGCAGAGGTAGGAAGATCGCCTTGAGTTCGAGGCCACCTTGAGAATACATAGTGAATTCCAGGTCAGCCTGGGCTAAAGTGGGACCCTACCTCAAAAAAAAAAAAAAAAAAACTAAAAAAAAAAAAAAAAACCAAACTATTATGATCAGGGTACATTGTGTATATGTATGGAGGTTGTCAATAAAAAGTTAAAAACAACAAACTAAAACAAGCACTGAAAACCCCAACATTAAAAGAAACAACAACTCAACATTATTCTCATTTTGCAGTATAAAAAGGATAAAGGCTGATCCAGACCTTTAACCCCAGCACTCAAGAGGCAGAGGTAGGAAGATCGCTGTGAGTTCAAGGCCGCCCTGAGACTAAATAGTGAATTTCAGGTCAGCCTAGGCTTAAGTGAGACCCTACTTCAAACAAACAAACAAAGGCATAAAGACTAAAGTAACTTGGCATAGTAGAGACAATGTAGGCCTTATACTTGTGTAGATTATTGAGCAAATTATTTAAGTGTGAAAAGTACAACTTTGTGACTCCAAAATTTTGACAATGTAAATATAGCATTTAATTAAGGTATCTAGTTCACCCTAGATACAATGTATGTGGTAGCTGACATTATCTGAAGCGTCTACAATTGTACACTCAAGAATAGTAAAAAAATAAGCCGGGCGCAGTAGCGTATGCCTTTAATCCCAGCACTCGGGAGGCAGAGGTAGGAGGATCGCTGTGAGTTTGAGGCCACCCTGAGACTACAAAATTAATTCCAGATCAGCCTGGGCCAGAGTGGTGAGATCCTACCTTGAAAGAAAAAAAAAAGTAAAAAACAAATAAAGAAAGAAAGAAATAAAAAAAGAAAGAAAGAATTCCTGGTACCCAGCCAGTCTAGAAATCTATCCATGGAACTTTTACACTAAAAAATAGTAGCAGGGGCTGGAGAGATGGCTTAGTGGTTAAACACTTGTCTGTGAAGCCTAAGGACCCTGGTTCGAGGCTTGATTCTCCAGGACCCACGTAAGCCAGATGCACAAGGAAAAGCACGCATCTGGAGTTCGTTTGCAGTGGTTGGAGGCCCTGGCGCGCCCATTCTCTCTCTTTACCTGCCTATTTCTGTATCTCTCTCTCTCTCAAATAAATAAATAATAAAATATTTAAAAAGAAAATAGTAGCAGGGCATGGTGGCGCACATCTTTAATCCCAGCATTTGGGAGGCAGAGGTAGGAAGATCGCCATGAGTTCAAGGCCACCCTGAGACTACATAGTGAATTCCAGGTCAGCCTGAGCTAGAGTGAGACCCTACCTCAAAAAGCCAAAAGAAAAAAAAAGAAAAAAAATATATATATAATGTATTAACTTTTGGAAGGGTAGGTTTAAGGAGTCTTGCAATGAGAACACCTTCAATTCTTATCCCCAAAAAAGTTTTTTTTTAAAAAGATATTCATTTATTTATTTACCTATTTATTGATTTGAGAGAGAGGCAAACAGAAAGAAAGAATGGACACACCAGGGCCTCCAGCCACTGCAAACGAACTCCTGACATATGCGCCACCTTGTGCATCTGGCTTACATGGGTCCTTTGGCTTTGCAGGCAAGTGCCTTAACCACTAAGCCACCTCCCCACCCCCCCACCCCGCAAAGATTTTTATCCCTGGATAGTCTTCTACAGACCTTATTGTTTCCCCACCTCATTATCACCATTTTTAAGTCTTTTCTTAGCCAGGTGACAGGGGCCTGTAATCCCAGCATCCCAGAGAGTGAGGCAGGAAGAGTGTCAAGTTTGAGGCCAGCTTGGACACCTCCTTTAAAAAAAAAAAAAAAAATAAAACAAAACAAAAAAAAACAACCAAACAAAAACCCAGTCTTTTCTTTAAAAATCTTACCAGTCCTTTTAAAATGTCTCCAATTTCATGTTCTAATTAGTCCTATGACCTTTGGCCTAGTACAAAGGACCCCCAAGAAGCAAGTCTTTCCTACATAAAATATATAGCTTGCAAATATTTGCACCAGCATTAATTCTTACAAACAACTGCCTAATTAGATACACAAGGCTAGTGATGTATCTTGATTTTACAGTTAAGACCAAGGATACAACGCTAGAAAGTAACATGCCGGGCATGGTGGCGCCATAAACCCAGTTTAGGAATTAAATTTTCAGACTCCAAGTTCAGTACTCTCTTTACTCAATTTCTAAAGCTATTGTATCTATTCTATGAAACATAGAAGAAACCATCTTTGCATCTCTTGGTATATTAGAGCACTGTTATCAAGGACAATTTTCTCCATACAGTACTTCGTAGAGTGTGTAAGCAATGGAAGCTACTCCAGGACACTAAGGCCAAAGTTACTTTCAATACTCTCCGGACAATCTTCAGGTTAAAGAGAGAAAGAGATAGATAGATGACAGATAGATAGATGGATGGATAGGTGAATAGGTGGATGGGTGGACAGAGAGAGAGAATTCTGAGTTGCTAGGTTGAGAGCCCGAGCCACGTTCCCTCCACTCTGCCCCACAGTTCTCAATTTATAGTATCTGCCGTCTTTCCTTCCTCCTAAGAATGTTTTTGTTCGGTCTGATATCCCAATGGGAACCCACCTCAACCACAAACGACCCTAGCCTCGTGCCCTCAGTTTAGTCTTTCTCGCCAAGCACCGCAGAAGCTCTCTGGAACATTTCCGGGTGTCCCTCTTCTCTGTCCACGGCTTAAGTCTGGAAACTTTTATCTTCCAGAGTCCACACCTGGCTCTCTCCTCCTTCCCACCACCCCGTGCTCACCCTTGCACCTCCTCCAAAACCTCCCAACTACCAGGGTTGGCGGGCGATACTTCCTATCTCTCCAGGCCCGGATCTCCTGGCTTGCAGCCCACCGCCCCGACCCGACCCCCGCAGATCGAGGCCGTCTTAGGCACCCCAAAGCCCAAGGCCCATCAGCCCGACCCCGGCCCCGCCTCCCCGTCCAAGGCGCCAAGTCCTCGGGGCTCGGTGTCCAGGCCTGGGCCAGACTCCCAGGGCCTCGGGTACCGCGCGGAGGCCAGGAAGGGGGCCGCAGCAGCGATCAGGACGCCGGGCGGGCCGGGCGCTCGGGCCAGGAGGCTCGGGGCCCAGCCGACTCCCGGCTCCGGCGGCTCGGACTCAGCCCTCCCGCTCTGCCGGCCCGCGCCTCCGCGGCCTGGCCTCACCTGATCCAGGTTCTCGTCGCTGCCACTGTCTTCCGTATCTGAGTCGATCACGACACGGCCTTTCCGCTTCTTGACCATGGTGGACCCCCGGGTCCCACGCGGGACGCCGCCCGGACTCCCCTCTCGCTCGCCTGCCAGTGGGACCGCCACAGCCGCCGCCGCTGCCGCCGCCGCCTCGACCCACACAAAGGCGAGCGCGCATGCGCGCTCCGCTCCGCCCCTGGCCCCGCCCCCTCCGGCGCACGCCGCTCGCAGGCGCCTGGCGCCCCGCCCTGCCCTGCCTCACCCCCGACGCAGCGTGAGAGGAGGAGGCGCGCGCCCGCGGGTCCCGCTGCTGCTTCTCGCCAGTCGGCGGGGAAGCTTTGACCGCTTTGCTGCTGTCCGCTGCTCACTTGGCTCCTTCCCGGTCAGGGGCTGGATCCTGGGTTGGATCTGAGGGAACTCGGCTCTTCGCGACGGACGGAGAGGGAAGGCGACCTCAGGGACCACCCTGTGAAAGACACAGTCGCCTGGAGCTTGCTGAGTGCCCAAGTTGAGGAATGGAGCCTGCCTGCCTGGTCTGTACTAGTGATCACCGAGTTGGGACCCGAAGAACGTTGCTGAGATACCCAGAAGGCTGGAGGGAAGTGTGTTCCAAGCAGTGACAAGTGTGGGCAAAGGTCCTGCCGTAATTGAGAAACTGACGAGGAACTGACGTTTTAGGGAAAGCAGCCGGTGCGCGGCCCCGGAGGGATGCAATGGCCTAATAAACTATATTGAGTTTCATGCTCACTTGGGTTGTCCCTTGTCTTTTTGGCGACAGACGATGGTGTCCCCAATAAAAGAAGAGGCAGTCGGAATGTAGAGAAGTGGCTGGGTTCTGAATTTTTGCAAGGTAGAATCCCCAGGGTTTGGAGAATAGTTGGCAGAGGGAAGGAGAGGTCCCAGACTCTGGCTTAGGAAGCTGATGGTAAGTGGGCTTTTCATCAAGATAGGAAAATACAAGAAAGAGAAGGATTTGGGGGGGCGGGGGGGTTGGCGTGTGTAGGAAATGAATTTAGTTTTATACCTGTTGAGTTTGAGGTTACCTGATAAACAGGTCAACACCAGTAATAAACTTTTTGATAGGATTTAGAATATAAGGTAGGGAGCATAAACAGTAATAATTTGAAGTTATTTTTAAAACTCTTTAGAGCCTGCCATGTGTGATGGTGTACGCCTTTAGTCCCAACACTTGGAAGGTAGAGGTAGAAGGATCACTATGAGTTCCAGATCAGCCTGGGCTAGAGTGAGAGTCTACTTCAGAAAAAAATGGCAGGGGGGCCTCCGGAGGCAGAGGTAGGAGGATTGCTGTAAGTTTGAGGCCAGACTGAGACTACATAGTGAATTCCAGGTCAACCTGGGCTAGAATGAGACCCTACCTTGAACAGCCAAAAAAAGGGGGGGGCTGGAAAGATGGCTTCGCATTTGAGGTGCTTGCTTGCAAAGCCTAATGTCCTCAGTTTGAGTTCCCTGTACCCATGTAAAGCCAGATGCACAAAGTGGCGCATGCATCTGGTGTAGCACACCTGTAATCCCAGCACTCAGGAGGCAGTGGTAGGAGGATGGCTGTGAGTTCAAGGTTAGCTTGAGACTACATAGTGAATTCTAGATTGGCTGAGCTAGAGCAAGATCCTATCTTGAAAAAAAAATATATATATGTATATATATATATGGGGTTGAAGAGATGGCTCAGCTGTTAATAATGGCGCTTGCCTACAGAACCTAACAACCTGAGTTTGATTCCCTAGTACTCATGTAAAGTCAGATGCACAAAGTGGCACATGCATCTGAAGTATGTTTGCAGTGGTTGGAGGCCCTGGGATGCCCATTCTCTCTGCTCTCTTCTATCTCTGCTTGCAAATAAATAAGTAAAAATATTTTTTAAAAGCAACCAAAAAAAGACATTTAAAAAAATCTTTTAGAGCCCATTAATTCATTAATTCTGAGTGAACTTGAGAGCTGTTACGTTCTTGCTGTGTAGCTCCCTATCCCACTTTAACCGTGTATGCTTTATTTTCTGTACTAAGTTACAAGACACATCACATGTTTACATCCCTTGCCAGGTGTGGTTGTGCTACATAGTGAGTCCAAGGTTATCCTGTCTCAGAGAAAAGGAGAAGAGAGAGGGAAGGAAGAGAGTTAAAGAGGAGAGGGAGAGCTGGAGAGCTGGCTTAGTGGTTAAGGCGCTTGCCTATGAAGCCTAAGGACCCAGGTTTGATTCCCCAGTACCCATGTAAGCCAGATAAACATGGTGGTACATGCTTCTGGAGTTGATTGCAGTGGCCAGAGGCCCTGGTATGCCCATTCTCTCTATCGGCTTCTCTCCCCCACCCCCACTCTCAACCAAATACAAATTTTAAAATAACCAAATAAATAAATATTTTTTTAAAAAGAGGGGGCTGGAGAGTTGGCTTAGTGGTTAAGGCATTTGCCTGTGAAGCCGAGGTTCAATTCTCCAGGTCCCACATAAGCCAGAGGCACATGGTGGCACATGTGTCTGGTGTTCGTTTGCAGTGGCTAGAGGCCCTGGCGTGCCCATTCTCACTCTCTCTCTCTCCCTCCATCTCTCTGTCTCTAATAAATAACTAAATAAAGATAGATATATATTTTTGGTTTTTTAAGGTAGGGGGTCTCACTCTGGCTCAGGCTGACCTGAAATTCACTATGTAGTCTCAGGGTGGCCTCCAACTCACGGCGATCCTCCTACCTCTGCCTCCCGAGTGCTGGGATTAAAGGTGTGTGCCACCACACCCGGCTAAGATAAAAAAAAATTTTTTTTTGAGGTAGGGTCTCCCTCTAGCTCAGGCTGACCTGGAATTCACTATGTAGTCTCAGGGCTATCCTCCTACCTCTGCCTCCCGAGTGCTGGGATTAAAGGTGTGCACCACTATGCCCAGCTTCCCTCTCTCTCTTTTTTTAAAAAATATTTTATCTAGATGCCGGGCGTGGTGGTGCACGCCTTTAATCCCAGCATTTGGGAGGCAGAGGTAGGAGGATAGCCATGAGTTCGAGGCTACCCTGAGACTACATAGTGAATTCCAGGTCAGCCTGAGCTAGAGTGAGACCCTACCTCGAAAAACAAAAAGCAAAAAACAACAACAACAGAAAAGACAACAGAGAGAAAAAGGAAAAAAAGTTTTGTAAAGGGTTGGGCTTGTGGCTCAGTGGTAGAGTACATGCATAAAGCCCTGGATTCAGTCCTCAGTATCAAAAACAAAAACAGGCTGGAGAGATGGCTTAGTGGTTAAGGCACTTGCCTGCAAAGCCAAAGGACCCAGGTTCATATCCCCAGGATCCATGTAAGGCAGGTGTACTAGGTGGCACATGTGTCTGGAGTTTGTTTGCAGCAGCTGGAGGTGGTGTGCCCATTCTCTCTCTCTCCTCTCTCCTTCTCTTGAATAAATAGAGAAAAAGAAAGAGCCAGGCATGGTGGCACATGCCTTTAATCCCAGCACTCAGGAGGCAGAGGTAGGAGGATTGCCATGAGTTCAAGGCCACCTGAGACTACATAGTGAATTACAGGTCAGCCTGGGCTATGGTGAGACCCTACCTCAGAAAAAAACAAAACAAAACAAAACAAAACAAAACAAAACAAACAAAAATTTAGCCAAGTGTTCACCCCTTTGATCCTAGCCCTCAGGAGGCAGAAGTAAAAGTATCACTATGAGTTCCAGGCCAGCCTGGGAGTACAAAGTGAGTTTCAGGTCAGCCTGGCCTAGAGTGAAACCCTACCTTGGCGGGGGTGGGGAGGACGGCGGGGGGTGGGGGGGAAACGACACCAAAAAAAAAAATACATGGGCATGGCTTAATAATAAAAATAAGTCCAACACTCAGTAGGCTGAATCAAGACAATCACATGTTTGAGGCTGGCCTGGGCTACATAGTAAGGATCAGGTCTCAAATAAATAATTACATGAACAGCTCACACACAAAAGCAAAGCTAGTGCTAAAATGGAAGAAAGTGATTTATTGAGGGCCTATAACTGGGCCGAGTCTACAGCAGGTAACAGCATAGGCCCACACTGACTTACAAGGTTTGCGCATCTTAGCTACCAGAGTCAACCTGAAGTAGCAGCATGTTCTATCATAGTCTGGCACTACTGTAGCCAGAAGTGCCCCAAGTTTAGTTGCTGAGGCTGCCTACATCCTATGGCCTCACCATTGTAAAGGAAAAGAGGTTCCTATGCAGGAGAGTAGAAGGCTTGAGTGGCAAGCTCCTTAGGGATAGCTGCTGGGAGCTCCTGCCCAAATAACCACAGCTTCCTATTGCCTGGGGTTCAGCCCCCACCCCTAAGGAGCTGTGGCCATACTGTGTGTCCTCCTTTGGCTCTGTGGAGCTCCCTCAGCTCTAGAAGCCATCTAGAGGATTTTAGTCCCTGCTATGACATCTAGGTTCCAAGATGAAGATGACATGGCAAACATAGATGAACCAGATCAGGATGATGGGCCCTAAAGACACCACAGGGGCCAGAATCCAGAGGCTATGGATGAGGAATTTTCATTTGCTCAATGCACTGACTCCCCAATCTCCTAGAGGTGGGCAATGCTGAGGGGTTTTTTCCTTCTTCCTTTTTTTCTTTTTTTCACTCCCTCCCTCCCTCTATTCCTCCTACCTTGCTTTATTCTCACTTTCTTCTTTCTTTCTTTTTGATTTTTTGAGGTAGTGTCTTGCTCTAGCCCAGGCTAACCTAATACTTACTGTATAGTCCCAGGCTGGCCTTGAACTCACAGCACTCCTCCTACATCAGCCTCCTGGGATTAAAGGCGTACACCACCATGTCTGGCTCCTTTTTGAGGCAGGCAGCCCTGTCTGACCTGAAACTCTGTAGTCCAGGCTGGCCTTGAACTCATGGTGATTCTCCTACCTGAGCCTCCTGAGTGCTTGCTGGGTTAAAACCATGTTCACATGATTTTTGGGTTTAATCTGAAGCTGTCTCATGTGGCTGGGGCTGGCCTGGAACTCACTATGTAGTAGAGGATGGCTCTTAAATTCCTGATCCTCCCTCCTTTGTTTCCCAAATGCTAGGATTACAAGCAAGCCCCACTATACCTGGCTGGCTTTCTTTCTTTTGGCCCTACTCTGTAGCCACTTTGCAGCAACCTCCAGTCTCACCCTTCCTTGTGTTAGAATTCCAGTCCTGTGCTACCATCATTGTGAAACTTAACATCCATTTTGTGCCTGTTGTAGTTTTAATATTTCTTTTCCCTGATGATCTGCAAGTTGGACATTCTCACATGTTAATTGAACATTAGAAATCCTGCCTTAACCTCTTGAGTCCTGGGATAACAAGGATATACTACCACATTTATATAGGCCACATAGCAAGTTCTAGGTCAGCCTGGAATACATAGCAAAACCCTGTTTCAAAAAACAGAAACATGGTACTGGAGAGATTGCTTAGTGGTTAAGGCACTTGCCTGCAAAGCCTAAGGACCCACGTTTGATTCCCTAGTATCCACATAAGCCAGATGCACAAGGTGCCACATGTGTATGGAGTTTATTTGCAGTGCCTGGAGGTCCTGATACACCAATTCTATCTTTATCTGACTCTTTATATATAAATAAATAAAATATTAAGACAAAAACAACAGAAACAGGGCTGGTGAGATGGCTTAGCAGTTAGGGCACTTGCCTGCAAAGCCTAGCAACCCAAGTTTGATTCCCCAGTACCCACGTGAAGACAGATGCACATGTGTCTGGAGTTCATTTACAGTGGCAAGAGGCCCTGGTTTACCTATTCTCTTTATCTCTCTGCTTGCAAATAAATAAATCAAAATTTACAAAAACAAGCCAGGCATGATGGCGCATGCTTTTAATCCCAGAGCTCAGGAGGCAGAGGTTCAAGGTCAGCCTGAGACTACAGAGTGAATTCCAGGTCAGCCTTTGCTATAGTGAGACCCTACCTCAAAAAAAAAAAAAAAAAAAAAGCAGGGCTGGAGGGATGGCTTAGCAGTTAAGGCCTTTGCCTGCAAAGCCAAAGGACCTAGGTTCAATTCCCCAGGACCTACGTTAGCCAGATGCATTATCTCTCTTTCTCTCCCTCTTTCTCTGTCAAATAAATAAAAATATTTTTTAAAAAACAGAAAGAGAAAGATGTCTGTATCCTATTTATTTTCTGATGTTGTATGTGTGTGAGTGCAGGTGCAGGACCATTTATGGTTATTATTCCTGTCTTCCATCGAGTTTTAAAAAGGGTCTTTGTTGTTTCCTGTTACATAGTTCAGACAGGCTGGCTCATGAACTTCCAGGAAGTCTGTCGCTGCCTTCCATCTCACCATAAATGCATTGAAATTACAAATTTGTGCTAGTATGTCCAGCTTTCTGTCATTTCTGGGGATCTGAACTCAGGCTTCACATTTGCACAGCAAGACCTTTACACACTAAGCCACTTCCCTAGCCCTAATGATTCCCCTTTTGACATGCCATAAAACCCATAGTATTTATTTAGCATTACTGAGGATTGAACCTAGGGCCTCTTGCATGTGAGGTAAGTGTTTTATGACTAAATTATATCCCCAGACTTTTACTTTTTAGTGTGAGACAGAGTCTGGTTGGCCTTCAATTTATCCTGTAGCCTAGGCAGTCCTTGAACATGTACTCCTGTTTTAGTCATCCCAGTACCAACAGAAGAATTTTCTGAATTTAAGGGCAATTGAAGTTTGGAATACAGGCAAAAAGAAAAGAAATGATTTCTGAAATTTTTACATCATCAAATAATGGGGTCATGGTGGTGTAATTACAAATGCTGTGGTAGTTTGAATGTTTGGCCCAATAAACTCAGTCTTGTTTTGTTTTGTTTTGCAAGGTAGGGTCTCACTCTAGTCCAGGCTGATCTGGAATTTGCTATGTAGTCTCAGGCTGGCTTTGAACTCAAGGCATCATGGCATCCTCCTCCTTCTGTCTCTGAGTGTGCTACCACACCCGGCTACAGAGGGAATGGGTATGCCAGGTCCTCTAGCCACTGCAAAGGAACTCCAGATGCATGTGCCACTTCGTGACTCTGGCTTTACGTGGTTACTGGGGAATTGAACTTGGGTCATTAGGCTTTGCAGGCTAGCACCTTAACCAGAGAACTATCTCTCTAGCCCAACCACAGTCATTTTTTATTAAATTTCCTACTTGAGCCCCTAACAGCCAGATTCCCGCTAGAGGAGGCATGTCACAGAGGGCAGATATGAGTCTAGCCCTAGAGTGTGTCTGGTGGTGGATCTTCATTCCAGCCCAAAGATGTATGGAGACCAGTTTGAGCTAGGGCTGTTATCATTTGTGTTGCTGGATGTTAGTGATGTCTCTCTGCTTGGATCTGTGAAAGGGGGCCAGTTTATTCTGTCACTGATGGACCTTCCCCTAGATCTGTAAACTTGAAATAAATCCCTTCCTCCATAAACTGTGTCTGGTTGGATGTTTGTCCTAACAATGTGAAGCTGACTACAACAGATTCACACTTAGTTCTGTGCTTTGCTATCCCAGAAACTTGATTCTGCCTGTTTACTTATAGGAACATTCCATGTCACTAAATTTACAAGAGGAGAAATGACAGACTAGAATGTATATTTACTCTACAAGAAGTGGGAACCAGGTGTAGTGGTATACATCTTTAATCCCAGCACTCTAGAGGTCAAGGTAAGAGGATCTCTGTGAGTTCGAGGCTAGCCTGAGACTACATAGTGAATTCCAGGTCAGCCTGGGCTAAAGCAAGACCCTACCTTGAAATCCCCCACCAAGAAGAAAGAAAGAAAGAAAGAAAGAAAGAAAGAAAGAAAGAAAGAACTGAGTATAGGGGCAGAGGAGGTGGTTCACTGCATGAGAACACTTGCCACTTAAGCACGAAGGCCAAAGACCTACTGAGTCTGATTCCCTAGTATCCACGTAAAAAAAAAAATATCTGGTCATAGGCATGCACTGTAGGTCCATCAATGGCAGAATAAACTGGCTCCCTTTCACAGATCCAAGCAGAGAGACTTCACTAACATCCAGCAACACAAATGAGAACAGCCCTAGCTCAAACTGGTCTCCATACATCTTTGGGCTGGAATGAAGATCCACCACCAGACACACTCTAGGGCTGGACTCATATCCACCTCCTGTGACATGCCTCCTCTAACAGGAATCTGGCTGCTAGGGGCCCATTTCCCAGGGTTTTTTACACCTGAGGATTGCCGGGGCTTGCTGGTCAAATATTGCAGCTCCAGCTTAACAGGCTCTTATTGCAAAGAAACACATGGATAAGCAATAGAGGAGGGCATCTGAACTTCTCTGTCCCCCTTCATGTTCATGGGCACATGCATTTGCACATACAGGCATACACCACAAATACATCACATACCACACCACACAAACATGTAAAAATAAAAGTGGGTTTAGCAGGGCATGATGAGTGGCACACACCTTTAATCCCAGCATTTGGGAAGCTAAAATAGGAGGATTTCCATGAATTTTTCCATGTAGTTTGAACTACAGAGTGAGTTATAAGTCAGCCTGGGTTGGAGTGAGACCCTGCCTTAACAAAAGGTCAGGGGGTGAGAAGATGTCTTAGCATTTAAATAAATGTGCTTGCTTTCAAAGCCAGCAGGCTCCAGTTCAATTCACTATTACCCATGTAAACACATGTTGCGGTCCCCCCCAAGGCCAGCTCAGGAGGGACGGTAGGGTCTCTGCCGAGTTGGGGTGAGCAGCGCGGAGTCACGACACAGACTCCGGGAGTTGGGTGAAAGTGGAAGCGAGAATCCACAAACTCGTTTATTTAGCACAATGCACATAGGGTTTAAGGGGCTGCTAATCCTTATATGGGGTGGTCCCCTATTTGTGACGAATGACAGCCTGTCTCTGGACAGGACATTTTGTAGCAGACTTCTCGTGAGCATGGGACTGTAACTGTTGTCACACCAAGCCTGCGCAGAATGCCATTTTCACAGAAGCCACTTCCTGTTTTCTTCTGCCATGCGGTCTGGTTAGGACCAGGCCTATATTGTGCCATATATATCCTCCTTTTTGTTTTTATTATTGGAAACCCTGAGAGATATGGTTTATTGCCAAGCCATTGTTGAACCCAGGCCCCAAGGGATCATCATACGTGACGGTGCCTGTCTTAGGTTGTTCCATCTCGTGGAGTCTTACCTGTCATGGGCTACTCACCACCTTGGTGAGAAAACCCGAGGGGGATGGCCTGGTATGGTTTTTGGAAAGCCATTGTTGAACCCTGGCCCCAAGGGATTATCACATGTGACGGTGCCTGTCTTAGGTTGCCCCATCTCATGGAATCTTACCTGTCATGGGCTAGCCGCCATCCTGGTGAGAAAACCCGAGGGGTATGGCCTGGTATGGCTTTTAGCATGAGGTCTGGCTAGGGGCTAGACCTGTATTGTACCATACATATGAGGCTGTTGCCTAGGAGGCATGGAAGGGCCAAGCGGGCATGGCTCTGTGGCGTGTGAACAGTCCCAGCAAGAGAGAATCAACTAGAGAGCCTGCAGAGGACTGGGGTAGGACAGGTTGCTGGGTGAGTTCACCCTAGCGACATAGTAAGTAGCACTGAGTGTCCTTAATGGTAGCAGCTCAATGTAATCAAAGGAGTTGGAAAGGAATTTATTGCTGGTTGGGGGGGGGGATAAGTTTAAAGTCCCGTATGCAGCCTGAGGGGTTTGGCATCATCCTCTTCATCAAAGCTGGTCACTGAGTCAGTGGCTGGACAGATGTTTCTGGCAGAAATCCAAACTGAGATCTGTGAAGTTTCTGGAAAGACACAAGCATACCCTCGGCCCTGCATTAAAACTTTTGTTTTATAAAACTTTAGAGTCCGGTTCGTTCTCTCCAGGATGGCTTGTCCTTGTGGGTTGTAGGGGATCCCAAGGAGGTGTTTTATTCCCCAAGATTCCATGAAGGATGTGGATTGGGCAGATGTGTATGCAGGGCCATTGTCCGTTTTAATTGACCAGGGTACACCCATGACCAACATAGCGGTTTTTGTTGCCTTAATGATATGGGACGCCTTTTCCCCAGAGAGAGCAATAGCAAAAGTAAACTTAGAGTAAGTGTCCACAATGACATGGACATATTTTAGGTTACCAAAGGAAGGTATGTGGGTAACATCCATCTGCCAGATAGAATTTGGGGTAAGGCCTCTAGGATTGATTGACTCCTTGAGGTTGTAGGGGGCCTAAAGGGGATGGGGGCTCATGCCTTACAGGTACAGGCTAGATGATTGAATTGGCCACGCGAGAGCTCAGGATATAGGGTCTGTATGAGGTCCTGTGCCAAGGAGCATGTCCAAGGTAATTGGAATTTCATTTTTAAGATTTTGGCGGGCCTGGGATTCAGCCAGGTCACTATAGGCAGCTTTCCATTGGAGGAATTTAGGGGGTAGAAGAACTGCCTTGAGGAGCGAATATCAGTCATAGTAAGTTTGAAGATGGATGGCCCATTGTAAGAGGACTTGTTCAAAGTAAGCAGAATCAACGCCGGATTCCTGGGCTGCCTTACGGATGAGGGCCAGATCAAAGAGGGGGGTGGGGTATATGGCCTGGCTGTCTCATCCAGCCCTACATTAACAGGGAAGGTGGTGAAGGGGCGTGTCAGGGAACTTGCAGTCGCCTGGGTGTGTCCAGGACTGAGCGAGGGGAGGTTCTTGCAAGGGTAACGAGGGGGAGGCAATAGAGGAGGGCATCTGAACTTCTCTGTCCCCCTTCATGTTCATGGGCACATGCATTTGCACATATAGGCATACACCACAAATACATCACATACCACACCACACAAACATGTAAAAATAAAAGTGGGTTTAGCAGGGCATGATGAGTGGCACACACCTTTAATCCCAGCATTTGGGAATCTAAAATAGGAGGATTTCCATGAATTTTTCCATGTAGTTTGAACTACAGAGTGAGTTACAAGTCAGCCAGGGTTGGAGTGAGACCCTGCCTTAACAAAAGGTCAGGGGGTGAGAAGATGTCTCAGCATTTAAATAAATGTGCTTGCTTTCAAAGCCAGCAGGCTCCAGTTCAATTCACTATTACCCATGTAAACACAGAAGCACAAAGTGGCACATGCATTTGGAGTTCCTTTGCAGCAGCAAAAGGCCCTAGTACTCCTCTCTCAAATAAATTAAAAAAGAAGGAGGAGGAGGAGGAGGAGGAGGAGGAGGAGGAGGAAGAGAAGAAGAAGTAGTAGTAGAAGAAGAAGAGCAGCAGCTAGGCATGGTGGTGCATGTCTTTAATCCTAGCAGAGGAAGGATGGTCACTGTGAGTTCAAGGCCACCCTGAGACTGAATTCCAGGTCAGCCTGGGCTAGAGTGAGACTCTACCTTGAAAAACAAAACAAGAAATAAATAAATAAATAAATAAATAAATAAATAAATAAATAAATTAGGTTTGAGGCACAGCATGGTGGCATATGCCTATTATATGGAGCCAGCTGCGGTGGTGCACACCTTTAGTCCCAGCACTCAGGAGGCAGAGGTAGGAGGATCGCTATGAGTTCAAGGCCACCCTGAGACTACATAGTGAATTTCAGGCAACCTGAGCTAGAGTGAGACCCCTCCTTGAAAAACAAAAAGAAAGAAAGAAGAAAGAAGAAAGAAAAAGGAAGGAAGGAAAGGAAGGAAGGGGCAAGGGGGTCACTGTGAGTTTCAGGCCTGGTTTACAAAGGAAGTTCTAGGACAGCCAGAGGCTACCAAACAAATAAATAAAAGCTTGGGCTGGAGAGATGGCTTAGCGGTTAAGGCATTTGGCTGCAAAGCCAAAGGACCCTGGTTCAATTCTCCAGGACCCATGAAAGCCAGATGCACAAGGGGGGGGCATGCATCTAGAGTTCATTTGCAGTGACTAGATGCCCTGGCATGCCTGTTCTCTCTCTCTCTGCCTTTCTCCTCCCTCTCAAATGAATAAGTAAAATATATTAAAAATAAATAAATAAATAAAAGCTTGATGAGATCCAAGCCAAGTTGTCTTTTTTTGTTTGTTTGTTTGTTTTATTTTAAAAGGTAGGGTCTCACTCTAGCCCAGGCAGACCTGGAATTCACTATGTAGTCTCAGGGTGGCCTTGAACTCACAGTGATCCTCCTACCTCTGCCTCCCCAGTGCTGGGATTAAAGGCATGAACCACCACACCCAGCTCCCAAGTTGTCTTGAATCCTGACCTGAAGGGTAGACTTGCAGATGAGTGAACAGTGTTCAAGTAGATTGCCCATTGAGCAAAATGAATTCCCTCTCTTTGGTGGGCATCACACACCCATTTAGCCAAGCAACAGTTGTAGTTTCACCTCTAGAACTTCTGACCTCCCAGGCATAGGCTTTTTGTTAGTTTTTTTTAGTGTCACACATTTTCTTCTTATGAAGCTGGCCTCAAATTTAATCAGAGAGCAATTGTTTTCCCCCATAACAGACACGCCACCATTGCACCAGATTGCACATTTGTCCTGGCTGGCCAGCTGAAAGGCTTGCAGAATCCACTGCTGGTTAAGACCATTGATGACTTTTCTCCCCTCGCAGGCTGCATAGCTCTTTCCAGCATCCTGACAGTCAACAGGGAGGAGGCTTCCAGCTCAGCTGCAGCTTGATTTCTCAGTGACCTGTAGCCTAAGCATGTGGAGTCTAAGGCAACAGGGAAATGTCATCTAGTTCTGGTGGGCAACCAAGAGTCTTGGCAATAGTCTGTAATGTTTTGGGGCATCAAGGATCTCTCTGACTAGCAACTCACTGGAAGGTATCCCATCCCTGGCCTGGCACTGAAATTTTCTTGTAACACTCCATGATTTCTGGCCATAGCATTATCTACCCCCTCAGGGTACTTTTGCCCAAACTCTCTTTTTTACTTAGCAAAGAAGGTTTCCATATGGCTTATACATAACACCTTAATTTTTAAAAAATATTTATTTAGCCAGGTGTGGTGGCGCACACCTTTAATCCCAGCACTTGGGAGGCAGAGGTTGGAGGATTGCCAAGAGTTCGAGGCCACCCTGTGGAATAGAGTGAATTCCAGGTCAACCTGAGCTAGAGTGAGACCCTACCTTGAAAAACCAAAAACAACAAAAAATTTATTTATTTATTTATTTATTTATTTACAAGTAGAGAGAGAGAGAGAGAAGAGAGGCAGGATAGGCATGCCAGGGCCTCCAGCCTCTGCAAACAGATTCCAGACACATGTGCCACTTTGTATATCTGGCTTTATGTGGGTACTGGGGAATTAAATTTGGGTCCTTAGGCTTTGCAGGCAAGTGCCTTAACTGCCATCTCCCCAGCCAAACATCTTTTTGATTAACCCTCTTCCTCATTCCCTACCCCGACCCTACTCTTTTTCTTAATTAAATTTATTCCCTTTGTATTAAATTTATTTATTTATTTTTGGTTTGGTAGTCTCAGGGTAGCCTCAAATTCACAGCGATCCTCTTACCTCTGCCTCCCGAGTGCTGGGATTAAAGGCGTGTGCCACCACGCCTGGCTCGTTTTGTTTTTTAAAGGTATGGTCTCGCTCTAGTCCAGGCTGACCAGAAACGCTCTCGGTAGTTCCAGGCTGACTTCAAACCCAGCAGTCCTACCTCTGCCTCCTAAGTCCTGGAATTAAAGGCATGTGGCACCACATCCAGATAATTTATTATTAAATTTATTTAGGAGCAAGACCCTACCTTGCAGGCACTTTCCTATGAAGCCTATGGACCCAGGTTCGGTTCCGCAATACCCATGTAACTCAAATGCCCAAGGTGGTAGGCATGCCCATTCTCTCTTACTCTCTCTAGTGCCTCTTTTTCTCTCTCTCAAATAAATAAAATACTTAAAAAAAACCCCTTGTGCCGGGCGTGGTGGCACACACCTTTAATCCCAGCATTGGGGAGGCAGAGGTAGGAGGATCACTGAGAGTTCGAGGCCACACTGAGTTTACACAGTGAATTCCAAGTCAGCCTGAGCCAGAGTGAGACCCTACCTTGAAAAACCAAAACAAAAACCAAAACAAAAAAAACCCCTTGTTAGGGGCCAGGTGTGGTGGTGCACGCCTTTAATCCCGGCATTTGGGAGGCAGAGGTAGGAGAATCGTCATAACTTTGAGGTCACCTTGAGACTACATAGTGAAGTCCAGGTCAATCTGGGCTACAGTGAAACCCTACCTTGAAAAAAAAAAAAAAAAAAAAAAAAAAAAAAAAAAAAAAGAAAACCTTGTTAGGGGCTGTAGAGATAGCTTAGTGGTTAAGGTACTTGCCTGTGAAGCCTAAGGACCCAGGTTCAATTCTCCAGGTCCCACATAAGCCAGATGCACAAGGTGGCACATGCATCTGGAATTTGTTTGCAGTGGCTAGAGACCTTGGCGCACCCATTCTCCTTCTGTCCCTCTCTCTGTCTCTAATAAATAATAAATATTAAAAAATAAAAACCTTGTTAGGGGCCAGAGCGATGGCTTAGCAGTTAAGGCATTTGACTGCGAAGCCAAAGGACCCAGGTTCAATTTCCCAGAACCCACATAAACCAGGTACTCATGGTGGCGCATGTGTCTGAAGTTCATTTGCAGTGGCTAGAGGCCCTGGCATGCCCATTCTCTCCCTTCTACTCCCTGTCCCTCTCTCTATCCCTCCCTCTCAATCATAATCAATGAAATTTTAAAAAGAAAAAGAAAATAGGCACTTTTCTGCAAAGCCAAAGGACTCAGGTTTGATTCCCTAGGACCCACATAAGGCAGATGCACAAGGTAGTGCATGTGTCTGGAGTTTGTTTGCAGTGGCTGGAGGTCCTGGTGTGCCCATTCTCTCTCTCTGCCTCTTTCTCTGTCTCAAATAAATAAATTAAAATACTATATATGTATATATCCTTTCTTAAAAATGTTTTTGAGGTAGGGTCTTGCTGTAGCCCAGGCTGACCTGGAATTCACTATGTAGTCTCAGGGTGGCCTTGAACTCATGGTGATCCTCCTACCTCTGCCTCCCAAGTACTGGGATTAAAAGCATGTGCCACCACGCCTGGAAAAAAGTTTTTTTTTCAAAATCTTTTCTTCTAGGTAGATGCAGTGGCCCATGTTTGTAATCCCACATTCCAGCATTTGCGAGTTGAAGGCAGGAGGATCAGGAATTCAACATCACACTCATCAGTTTATTGAGTCTCTTGTATTTATATGACCTTCTTCTCCCTTCAGTTGATTGGTCCAGTAGTAGGTACCTGATCGACACAGAGACAAGCAGGTGATATGCAGAGATGTTTCAGATCTGGGGATGAAAAAGAGCCCTCTCAACTATGGTGACTCCTACTGAGCTCCTGAGCTGTTTGCTGAGATTGTGAAGACAACTGGCTTACAGCAAGAGAAAATAAAGTTAAGGTGCTGAGAGAGGTAAAGATATGAGAATAAACAAGTTATAGTTAGCATATTTATGTTGCCAGTTTGTGCTACATGAGGCTTTCACAAGACAAGGATCTGAGAGATTGCTCAGGGATTAAAGGCACTTGTTTTCATTTTTTTTCTTTGCTTTTGGGGGCAGGGTCTCAGTCTAGTCCAGGCTATCCTAGTACTCGCTATATAGTCTCAGAGTGGCCTCAATCTCACAGCGATCCTCCTACCTCTGCCTCCTGAGTGCTGGAAAGAAAGCCTGCCCCACCATGTCCAACAAAGCACTTGCTTTCAAAGCCTGCCAGCTCTGGTTCAATTCCCCTGTTGCCCATACAAAGCTGGATGGGATTTCTCTCCCTCTCTCTCTCTCTTTGAGGTAGTTCTAGTCCAGCCCAGGTTGACCTGGAATTCACTATGTAGTCTCAGGGTGATCTGGAACTCAGAGTTAAAGGTGTATGCTACCATGCCCAGCCATTCTTTTTTTTTTTTTTTTTTTTTTTTTTTTTGAGAGAGAGAAAATTAGCACACTAGGGCCTCAGCCACTGCAATCGGACTACAGATGCTTGTGCCACCTAGTGGACATGTGCGACTTTGTGTTTGCCTCACCTTTGTATGTCTGGATTACATGGGATCTGAGGAGTTGAACATGGGTCCTTAGGCTTCGCAGGCAAGAGCCTTAACTGCTAAGCGATCTCTCCAGCCCTCTCTTTTTAAAATATTTATTTATTTGAGAGAATGGGCATGCCAGGGCCTCTAGCCACTGCAAACAAACTCCAGATGCATGTGCAACCTTGTGCAACTGGCTTATGTGGGTACTGGGGAATCAAACCTGGGTCCTTATGGGTCCCAGGCAAGTGCTTTAGGCCATTTCTCCATCCCTGGATGGGAATTCTTTTTTTAAAAAAATATATTTTATTTTTATTTATTTATTTGAGACAGAGAGAGGGAGAGAGAGAGAGTGAGTGAGAATGGGCGCGCCAGGGCTTCTAGCCACCGCAAACAAACTCTAGATGCACATGCCATGTGCCTCTGGCTTACATGGGACCTGGAGAATCAAACCTGGGTCCTTAGGCTTCGCAGGCATGTGCCTTCACTGCTAAGCCATCTCTCCAGCCCTTTTTGTTTTTTTTTGAGGAAGGGTTTAACTCTAGTCCAGGCTGACCTGGAATTCACTGTGGTAGTCTCAGGGTGGCCTCGAACTCACAGCGATCCTCCTACCTCTGCCTCCCATGTGCTGGGATTAAAGGCATGCACCACCATGCCCAGCTTTGGATGGAAATTCTTTACGGCTTCAAAAGACCCTGGCACATGCACACACACACAATATATATAATTTTTTTTTTAGCAGTAAGCCAAGTTTTTTAGACTATTCTGATGAGAGTTTGAAAATGTGAAGTACAGAGAACATTGATTTGGAGGCTTGGCTTTTGAACTTCCTAAGGGGAAGGAAAGATAACAGAAAACTTTGTTGGAACTGGGTTCTGGCATTAGTGCTGCCTCTGTTCTGCTGCCCATGTCCAGAGAATTTAATAAAGGTTAAATTTGTGATGGAATATTTTTTTTTTGAGGTAGGGTCTTGCTCTATCCCAGACTGACCTGAAATTCACTATGTAGTCTCAGAATGGCCTCCATATCATGGTGATCCTCCTACCTCTGCCTCCTGAGTGCTGAGATTAAAGGCATGAGCCTCATGCCACATCTCAGCAGCGGCTCCTGGAACCATGTGCAATTCATGACCACTCCATGCATTTTTCATGCTTCAAAAACCAATACCAGGTGTGCAGGACATAGCCATATTCTTAATTCAGGGACAAAATAAATCATAACCTTGAAAAGCAGGTTCCTTCTCCAGTCAACTCTTTCCAAAAGAGATATTTATTGAAGCTTACAGATCCAGGGGAAATTCCATAATGGCAGAAGAAGCTGGCCTGACTTCACAGGTCCAAGCAGAGAGAGAGAGAGAGAGCAAAAGCCAAAAGCCACACAGCACAGCACACCTCCAGGAACTCCAGCTAGGCACACTTTGCATATCTTTACAATGGAATCTCAAACCCACCACCACACCTTAAGATCCACTCAGTGATACTGCCTCCAGCCAGGTGGCTGCAGATGCAAACTACAAACTAATAAAACACTGAATATATTTGGGGCCATCTATTCAAACTACCACAGTCAGGAACTGTGGGGGGGGGGGGGAGAACCTTAGGCTATGGAATGCTCAGGTGCTCTGGGATAGGGGGGAAGGCCCATCAGTTCTCTTTCCTCTGGGCAAAGATGAGGCACACTGTGACCTCATGAGAAGGGAGGGCCAGTTCCAGTGTCAGAGTGGGTTCCCAACAATAAGGCTGGCTGCAACCCCACATCCTAAGGTCCCTGGCCATGTCCAACAGCCCAGGCCAGCTTCCTCACAGTCCCAGCCTGTGTTTAGCAGTGCCCAACAACTTCTCCTTTGTTTTTAAAATGGGGCAGTGTCATTTTGGGTAAGTTTTTTGTGGCTTACTCTGGGTCCAGTTAGAGCCAGATGATGTATAAGGACCTGATCAGTCAAGATTTGTTTATATTGTGTTTAAACCCTAATTTACACATACAGAGAACTATGCATACAAGTAGTAGCAGGGTGCATCTCACCAATAGTAGGCAAACGAAAAGCTGAGAAAGAAACTGTTTAGGAGATAATTTTTGTAATGTGTTTTGTGAGGCATCAAAAAATCCTTTAGCTACCTTAGCAGGATCACCAAAAGACAAGTGACTATTGAAATAACAGATATTTCTTTTTGTGTAAACTTTATAAATCTATGCTGAGATTATTATGATTCCAAATACCCTGAATATGATTTTTTACTTTCCACCATTCAGTAGTGGTCCCATTGTATGGTAGAGGATTAACACGTATGAATTGATAATTAGTATGACAGACCAACTGCTTTTGAGCTGCCAGATTGGCAACCCGTCTCCCTAGATAAATAGCAGCATCCTCTAGAGCATCTAATTGGACTAATACCTTCCTATCAATATCTATTTGTGACGAAAGGGCTTGAGATACATTTTTAGTCAGTCCATTAACATGATCAACTGTCTTCATTGATTGTGCCAGGAATACTGCTGCCATGGTGGAAAAGGTGATGATGGTGATCGTAGCAATGATCCCCACAATTAGCCATTCTATGAGTCTTCTTTTTTGTGTCATCAATCTGTTGAGCTGCTGGACCACTTGAGCTCTGAAGCTGGAATACGAGGGCTCAGTCATTTTGACTGGCATGTTTAAGTAAGGAGGCTGCATGACAATAAAGACTACATTGGAGGAGTAGTCTGCAGCTGTGCCTCCCTTAGACTTGATACAATTGGTGGAAATACACCAGGTACAACTAAGATAGTAAATCCCATTTTGGGGACTGACCCACCCAGGCCCAACTATGAAAAAGTAAGGGAGGAGCAGACATGTCCGAAACTTAAAATGATTCTCTTTTAGGGTAATTACTACTTTCCATAATTCTGGTTGAGGTCACCCTTAGGAGCTCAAGATTGTTTGCCTTCCCAGGGACCTAATTGTAATTGCAAGTTATATTTATTTTGGTGTCCTCCATCCATAGCTAATGGGTGGTGTAGCAGACAGTTTCAGGTTCACTGAGATGAACTTCCAGACCAGACAAACTGGAGGATGGGATATTTATTGAAGCTAGCTTGCTCTCACAGGACCAAACACAGAGAGAAAGACAACATGCCAAAAGCCACACAGCACAGCACACTTCAGGAACTCTAGCTAGGCACACTTTGCATATCTTTATTTATTTATGTTTAATTTGTTTATTTTTATTTATTAGCAACAGACAGAGAAAGAAAGATGGAGAGAGAGAGAGAGAGAGAGAATGGGTGCATCAGGGCCTCCAGGTACTGCAAACAAACTCCAGATGCATGTGCCACGTTGTGCATCTGGTTTACGTGAGTACTGGGGAATCGAGCCCTTGTCCTTAGGCTTCATAGGCAAGTGCTTAACTGCTAAGCCATCTCTCCAGCCCACACTTTGCATATCTTTAGATTGAAATCTCAAATCCACCACCCCACATTATGATCTGCCCATTGACACTGCCACCAGCCAGGTGGCTGTAGATGCAAACTACAAACTAATAAAACACTGAATATATTGGGGGCCATCTACTCAAACTACCACATTCCACCCCTGGGCCCCAATAGATTCATAACTATCACACATTGTAAGTTGTATTCAGTCCAGTTTCAAAGGTCCCTATGCTTTTGGCCAATTTAAGATAGTGAGTCCTGTAAAATCAAACAAGTTAAATACTTTCAACATATAAAAGCACAGAGTAAACATTTTTAAACTGGTATAAGGTATAGCAAGAAGAGTCTAGAACAATGCAAACTCAACCACTATCAAGCAATCATCAAACTTCTGCAGTTCAAGTTCAATATAACCAGAGACTAACAGTTTTAGGTTTTCCAATTCTGCCCCTCCAGCTGGGCAGAGTATCCAGGGAAAACTTCCATCCCAGGCCAACAGTGAATTCCATGGTAACCCTTGCACAGTCCTGGTATATCCAAAACGTCTTCAGGTCTCTATGCAAACCATGGTCCATCTTCCAAAGGCTCCTCAGCCTATTAGGACATCATGCCCTGCCTCATGCCACATCTCAGCAGCAGCTCCTGGAACCATGTGCAATTTATCATCATTCCATGTATTTTTCATGCTTCCAAAACTAATACTTGGTGTGCAGGACACAGCTATATTCTTAATTCAGGGATGAAATAAATCACAACCTTGAAAAGCAGTTCCTTCTCCAGTCAATTATTTCCAAAAGAGTTTGCATTTCTAACAGTCCTTCCTCAGGCATGTTATCCATTGTTTTAATGTAAAGCAGTTGGACCACCTTCCTTAAGATTGCTAATGTTTTGGGCTGGAGAGATGGCTTAGTGGCTAAGGCACCTGCCTGCTAAGCCTAAGAATGCTGGTTCCAATGTCCAGCAGTTCCAATCTCCAGGTCCCACGTTTAGCCAGATGCAAAGTGAGGCCAGGGCACAATGCTGCACTTGCCCACAAGGGGGCACACACATCTGGATTTCGTTCACAGCAGCTGAGAGACTGCTGGTGCGCCCATCTCTGTCTCCCTCTCCCTCTTTGTCTATCTCTCTCTGTCTCTCTCTCCAAAAATAAAAAATAATAATAATAATAAAAAGATTGCTAATGTTTTGACAACAGCAGCTTCAGTAACAGAAAACCAGTCTCAGCTTAAAAATCTTAAATCTCTCAGACTATTACAAATTTAACTTTGATCAAACTCTCTGGGTCTGGGCAGCAGAATGTAGCCATCCCTTATGCCAGTAGCCCAGTTCCAACAAAGTCCTTTGCAGTCTTTCCTTGCCCTTAGAAAGTTCATAAACCAAGCCTTGAAATTCAATACTGTCTGCACTTAGTATTTTCAAACTCTCATCAGAATAGTCCATAATACTTGTCTTATCACTAGAGAAGACATCTTTAGTTGCAAGCACCAAGTCCATGCCCATTCCTCCAAAACAAAAGTTCCAAAAGACCAACATCCACACGGTCAGGTTCATCTCACCCCACTCCTGTTACCAATTTCTGTAGCAGACAGCTTCAGGTTCACTGAGATGAACTTCCAGACCAGGCACAGTTAAGGAGGAAGGGATATTTATTGAAGCTTATAGATCCAGGGGAAGTTCCATAATGGCAGAAGAAGCTGGTCTGCTTTCACAGGACCAAACACAAGCCAAAAGCCACACAGCACAGCACACTTCAGGAACTCCAGCTAAGCATACTTTGCATATCATTAGATTGAAATCTTAAACCCACCCACCTTAAGATCCGCCCAGTGTCACTGCCACCAGCCAGGTGGCTGCAGATGCAAACTACAAACTAATAAAATACTGAATATATCAGGGGACATTTATTCAAACTACCATAGGTGGTATGTATACATTATATAACATCCCTCATGATACCTATTGCTTGAAAAGCAGATAGTTGGCTCTGCTGTGAGAGAGGTCCAGTTAATTGGTTTAGCCTCTTCTTGCAAGAATTCTAGGTCATAATTGGCAGTGGTAAGGGAAGCATTGGAAAATATCTTGGGCAGGGGTTCTTCCCAAAGAGCAGCCCTACCTGGGGAGGTAAGGTACATAAGCCCAATATGCTTGTTGAGCCTGTGCTACTTTTAAGGTCAGTAAGCAAGTAAGGATATAAATAGTCTCTGGTGATAGATGCTGTTGTGAATTTCATACCAGCATGACTCCTTGTTGGCACAGGGTCTCAATTTGGTCCCAGGTCGGCATGCTTTCCTCCTGGGGGCCTGGAGAGTCCTCCTTTTCTGTTTCCTGCAATGAGGGGGATGCTTCCATTTCAGTTTCAGGTGAACCATCTCCTTGGTTGGTGGGGTTGAATCAGACATTTCTGGCTCATACCCAAATAGGTTTGGGTTGGTCATGTGGGAAGACACAAGCAAATCCTCTCCCCATTGTGAAGAAGGGGTCAGGCCCTTTCCATTTTTCATCTAGGGGGTCTCTCCATCATACAAGGATGAGGGGGATATTTTTGGTGTATTCCAGTGAAGGGTGGCGGGGGGATATGGGAATTTTTGTATATGTTAAAAATATTTAGAGTGGCCAGTGCCATGGCCAGTTGGAGGTTTGGTGGATAATTATTAGTCTTTTGTTTTTTAAGTTGGTCTTTTTTTTTTTTTGTTTATTTATTTACTTATTAGAGACAGGGAAAGGGAGAGGATGGGGGGAGGGAGAAAATGGCTGCGCCAGGGCCTCCAGCCACTGCAAATGAACTCCAGATGCATGTGCCACCATGTGCATCTGGCTTATGTGGGTACTGGGGAATCAAGCCTCGAACCGGGGTTCTTAGGCTTCACAGGCAAGCACTTAACCACTAAGCCATCTCTCCAGCCCATTTTTTCTTATTTTATTTATTAAGTTGGTTTTTAAGTGTCAGATGTATTCTTTCTATTATGCCTTGGCCCTGAGGGTTGTGTGGAATTCCTTTGTGATATGTGATCCTCCATTGCACACAGAATGTTTTGAATGAGGAGCTGATAAAAGCTGGGCCATTATCAGTTTTTATTTGGTGAGGGATGCACATGATGGCAAAGGTGGATAGCATATGGCATATCAGTCTTTTTGTATTTTCTCCTGTCTGTGCTATAGCCCACATGAAGTGGGAATATGTATCCACCATTACAAATACATATTTTTGGTGACTGAATTGGGGGATGTAGGTGACATCAATCTGCCAGGGGGCATTAGCTTTAAGGCCTCTGGGGTTGGTGCCCATAGTCTGGAGAGCTAGTGTGGTGATTAGTGAGGCCAGGAGTGGAAGGTTTTTAGGATATGTTGGAGCTGACTTTTAGGGATGTGGGGAAAGCACCATTGAGGTCCTTTAAGGTTTACATGGTATTAGCATGCAATTTTTTAGCCTCTTCAAGAATGGTTAAGAAGGTGTCTGCTAGGCTCCCATGTGAGGCCACCTGATCTGCTAGTGCATTTCCCTCTGAGAGGGAGCCAGGCAGGGGGCTGTGGGACTTTATATGCTGTACATTTGGGGGGGGGGCTTTTCTCTTACAAATGAGGTTAGAAACTTTTATCAGTAGTGGTGAAAGGGGGCTTTCATCTAGCTGGATATGTGAGCAAACAAACCAGGGGAGCAAATTAACAGCATATATACTATCTGAGAAAAGATTGAAAGGGCCATATTTCTCTAATAGTGCTAGATAAGCCAGGAGTGGTGGTGCATGTCTTTAATCCCAGCACTCGGGCGGCAAAGGTAGGAGGACTGCAGAGAGTTTGAGGCCACCCAGAGATTGTATAGTGAATTCCAGGTCAGCCTGAGCTACAGTGAGACCCTACCTTGAAAAAAAAACAAACAAACAAACAAAAATTGTGCCAGATAAATGTCATATAATTCTTTGTATTGTAGAATCTATCAGTAAGCTCCTTAGAGCGAATGGTGGAGAGTTGATCCCTCGGGTGGTAGGGATCTACAGCTGCTCCCCTTTTTCCCTCATCTGAAAAATGGGGAGATTCTGAGGATGGGTTTTCTTGAAAAAAGGCAGGGTAGAAGCCATTTTGAGATGGGTATTGCAGGGATCCATTTTTCATTAGGATAATAGTTGTCAATTTGACCAGCGAAGTCCAGTAGACTGATTGCAAATCAAGAGTGATTCCTGAGTAGCCACTGTATGTCAGAGAGGGGGAGGGGAGTTATGATAGTGTCAGGTTCTTTGCCCAAAGTCTGGAGGGCCCAGTCTTATCCAGTTCTAATCATGGTCACAAGGGTGTCAACCTCTGTTAGTATGTGTGGGGCTCCACCAATAGAGGTGTGGAGTCATTCTAGGACCCCTTGGGGTTGATGTAGCACCCCCATAATGGCTGGGGAAAAGTTAAATATCAAAAGTTGGATCAGCTTGTCTGGTGAGTATCAGACAAGGGCCATATCAGAAAAGGTGTTATTAATCTGAGGCTGGAGAGATGGCTTAGTGGTTAAGGCGCTTGCCTGCAAAGCCAAAGGACCCAGGTTTGATTCCCTAGTACCCTCGTTAGCCAGATTCACAAGGAGGCACATGCACCTAGAGTTCGTTTGCAGTGGGTGGAGGCCCTGGCATGCCCATTCTCTCTCTGTCTCTCTGTCTCTGTCTCTCTCTCTCTCTGTCAAATAAATAAGTAAAAATATAAAATAATAAAAGAAAAAAAGATGTTATTAATCTTGGTTAATGCCTGTTTTGCTTCTGGGCTTAGGGAGTTGCGGGGGGAGGATGGGTCCTTGTCACCCTTTAACATGTCAAACAGGGGCTGTAGATCACTGGTAGGAATAGGGAGCCATGGCCAAAGCCAGTTGAGGTTTCCCAGAAAGCTCTGGAGAGAGGCTAGTGTGAACTTTTGGGGGAAGGAGAGGGTGGGCTTCAGGGGCCAGGCAGAAGTAAGAGAGAGCTCTGTTCCTAGAAAGGTTATGGGTGGAATTAGTTGGACTTTATTTGGGGCAATTTTAAAACCTGCCTCAGTGAGGGAAGGTAGCAATTGGTGCCTTAATTCTATTAGTGACATGGAGGAGTCTTTCCAAACAAGAATATCATCCATGTCATGATAGATGTTAAGGCCTTGGTTTAAATGAGGCCTTAATGATGTAGCATCTGCCTCTTGGCATATGGTAGGACTTTTAGCCATGTCTTGAGGCAGGACCATCCATTCAAAACACTTGGAAGGTCTTGAATTATTGACAGAGGGAACTGAGAACACAAAGTGCTGTTGGTCCCCAGGGTGCAGAGAGATGGAAAAGAAGCAATCCTTGATGTCAATAGCAAGGAGGGGGTATTGGCCAGTATGGCCAAGACAAGGGGCAGTCCCCTTTGAGGGGTGCCCCAAGTGAGCATGGCCTTCTTAATGGCCCTAAGGTCTTGTAATGATCTCCATCCTCCTGAGTTCTTTTAAATAACAAACACAGGAGTATTCCATGGACTTCGAGAAGGGTGGAAATGGTTAAGTTGAAGTCGTTCTGTTACTAGCTGATTTAAGATTTCAAGTTTCTCCCTCGGTAGAGGCCACTGTTCAACCCAGACTAGCTCATTATAGAGCCATTATAGGCAGGGGTTTCATATTTAACAGTGACCTTTAGGATTGGGGGTGACATTGGCAGAGGTACCTCTCATAAACCTCTATTTCATGCATTCTCCTTCAATGTTGCTGGCAATAACTACATCTAGGGCTTCAAGAATATCTCTTCCTAGTAGGTTTGTTGTCACATCTGCCACTAGGGGTCTAATAAGGCCCATAGTGCCATCTGGGTCCTTCCATTTGTAAGTCTCTTTTGGTAACATATGCTTTTGAAGGACCTCCTATTCCCAATACTTGGGGTCCTGGGATCAACTCCCAGTGTTGAGGGACCTCAGATTGCTTCAGAATAGTTTTATCTGCTCCAGTGTCAATTAAACATTTAAAAAAATTTCCTCCTATTTCTAGGGCTAATCTTGGGTGGGCCCCTTCCAGGATACTTATTACCCATTGTACTTTATGGGTCTTCCCTCTTATTGATGGGGCTGAGGGCTGCCCCTTTTGAAGTCACAGTCCCAGCCTGTGTTTAGCAATGCCCGACAAGAGTGACACCCTACCTCAAAGAACCAAAAAAAAAAAAAAAAAAAAAGAAAAAAGAAAGAAAAGAAAAACTACCACAAGCAAGCACACTATGTACCCCAGGCCAAGCTCAAGAACTCTGCATATCTTCCAGTAACACCTTAGGGCTGGACCCCAGAATCTGCCCACAGTGACACCTCTTCCAGCCAGGCACCTGGAAATCTCAGTTATAGCTTTAATAAAACATTTGAGGGGCTAGAGAGATTGTTCAGTGCATAATGTGCTTGCCTGCAAAGTGTAAGGACCTGAGTTCAACTCCCCAGTACCCACGTAAAGCTAGATGTACAAGGTGATGCTTATGTCTGTAGTTTGTTTCAGTGGCTAGAGGCCCTGGCACACCCATTCTCTCTCTCTCTCTCTCTCTCTCTCCTTCTTTGTCTCTCTCATTGTCTCTCCAATAAATAAATAAAATATTAAAAGAAGAAGATGTTTGAGTCTATTGGGGGACATAAATTCAAACTACCACAAAGCCTATGGTTGGGGAGGTCATAAGTCCTAAGGGGAAACTACTACTATTGTTTGGCTAAATGTGTATATTGTGCCCACCAAATTACTCTTTGTAGCAGGCAGCTTCAGGTTCGCTGAGATGAACTTTCACACCAGGTACAATTATGGAGGAAGGGATATTTATTGAAGCTTACAAATCCAGGGGAAGTTCACAATGGCAGAAGAAGCTGGCCTGCTCATACAGGACCATGAAGAGAGAGAGAAAAGCCAAAAGCCACATGCCACAGCACACTTCTGGAGCTCCAGCTAGGGACACTTTGTATATCTTTAGATTGAAATCTCAAACCCACCACCACACCTTAATATCTGCCCAGTGACACTGCCTCCAGCCAGGTGGCTACAGATGTAAACTACAAACTAATAAAACACTGAATATATTGGGGGTCATCTATTCAAACTACCACACCCTCTAACTACATTTCGTGCTCATATTTAAAAAATTTATTTTATTATATTTTATTTATTTGAGAGAATGAGTGAGAAAGAGGGAGAGAGAGAGAGAGAGAGAGAGAGAGAGAGAGAGAGAGAGAGAGAGGGCCAGCGCTTCCAGCCACTGCTGGGGAGATGGCTTAGTGGTTAAGGGGCTTGCCTGTGAAGCCTAAGGATCCAGGTTCGATTCCTCAATACCCACATAAGCCAGATGCACAAGGTAGCACATGCATCTGGAGTTTATTTGCAGTGACTAGAGTCCCATTTTCTACCTTTTTCTTTCCCTCAAATAAATAAACAAACAAACAAACAAATAAATATTTTATATTTAAAAATCTTTTATGAAGCTGGGTGTGGTGGTGCACACCTTTAATCTCAGCACTCAGGAGGCAGAGGTAGGAGGATTGCCTTGAGTTAAGGCCACCCTGAGACTACATAATGAATTCCAGGTCAGCCTGGGCTAGAGTGAGACCCTACCTACAAAAACAACAACAAAAAATCTTTTATGCTGGGCATGATGGTGCACATCTTTAATTCCAGCACTCAGGAGACAGAGGTAGGAGGATTGCCATGAGTTCAATGCCACCCTGAGACTACATAGTGAATTCCAGGTCAGCCTGGAGTAAAGTGAGACTCTATCTCGAAAAACCAATATATAATTTATTTATGAGAGAAAGAGGCAGAGAAAGGGAGGTGGAGAGAGAGAATGGGCATGCCACTGCAAATGAATTCCAGATCCATGTGCCACCTTGGTGGCTTACATGGGTCCTAGGGAATAGAACCTGGGTCTTGGGCTTCACAGGCAAGTGCATTAACCACTAAGCCATCTCTCCAGCCCAAATAAATAAAATATTTTAAAAAAGAAATCGAGAGGGCTGGAGAGATGGCTTAGTGGTTAAGGCGCCTGCCTCATAAGCCTAAGAATGCTGGTTCCAATCTCCAGGTCCCACGTTTAGCCAGATGTAAAGTGATGCAAGGGCACAATGCCACACTTGCCCACAAGGGGGCACATGCATCTGGATTTAATTTGCAGCAGCTGAGAGACTTCTGGCGCACCCATCTCTATCTGTCTTCCCCTCCCTCTTCCTCTGTCTCTCTCTGTCTCTCTAAAAAAAAAAGAGATCAAGAGCTGGGTGTGGTGGCACACACCTTTAACCCATATTCATCTTTAACTCCATTTGGGGGAGGAATCCAGTGTGGTTTAGGTAGATACCAGCTAGGATGAGAAGTTGAATATAAATATGAGTAGTGTAGATGGAGTAGGGGATTGTGGAGGTTTAGACTTTGTAGCAGACAGCTTTAGGTTCATTGAGATGAACTTCCAGACCAGGCACAGTTATGGAAGAAGGGACTTATTGAAGCTTACAGATCCAGGGGAAGTTCCATCACGGCAGAAGAAGCTGGCCTGTTTTCACAGGACTAAATACAGAGAGAAGCCACAAGCCAAAAACCACATAGCACAGCACACTTCAGGAACTCCAACTAGGCACACTTTGCATATCTTTAGATTGAAATCCTAAACTCACCACCACACCTTAAAATCCACCCAGTGACATTGCCTCCAGCAAGGTGGCTGCAGATGCAAACTACAAACTAATAAAACACGGAATATATTGGAGACCATCTATTCAAACTACTACATTCTGCCCCTGGCCCCCAGTAGATTTATAACTATCACACATTGTAAATTGTACTCAGTCCAATTTCAAAGGTCCCCACAGTCTTGGCCAACTTAAAGTCCCAAGTCTCATCTGAGATTTAAGATTGTTTCTTAGCTGTGAGTCCTGTAAAATCAAACAAGTTATGTACTTGCAACATATAAAAGCACAGAGTAAACATTTTCAACTGGTATAAGGCATAGCAAGGAGAGACTAGAACAATTCAAACTCAACTACCATCAGCAATCATCAAACATTTGCAGTTCAAGTTCAATGTAACCCAAGACTGACAGTCTCCAGGTTTTCCAATTCCACCCCTCCAGCTGAGCAGAGTAGACAGGGAACACTTCCATCCCAGGACAACAGTGCACTCCATGGTATCCCTTTGCACAGTCCTGGTATATCCAAAATGTTTTCAGTTCTCCGTGCAAACCATGGTCCATCTTCCAAAAGCTCTCAGCCTATAAGGGCATCACACACTGCCTCATGCTGCATCTCAGCAGCAGCTCCTGGAACCGTGTGCAAATCATGACCACTCAACACATTTTTCATGCTTCCAAAATGAATACCAGTTGTGCAGGACACAGCCTATTTTTTTTTTTTTTTTTTTTGGAGAGAGACACAGAGAGAGACAGATAAAGAGGGAGAGGAAGACAGATAGAGAACGGGTGTACCAGCAGCCTCTCAGCCACTGTGAATGAACTCCAGATGTGTGCGCCCCTTTGTGAGCAAGTGTGGCATTGTGCCCTTGCATCACTTTTGCATCTGGCCAAACGTGGGACCTGGAGATTGGAACTGGCGTTCTTAGGCTTAGCAGGCAGGTGCCTTAACCACTAAGCCATCTCTCCAGCCCTTACAGCATATTCTTAATTCAGGGATGAAATAAATCATAACTTTGAAAAGTAGTTTCCTTCTCCAAAAGAGTCTGAATTTCTAACAGTCTTTCCTCAGGCATATTCTCCATTGTTTTAATGTAAAGCAGTTGGGCCACCTTCCTTAAGATTGCTAATGTGTTGACAATAGCAGCTCCAGTAACCTAAAACCAGTCTCAGTGCCTCTAATTTTAACTTGCTTGTGGTTTTCCAACTTAAAATCTTAAATCTCTCAGTCCAATATCTATAGCCAAGCACATCAGTCCATTGCAAATTTAACCTTGATCAAACTCTCTGGGCCTGGGCAGCAGGATGCAGCCATCCCTTATGCCAGTAGCCCAGTTCCAACAAAGTCCTCTGCAGTCTTTCCTTCCCCTTAGAAAGCTCATAAGCCAAGCCTTGAAGTTCAATACTGTCTGCACTTAGCATTCTCAAACTCTCATCAGAATAATCCATAAAACTTGGCTTACCACTCCAGAAGGAATCTTCAGTTGCAAGCACCAAGTCCATGCCCATTCCTCCAAAACAAAGGTTCCGAAAGATTAAAATCCATATGGTTAGGTTCATCTCAGCCCACTCCTTGGTACCACTTTCTGTAGCAGACAGCTTTAGGTTCGCTGAGATGAACTTCCAGACCAGGCACAGTTATGGAGGAAGGGATTTATTGAAGTTTACAGATCCAGGGGAAGTTCCATAATGGCAGAAGAAGCTGGCCTGTTTTCACAGAACCAAATACAGGGAAAAGCCACAAGCCAAAAACCACACGGCACAGCACACTTCAGGAACTCCAACTAGGCACATTTTGCCTATCTTTAGATTGAAATCCTAAACCCACCGCCAAACCAGTTGACATTGCCTCCAGCAAGGTGGCTGCAGATACAAACTACAAACTAATAAAACACTGAATATATTGGGGGCCATCTATTCAAAACACTACAGACTTTATGCAATGGTATAATTTGGGGGGGGGGTTGAGGTAGGGTTTCACTCTAGTCCAGGCTGACCTGGAATTCACTATGTAGTCTCAGGGTAGCCTCGAACTCATGGTGATCCTCCTGAGGGGTGGTGGTTAAAGGCATGTGCCACCATGCCCAAAATAGGATTATGATATTTAAGAAATGGAAATAGCTGAGGGTGGTAATGCACACCTTTAATCCCAGAACTTGTTTTTTTCTTTTTGATTTTTTCGAGGTAGGGTCTCTTGCTAGCCCAGACTGACCTGGAATTCATAATCCCAGCACTTGGGAGGTAGAGGTAGGAGGGTTGCCATGAGTTTGAGGCCACCCTGAGACTACAGAGTGAATTCCAGGTCAGCTTGGGCTAAAGAGAGAGCCTACCTTGAAAAACCAGAAAGAAAGAAAGAAAGAAAGAAAGAAAGAAAGAAAGAAAGAAGAAGGGAAGGAAGAAAGAAAAGAAAGAAAGAAAGAAGAAGGGAAGGAAGGAAGAAAGAAAGAAAGAAAGGAAGAATGAGAAAGGAAGGAAGGAAGGAAAGAAGGGAGAGAGAGAAAAAAGAAAGAAGAAAGAAAAATGAAATAAAAAAGACAGAAAGAGAAATAGAATAATTGTTACTGTATCCAGTGTAGGCCAATCAATAGACTATATTTTTTTGGAAGGGGGCTTTTTTAAAGGTAGAGTCTCTACTCCAGGTCAACCTGGAACTTACTATGTAGCCCAAGCTGTCCTAGAACTCACAATGATCCTCCTACCTTATCCTCTTGAGTGGTATGATTTAAAACATGTGACCAGCTTGGCCTGTCTGAATGTTCATCTGTCCGTCTATCTATCTGTCTATCTATCTATCTATCTATCTATCTATCTATCTATCATCTATCATCAATCGATCTATCGATCTAAAGTTTTTAGAGGTAGGGTCTTGCTGTAGCCCAGGCTGACCTAGAATTCACTATTTAGTCTGAGGGTGGCCTTGAACTCAACAGCAGTCCTCCTACCTCTGCTCCCAAGTGCTGGTATTAAAGGTATGCACCACCACTCCTGGCTGTTATTTATTTTTTTGTGTGGTCATTGGCATGTATTTTCCCTTTCTAATAATTTAAAAATTAAAAACATCTATTTCAGTAACATACAACAGGATAGTAAGGAGAACTGCTATTTGTAAGCGTATGCATATATATAATTTTATACTTTTAGATGCCTATTTTTTGCTCTGAGACTATTAATCACAAAAATAACAATCTTGGGCTGGAGAGATGGCTTAGCAATTAAGGTACTTACCTGTGAAGCCAAAGGACCCAGTTTCGATTCCCCAGGCCCCACATAAGCCAGATGCACAAGGTGGCATATGTGTATGGAGTTCATCTGCAATGGTTAGAGGCTTTGGTGTGCCCATTCTCTCTCTCTCTCTTTCCCTCCTTCCCTCCCTCCTTCTCTTTCTCTCAAATAAATAAAAAACCCAATATATTTGATAGAAAGAATAACATACCAATAGGAATCTAAAAGGTAAAATAAGCATGGAACAAATATTATGGTTAGGTAAAAAAGATTCAACTAATTGAAATTTCACCTTATACTTGATAATTTTTTCCTTCTACCCAGGATAAATTTTAGTTCAGCATGAGTGCTTCACTAATAGTTACTTCTTATGGTGATTATTTCTATTAAGTTTTCAAATTTGGAATAGTTTTGATCCAAATATAAGTACTTGTGATTTAAGAAAAATGAAAAGTTAGTATAATCAGTATGGGGTTTTTTCTACCAGTTTCTTTCCAATCCACTTTTTTTTTTCTACCCAGTAGTTCACTTTTTTTTTTCTTCCTCTTCTTCGAGATAGGGTCTCACTCTAGCCCAGGCCGACCTGGAATTCACTATGTTACCATGTAATCTCAGGGTGGCCTGGAACTCACAGTGATCCTCCTACCTCTGCCTCCCAAGTGCTGGGATCAAAGGTGTGATCACGCTTGGACTGTATCTTTCTTTCTTTCTTTCTTTCTTTCTTACTTTCCTACTTTCTTTTGAGAAATGGGATTTATTTATTTGGGCTTTTTTGGTATGTATTTATTTATTTATTTATTCATTCATTCATTCATTCATTCATTTATTAGAGAACTACAGACAGAGAAGGGGGGGAGGAGAGAATGGGCACACCAGGGCCTCCAGCCACTGCAAAGGAACACTAGATACATGCGCCACCTTGTGCATCTGGCTTACATGGGTACTGGGGAATCAAGCATTAAACCAGGGTCCTTAGGCTTCACAGGCAAGCATTTAACTGCTAAGCCATCTC
Organism: Orientallactaga sibirica; assembly: GCA_036365145.1. Lineage (NCBI taxonomy): Eukaryota > Metazoa > Chordata > Mammalia > Rodentia > Dipodidae > Orientallactaga > Orientallactaga sibirica. Next base: position 57,516,141 of record JAEOAD010000006.1, read on the forward strand.
TCCAGCCCTCTTTTATTTATTTATTTATTATTTTTTATTATATTTATTTATTTATTTATTTATTTATTTGCTTGTTTGTTTGTTTTGTTTTTTGGGGTAGGGTCTCACTCTAGCTCAGATTGACCTGGAATTCACTATTTAGTCTCAGGGTGGCCTTGAACTCATCTCTGCCTCCCAAGTGCTGGGATTAAAGGTGTGTGCCACCATGCCTGGCTTGTATTTCACTTTCATACCTCATAATTTCATAACAAGTTATCCAGATTGTGTCTTCTGACTGAGCAGTGATAGAACCTAAATCTCAAATGCTATTTTGAAGAAGTATGGAGTAAATGATTTTGGTAATCTGTAGGACAGCTGCATGCAGTGAGTACTGAATTATAAAGCACTAAATCCCTTATAAAAACCAAGCACTTGAGAAGAAGGGACGGAGAAGTGTCCAGCACTGAAACATCTCTGTAACACCCTCCAAAGCTCAGGGTCCATTGCAGAAGAGGGGGCGGAAAGAATGTAAGAGCCAAAGGAAGGATACAACTCCTTACAATGCAACTGTCCAGACTGAAATTGGCCTCGATATCCATGACCTTCAAGTGCCTAGCAATACCTTCACAAGACCCTCATAATAGGAGAAAAAGATGATGACATCAAATTAAAAGAGAGACTAATGGAGAGAGGGAAGGGATATGATGGAGAGTGGAGTTCTGAAGGGGAATGGGGGGAGGGAAGGGAAATATCATGGTTTATTGTCTGTAAGTATAGAAGTTGTCAATAAAAAAAAAAACCCAAGCACTCCTTCTCCTGCTTTATGGTATTGATACAGTCTCTCATTCCTTCTACTGTGTATTAATTGGAAGCACATCATAGCCAAGGTCTGTATTGTACGTGTTTCTTGTTTTGTTTTGTTTTGTTGTTTTTTGAGGTAGGGTCTCATTCTAGCCCAGGCTGACCTGGAATTCACTCTGTAGTCTCAGAGTGGCCTCGAACTCATGGTGATCCTCCTAACTCTGTCTCCCGAGTGCTGGGATTAAAGGCGTGTGCCACCATGCCCGGCTTTATTGTGTGTGTTTCTTGAATGTGAAGGTGAGGCAACACTGTTGCCAGTGGGTAAAGTCTAATGTCAGAGCACAGGCTATCTGTAAAGTTAGTAGTCAGTTCTGGAAAATAAGCATTCAGCATACTCTGCATGGGGCTAGTGCTCTCAGGAAGGTGCCCATGGTGTCTTTCTCTTGAGAATAAGTAGGACCAGCTTCTGGATGACTGAATTGATGATGTAACGAAAAACTCCATGCAGCACTGTGGGGAAGATCAAGGAAAGTAGCGGCGCACTAGCTTGCTATGAGGTAGGCCCAAGCCCATCACTCTTCCAATTCCTTCTTTAATACATTCCAGTATACCAGCATTGTCCTGGATTATCCCACTCTGTACTGTTACAATCAGACTTGCTGAATAAAAAGGCATTGCCACAATATATGTTAGGGATTTATTTCAGTAGAAGATATTCACCCATTTGTGGGACCCCCACCCCTTGGTAAAGATGTGAATTCACTAATTATGTCTTCTGCTCCAAGTGTGTCTCCCTGGACTTCCCATTCCTTTCCATAGGGCTGATGGTCCCTGAGATTCCCGCCCCCTCTCGCCCCCAGATAGGGTTTCACTCTAGTCCAGGCTGACCTGGAAGTCACTATGTAATCTCAGGGTGGCTTCGAACTCACAGTGATCCTCCTACCTCTGCCTCCCGAGTGCTGGGATTAAAGGCGTGTGTCACCACGCTCGGCTCGGTCCCTGAGTTTTGTTATCAACATATGTTGATAACTGTAAATAGCGTGAGATGATAATGCCGAGCATGGTAATTAACCTGACGTTGGCTCTGCAAGCGTGACCCCAGAACATTTTCTGTTAAGAGACTTGCATGTCCAATACCAAACCCAGCAAAACTGCTGCTCTGGGCCTACGCGCCGGGGCCCTCCGAGGAAGTGCTCGTCAGCCTGGCCGGGTTCGGAGCGGAGGCGGACGGCACGCGACAGAGCGCGCTCTTCTCGCCCCAGTGCAGGTTGCGGCTGCTGGGGATGTCAGGGGCAGTCGTCCCCCAGTGACCCAGGTCCGAGCCCGAGCCGCCCAATCCAGCTCGTCCCTGGAGCCTCTAGTCGGGACGCGGCGGATGCATCTCGACCAGCGAGGAGGACGCAGCCCATGCCCGGACCCACCGCCCTCGGCCCTCCCGGCCGCCCAGGGCTCTTCAGCTTCCCCTCCGCGGCCGCCGTGGAGTCCCTGGGTTCTCTGCCATTGCTATTTCAACAGAACATATTTATCAACGAAAGGAATATTATTTCTGTAACTTTTAGCCACTTTCACAGCAAATGTTCTTTTTTAAATTAATTAATTTGCGTATGTGTGTATGGGTGTACTGAGGTCTCTTGCTGCTGTAAATTAACCCCAGGCACATGTATCACTTTATATCCATCCAGCTTTATGTTGGTGCTGGGGAACTGAACCGAGGCTGGTCAGGCTAGCAAGTGCCTTTAACTCTTGAGCCATCTACCCAGCATAACAGATGTTCTTAATTGTTCTGGAGTTTAAAAATATATTATTTATTATTTATTTATTTGAGAGACAGAGAGGGGGAGAGAGGAGAGAATGGGCGTACTAGGGCCTCCAGCCACTGCAAGTGAACTCCAAATGCATGTGCCACCTTCTGCATCTGGCTTATGTGGGTCCTGGAGAATCAAACCGGGATCTTTTGGCTTTGCAGGCAAACGCCTTACCACTAAGCCATCTTTCCAGCCCTCTTTCCTGGAATTCTTGCTTCTTAGTTGGTGAGAGGCTTCAATCAGATTCTTATGTAAGGTACTCCTTTCCTTTATCATGTCCTCATAATTTTCCCTGTCTTTCTAACCTACATCAAAAGCAGATTTTTTTTTTTTGAGGTAGGGTCTCACTCTGGCCCAGGCTGACCTGGAATTCACTATGTAGTCTCAGGGTGGCAATCCTCCTACCTCTGCCTCACTAGTGCTGGAATTAAAGGCATGCACCACCACGCCTGGTTAAAAGCAGATTTGAAGAAGAAAAAGAAGATGGTGTGGAAACTAGTGGTGGAGAGAACATGGAAAGGGTATTTGAATTTGGTGATCAGGTTGTATGGGAACTAGGCTAGGACCTCTTTATTTATTTTTTGTATTTATTTGATAGATAAACGAAGGAGATGAGACAGAGACTATGGGCGCTTCAGGACTTCCAGCCTCTGCAAAGCAACTCCACAAACATGCACTACCTTGTGCATCTGGTTTAAGTGGGTCCCGGGGAATCAGGTTCCGCAGGCAAGCTAAGTTATTTCTCCAGCCCCCACCGTTTTAAGGCAAGGTTTCACTCTAGTTCAGGCTGACCTAGAACTCACTCTGTAGTCTCAGGCTGTCCTTGAACTCACAGTGATCCTCCTATCTCAGCCTCTGGAATGCTGGGATTAAAGTCATGCAACACTACGCTCTGCTCAAACTGTCTTTTTGAATATGCTGGGTCCTTACACCTTGCCTTTGGTGAGACTATTTTGTATGTTTTTTCTCTTTTCTTCTTGACGTGTATGAGGTGTGCATATGTGTATTTGTATGTGTGTGGGTGCACACGTATGATTGTGGAGATCAAAGTCAGATTCTTTCTTAGTTGCGTTCTCTGGTAACTTGAATGGATGCTTTCTAATAGAGTTAGGAGTTTTGTAAATATTTTATTTATTTGTGAGGAGAAGAGAGAGGGGGAGAGAGGAAGAGAGAGAGAAAATGAGAATGGGTACACCAGGGCCTCCTGCCACTGCAAATTAAGTCCAAATGCATGTGTCACTTTGGGTATCTGGCTTAGTTGGGTACTGTGGAATCAAACCTGGGTCTTTAGGCTTCACAGGCAAACACCTTAAACACTGACCAATCTTCCCAGCCCAGATTAAGGAGTTTTATTAAAGCTGTAACTTGGATTTCCTGCCATCTGGCTGGAGGAGGTGTCACTGTGGACGGACCCTGGAGTCCAGTCCTAAGATGTTACTTGGGGAAGATCTGTATTCCATCCTAAGGAATGCAGAGTGCTTGAGCTCTGCCCGGGGTTCCCAGAGTGTACTTGCTTGTGGTACTGCTGGTGGTTCTGCATGGATTTGGTGAAGGGGACCAGCTTCTTTCACCATTATGGATCTTCCCTTGGATCTGTAAGCCTGAAATAAATCCCATTCCTTCCAAAAGCTGTGTCTGGTTTAGAGGTTCATCCTAGGTGCGTGGAGCTGAATTTCCACACTATCTTATTTTTTGAACCCATAACTCATCAATTTGGCTAGACTAGCTAGCCAGCAAGCCCTGAGTTCCACCTGTCTCCACTTCCACAGAGCTGGGATTACAGAGGCATACCATTATACCAGACATTTTTCATGGGCTCTGGGAATATGAGTCAGTTCCCTGTGCTTTCACAGCAAACATTTCACCCATTGAGTCATCTCTCCAACCCTCTTATGCTTTTCAAGGGAATATATGTGGGTTCCAAACAGGCATGTACCTCGTTTAGTGTTTTCTGGAGTGTGGGCTGTGTGTATCTTATCTCATTCACATAGGTGAGAGTTGTAGTGGTGCTAAAGCAGGCATAAGTGGGGACTGGTGAGATGGCTCAAGTGGTTAAAAGCACTTGCTTGTAAAGCCTGTTCAGCTGAGTTTGATTCTCTAGTACTCATGTAAAGCTTCAGGCAACACACCTATGACAATGGCAGCTGGAGCCAGAGCCAGGAGAATCTGAAGCTTATAGGCCAGCTAGACGGGCAGTCCTTTGCAATGGCAAGAGATCCTGTTTCAAAAGATGATCATATACACTTTGACATTGTCTTCTGACATCAATACACATGCCATGGCAAGCATGACCCCTACACACACTACATATACACACATGTATACACACACACAACTTAATAAAAAGAGGGCACAAATGATCAAAGCTTGTGTTGATTTAAGCAACATGTCTGGGTTTTGTTGTGGTCAGTGTTTCTGGCAAGTGAACACTATTCTAGGTATGACTTCTCATAATTTGGGACTAGGGAGTGCTTACAGGAGGATTAGTGCATTCCTAGCTACTTTTATTGTGTAATCTATAAAAGATAAACTTCAGTGGTCAGCGAATACTTGAGAAGTAGGGCAGGCAAGAGGAAGGAACACCTGGGAATTGAGTTTCAGTGAGAACATACCTAAGTACACTTCATTATTATACAGTGTTGATAATGCTTTAACACGGTGTGCACAGGATAGACGAATAGAAGTTCTGCTGAGAGGGAGACCCCATGGGGCGGGACTGAGGAAGTACTGCTAGCACCGGTTGCTGTTCAATTGGTGAATCTCCAAGGTCAGTTTCACGGTTTCTGAAGACATAGACAATTGTGGCGGGACTGTGGGGGGGGACCATGAGGTGAAGGGGCTTTGGCAGGAACTAGACGGGATGCAGGAAGGAGAGGCAGAAAGCTCCTTAGTGGGCCCAGGCCGCAGGTCATTCACCTTTAGAATCCTCGTTTCCATTCCGGGAACTCCGTACCCGTCGGAACTCTAGTATTTAGTCACCTAGTTTGCCGCCGGAAGAGAAAAGCAGATGGACCCAACCCAGAGACGTGAGACCGGGGCGGAAAAGAGCGATGGACTCAGCGGAAGTCGCAGGTGGGCTCCTGGAAGGAGGACCGCTGCTGTTCGGGAATTGGGACGTGTGAGAAGGGAAAGTGACTGGCCGCTAGCGAGAGTCGAGGGGGCTGCCCTTCACCGGAAGGACTTTGCAGGTGAAGGCCCAGGGTCGGGACAGGTATGCGCCCGGGCTTCAGAGTGTGTTTGCCACTAGCTGTGTGACCGCAGGTAATTGTGGAACTTCCTTACCCTCATCGTTGAAATCGGAATAATAATAGTGCTGCTTTCAAGAGTATTGCGAGACCTCAATGGAAATATAAGTTTCTGACACATAAGCATTACTAATATACAAGCTTTACTCATATTACTTTTAGCGGCGTGGAATCCATTATCAAAAATCACTGTTAAAAAAAAAATCACTGTTAACCTCGGACCGGTATCATTTTGTTACTATGTTTGACAGTTCTATTACTAGAAATTATGAGGGGAAAAAAACCCCACAAAGTTATTATTAGGAAAGTAACAACACTACTTGGATTACAGGGGTGCACCACCACCCCTGGCCTGAATTTTGTAAAACTTCTGTATGCCAATTGAAAAAAAAAAAAAAAAAGTTCATTAAAAATTTTAGAGTTTGGCTGGGTGTGGTGACACACCATTTAATCCCAGCACTTGGGAGGACAAGAGCTGTGAGTTTGAGGCCACCCTGAGACTACAGACTGAATTCCAGGTCAACCTGGGCTAGAGTGAGACCCTACCTCAAAAAACCAATACTCAGGGCTGGAAAGATGGCTTAGTAGCTAAGGCACATGCCTTTGAAGCCTAAGGACCCAGGTTCCATTCTCCAGGTCCCATGTAAGACAGATGCACAAGGGGGCGCACACGTCTTGATTTTATTTGCAGTTGCTAGAGGCTCTGGCGGGCCCCTTCTCACTTTCCTCTCTCTTTCCCTCTAATAAATAAAATACAATAAAATCTTAAAAAGAAAACAAAACCAATACTCACAGTGAGCCTCCTACCTCTACCTCCTGAGTGCTGGGATTAAAGGTGTGCACCACCATGCCTGGCAAGATTTTTAAAAATATTTTTATTTGTTTGAGAGAGAGAGAAAGAGAGAGAGAAGAGAGAGAGAGAATGAGAGAGAGAATAGGTGTGCCAGGGCCTCCAGCTGCTGCACACGAACTCCAGATACATGCACCACCTTGTATATCTTGCTTATGTGGGTCCTGGGAAATCGAACCTGGGTCCTTTGGCTTGGCAGGTAAGCACCTAATCTGCTAAGTGATCTCTCCAGCCTTATTTATTTATTTTAGTTTTTTGAGGTAGGGTTTCACTCTAGCCGAGGCTGACCTGGAATTCTTGAACTCATGGTGATCCTCCTACCTCTGCCTCCTGAGTGCTGGGATTAAAGGGATTTTATACTATATTATATTTTAGATATTTATTTTTAAAAAGAAAGCATTTTGCCAGGCATGGTGACACATGCCTTTAGTCCCAGCACTCAGGAGGCAGAGGTAGGAGAAGCACCATGAGTCTGAGGTGAAGCCACCCTGAGACTACATAGTGAATTCCAGGTCAGCCTGGGCTAGAGCGAGACCCTACCTTGAAACGCCCCCCCCCAAAAAAAAACAAGAAAGAAAGCATTTCTTTTTTTTAAAGATATTTATTTATTTATTTATTTATTTATTTGAAACAGAGAGAGGGGTAGGAGAGAGACAGAGTGTGAGAATGGGTATGCCAGGGCCTCTAGCCACTGCAAACAAACTCAAGATGCATGTACCACCATGTGCATCTGGCTTATGTGGGACCTGGAGAATCAAACCTGGGTCCATAGGCTTCACAGGCATGTGCCTTAACCACTAAGCCATCTCTCCAGCCTGAAAGAAAGTATTTCTAAGATGTATTTATTATTTTTCAAGAGAGAGGCAGATAGAGAAGGAGAGAATGGGTCTGCCAGGACCTCTATCCATTACAAACATACTCCAGACATATGCGCCACCTCGTGCATCTGGCTTTACTTGGGTAGTGTGGAAATGAACCTCAGTCCTTTGGCTTTGCCAGTGTTGCAGTCAGGTGCATATTGCTGGCAGAAATCACCTGACCAAGAGCAAATTGTGGGGGGAAAAGGGTTTATTTTGGCTTACAGATTCAAAGGGAAGCTCCATGATGGCAGGGAAGAACAATGGCATGAGCAGAGAGGGTGGACATCACCCCCTGGTCAAGATAAGGTGAACAACAGGAACAGGAGAGTGTGCCAAACACTGGCATGGGGAAACTTGCTATAACACTCATAAGCCTGCCCCCAACAATACAAGCCTCCAGGAGGCTTTAATTTCCAATTGCCATCAGCTGGAGAACCTAGCATTCAGCTCACCTAAGTTTATGGGGGACACCTGAATCAAACCACCACAGCTGGCAAGCGCCTTAACTGCTAAGTCATCTCTCCAGTCCCTATTTTTTTTTTTTTTTGAGGCAAGATCTCATTTTAGTTCCAGCTGATACAGAACTCACTCTGTAGCTCAAGCTGGCCTCAAACTCATGGTGATCCTCCTACCTCAGCCTCCTGAGTGCTGGGATTGCAGGTGTGAGCTACTGGCATGGAGGGTCATTTTAGAAAGATCACAAATCTTATACTGTAATTGGAGTGGTCTGGGTCCTGTCTCCAAAAACAAAAGGAGACAGGACCTCACTCTATGGCTTAGACTGCTCTGGAACTTACTATGTAGCAAAGGGCGCCCTCCAATTCATGATTCTCTAGCTTCAGCTTCCCAAATGCTGTAAGAGCTACCTAAGCAACTGATGGGTGAGATAGATTGTTGTGTTTGTGGATTTCTTTTAATTTAAAAGGAAGTGGTAGAGGAGAATATTAGCTGTTTGACATGGAAGGTGCCCTTTTTTTTTTTTTTTTTTGAGAGAGAGAGACAGAGAGAGAGGGAGAAGAAGACAGAGATGGGCGCGTCCTCTTAGCTGCTGCGAACGAAATCCAGATGTGCACCCCCTTGTGTTCAAGTGCAGCATTGTGCCCTTGCATCACTTTGCATCTGGCTAAACGTGGGACCTGGAGATTGGAACCTGGAGATTGGAACCAGCGTTCTTAAGTTTAGGAGGCAGGTGCCTTAACCGCTAAGCCATCTCTCCAGCCCCGGATTTCTTTTTAATCTGTCCTTTTTTTGTTTTTTCCAGGTAGGGTCTCACTCTAGCTCCAGGCTAACCTGGAATTTATTCTCACGGTGGCCTTGAACTCATGGCAATCCTCCTACCTTTGTCTCCCAAGTGCTGGGATTAAAGGTGTGAGCCACCATGCCCTGCTTTTTTTTTTTGTTTGTTCTGATGTTTCTCAGTGTTCTGTTACGTTCTTGTTTGTTGCTGTGCTGTAGCGTGGTCCCCTCACCCCACTTATTGCTGGGGATGGAGCCCAGGGCTTTGCACATGCTTGGCAAGTACATTTCCAGTGAACTACATCTCCAGCCCCTAGATCTTTGTTGTTGTATATTGCTTCCTGATTTCTGGGACAGGAGAAACACAAAGGTTTCGCCATTATTTATTTCCTCCCAGGACTAGCTGAGATAGTTAGGAGGAGGGGCAATTTTACTCTTCCTTGTTCACTCCTTGAAAATGTTGCTACCAAAGGCAAAGTTGATACTTTATTAGAGCCATAGAAGTAAAATTTCTTGTAGGTTGACAGCATTGCTTAGTGAACGGGCTTAAGCCCAAGGATCTAGTTCTAGCTTCAATGCTGGGTAGGGTTTGAAATGTCCTCCATAGCCTCATGTGTTTTGAACACTTAGTTCTCAGCTGGTGGCAGTTTGGGAAAATCAGAGCCTTTGGAAGGTGTGTTGCTGGAGGAGTTGTAATGCTGGAGTTGGGCTTTGGGGTAATAAAGGCCAGCTCCAAGCCCAAGTTACAAAGATTACTTCCTCCCCATTGACCTAGATGTGACACAGGCTTCCTGCTCAGGCCTGTGATGCTGTTCACTATGATGAAACTTATCCTTGAAACTGTAAGCTGAAATAAACCCTTTCTTCCCAAAGCCACTCTTGGAAGGCAGCTATGCTCACCACTATATACCAACACACATCATGAGCTGCTTTTGGTTGGGTGGTTTGTCCCAGCAACACAAAGATAACTACAATGGCAGGTCACTTCACCTTTTGGTGTCTGTTTCCAAGAGGAAAAAAAAAAAGTCTCCCTGACTTGTTACTTGTCTCAGAGGCTTTTTTTTTTTTTTTTTTTTTTTTTTTTAAATAAAAAGACAGGGTCTTACTTGAGCCCAGACTGACCTGGAACTCACTCTATAGCATAGGCTACCTTTGAACTCATGGTGATCCTACTACCTCAACCTCCTAAATGTTAGAATCATAGGTGAGTGCTCCCATGCCTGGCTTCATTGGATTCTTGTGGATTAAATAAAATAATATGTCAGGTAACTTGAAAATAATAGTAGTGGTATTTAAATGTGATATTACTGCTGCTGTTACTTAGTTAGTGTAGTGTTTTTTTTTTTTTTTTTTTTTTTTTTTGAGACAGAGCCAGTTCCATGTATCCTAGGCTGGCCTTGAACTTGATATGTATCCAAAGATGACCTGATTTTCCTGCATCTACCTGGTGGTATACACCTCCATCCCTGGCTGAGGTCTACCCTTGAGGTGTTCAAAAAGTGACTAATAAGGGGCTGAAGAGATGGCTTAGTGGTTAAGTGCTTGCCTGTGAAACCTAAGGACCCCAGTTCGAGGCTCAATTCCCCAGTACCCACGTAAACCAGATGCATATGGTGGTGCATGTGTCTGGAATTTGTTTGCAGTGGCTAGAGGCCCTGGCACGCCCATTCTCTGTCTCTCTCTCTCCCCCTCTCTGTCTCTAATAAATAAAGTAAAAAAATTTTTTTAAAGTGACTAATAGGGCTGGAGAGATGACTTAGCGGTTAAGGTGCCTGCCTGCTAAGCCTAAGAACCCGGTTCTAATCTCCAGGTCCCATGTTTAGCCAGATGCAAAGTGATGCAAGGGCGCAATGCCGCACTTGACCACAAGGGGGCGCACATATCTGGATTTCGTTCACAGCAGCTGAGAGACTGCTGGCGCGCCTATCTCTGTCTCCCTCTCCCTCTCTATCTGTCTCTCTCTGTGTCTCTCTCCAAAAATAAATAAAATAATTTAAAAAATTTTTAAAAAGTGACTAATAGCAAGAGCCTTTAGTGTTAGCCCTCTTTTTTTATTTGCAAGGAGAGGAGAGGAAAAGAAAATGGGTACCACGGCTTCTAGCTGCTGCAGACAGACTCCAGATGCATGCATCACTTTGTGCATCTGTATTTACATGGGTACTGAGTAATTGAACCCAGGTCATTAGGCTTGCAGGCTAGTGCCTTAACCGCTGAATCATCTCTCCAGCCCAAGACCCTCTTTTTATAGATGAAGTGCTAATTTCCACACTCATTTGGCCCAGACTCTAGAGTGAATTGCTTGTTTTCTCTCCTTCCTTCCTTCCTCCCTTCCTTTCTCCTTCTCTCCCTCCCTTCCTTCCTTCCTTCCTTTCTTTTTTTTTTTTAAGGTAAGGTCTCACTCTAGTCCAGGCTGACCTGCAATTCACTATGTAGTCATTTCAGGGTTCCCTTGAACTCATGGCGATCTGCCTACCTCTCAAGTGCTGGGATTAAAGGTGTGTGCCACCACGTTCGGCCTCTTTCTTTCTTTTTGAAGCAGAGTCTCACTTTAGTCCAGGTTAACCTGGAATTCATTCTGTAGTCCAGGCTGGCTTTAAACTCAGGTAGTGTTTCTCCTATCACAGCTCCTGAATGTTGGCATTAAAATTATGTGCCACCATATTAAGTGATATATTTTACTTTTTATTTTAGTTAGTTAGTTAGTTTGTTTGTTTGTTTGTTTGTTTATTTATTTATTTATTTATTTATTTATTTTGAGGTAGGGTCTCTAGTCCAAGCTCACCTGGAACTCTTTTTTTTTTTTTTTGGTTTTTCAAGGTGGGGGTCTCACTCTGGCCCAGGCTGACCTGGAATTAACTATGTAGTCTCAGGGTGGCCTCGAACTCACGGCGATCCTCCTACCTCTGCCTTCCGAATGCTGGGATTAAAGATGTGCACCACCATGCCCAGCTTCACCTGGAACTTTTTTTTTTTTTTTTTTTTTTTTTTTTTTTTTTTTTTGGTTTTGCAAGGTAGGGTCTCACTCTGATCCGGGCTGACCTGGAATTAACTATGTAGTCTCAGGGTGGCCTGAACTCTTGGCGATCCTCCTACCTCTGCCTCCCAAGTGCTGGGATTAAAGGCGTGCGCCATCACGCCCGGCTACCTGGAACTCTTAATCCCAGGCTGGCTTCTAATTCACAATGATCCTCCTACCTTTTTTAAAAAACATTTTTATTTATTTACTTATTTGAGAGAGAAAAAGAGGCAGAGAGAGAGAATGAGAATGGGTACACCAGGGCCTCCAGCCACTGCAAACAAACTCCAGATGCATGTGCCACCTTGTGCATCTATCTTTATGTATGGGGGAATCAAACCTGGGTCCTTAGGCTTTGCAGGTAAGCACCTTAACTGCTAAGCCATCTCTCCAGCCCCCCCCCATTTTACTTAAAAAAAATTTAAATGGACTTGGTGGCACACACCTTTAATCTCAGCAATTGGGAGGCAGAGGTAGGAGGATCACCATAGTTCAAAGCCACCCTGAGACTACATAGTGAATTCCAGGTCAGCCTGAGCTAGAATGAGACCCTACCTCAAAAAACAAAACACACAAAAAAATTATTTATGGGCTGGAGAGATGGCTTAGTGGTTAAGGCGCCTACCTGCTAAGCCTAAGAACCCAGTTCCAATCTCCAGGTCCCACATTTAGCCAGATGCAAAGTGACGCAAGGGCGCAATGCCGCACTTGCCCACAAGAGAGTGCATGCATCTGGAGTTTGTTCGCAGCAGCTGAGAGGCTGCTGGCGCACCCATTCTCCCTCTCCCTCTTTGTCTGTCTCTCTCTGTCTCTCTCTCCAAAAGAAAATTATTTATTTTTTTATTGACAACGTTCATAATTATAGACAATAAACCATGGTAATTCCCTCCCTCCCCACTTTCCCCTTCGCAACTCCACTGTCCATCATATCCCCTCCCCCTCTCAATCAGTTTCTCTCTTATTTTGGAGTCAGACACACTACCGTAATGCCACGAGGTCCCAGTTTCTCTTTTATTTTATTTTATTATTTTCTTTTTATTGACAACTTCCTTAATTATAGACAATATCCCATGGTATTACCCTCCCTCTCCCCACTTTCCCCTTTGAAACTCCACTCTCCATCATATCCCCTCCCCCTCTCAGTCTCTCTTTTCATTTTGATGTCATCATCTTTTCCTCCTATAATGATGATCTTGTGTAGGTAGTGTCAGGCACTGCAAGGTCATGGATATCCAGGCCATTTTGTGTCTGGAAGAGTACATTGTAAGGAGTCCTACCTTTCTTTTGGCTCTTACATTCTTTCCACCACCTCTTCTGCAATGGACCCTGAGCCTTGGAAGGTGTGATAGAGATGTTTCAGTGCTGAGCAGTCCTCTGTCCCTTTTTCTCAGCACCATGGTGCCTTTTGAGTCATCCCAAGGTCACCGCCATCTGAAAGAGAAGCTTCTCTAACCAAAAGTGAGAGTAGCATTCATATATGGGTATGAACATTAAGAGAACTGTTTGGTGAGCATGCATTTAGCCAGACACCAGCAGGCATTATACCCCTAGGGCTCCTGATTTCCCCCGTCATAGTTTTCAGTATCAGGCAAGTATTCCCTCCCATGGAGCGGGCCTCCAGTCCAATTAGAGAGCGGTTGGTTTCCTCCATAACAGACATGCCATTATTGCACCCATTGGCTCTTTTGGCCTGGCTGGTCCAACTTAAGGCTTACAGTGCCCACTGTTGTTTATCTACACTGATGACTTTTCTCTCTCCCATGGGCTGCATATAGTGTAGCTTCTTCCAGGTTTCTGTGGTTTACACAAAAGAGGTTTTCAGCCCAGCTTCGGCATTTTTTTTCAAGATAGGGTCTCACTCTAGCCCAGGCTGACCTGGAATTCACTCTGTAGTCTCAGGATGGCCTTGAACTCATGGCGATCCTCCTACCTTTGGGATTAAAGGCGTGCGCCACCAAACCTGGCTTGCCCTTAAACTCTTGATCTTCCTATGTTCACAAGTACTGAGATTACAGGCATACCACCACTGTGCCTGACTATGTTGTGTTGGCTTTTATCTTTTCTTTTTTTCTTTTTTTGGTTTTTTGAGGTAGGGTCTTACTCTATCTCAGGCTGACCTGGAATTCATTGTGTAGTCTCAGGGTAGCCTCAAACTCACAGTGCTCCTTCTACCTCTGCTTCCCAAGTGCTGGGATTAAACATGTGCACCACCACCACGCCTGGCTGTTTTTGTTTTCTTTTGCAATCCATAACAGTGTTCTGCTTCTAATAGTCACTGAGCAAATACTTATAAATGTAGGAAATAAGTTTATGAATTTCATAACAAATGACCCGTGTTGAGTTTAACTTGAAGTGCATTTACTGCTACATTGGTAACTCAGTGTTTCTTTATTATAGGTGGAATTGGACTGATTATTAAAACTTCTTTTCTCTGAAAAGAGAAACACATTTTGACTTTTTTTCCCAATGGCTTTTGTTCACAAACTGCTGAATAGCACTTACATTCTCAGAAATTGTGTGAAGCCAAGTGCTACCTTGCATCCATTTTTGGGTGTTCACTTTGTAGAATATTCTTCTAGTAGCCTCCAGAAACCAGTGGCTCCTCTTGGCAGAGTCTCCCAGCAGAGAAAGACTGAAGAGGGTTTACAAGGACATCACCAAAAAGAAGTTGCTTTGGATATATCTTCTTCCGAAGAAAAACCTGAAGTTAGTTTTGATAAAGCAATTAGAGATGAAATAAAGGAACATTTCATGCGTTGGAAGGATGAAATTGTAAATCACTGGGTAGGGCCAGAAGGCCGCCCACTGCAAGAGGTCTTGCTGGAACAAGCTAAGGTCATCTGGAAGTTCCGTGAAAAAGAAGATTTGGATAAGTGGATAGTGACTTCTGATAAGACAATTGGAGGCAGAAGTGAAATATTCTTGAAAATGGGCAAGAATAACCAAAGTGCACTGCTGTATGGAACTCTGAGCTCTGAGGTGCCTAAGGATGGGGAGAGTAACCAAAGTGGATACTGTGCGATGATATCCAGGATTCCAAGGGTAGGTGAGGCCTAGGAACAAGTTTCCCAGTAAACTTGATTGTAGCATGAACTGTAACTGATAATTTTTGTTTTTGCAAGTGAACACACATGGCATGTTATATAGAGACATCTTCCTTGAATATGGAAATAAATAACTACTTGGCCTTGGCCTGAGTGTAAATTGAAATTAGGAGGAAATGGTTCCTGAGGAGTGAGAAGTTATTTATTTCTGGGCATTATTGTAGGCCAGAGAACAGGATTATGTTTATGTTAGAAGACACATTTAAAAGATATCTAGGGAAATTTGCATCTCCACTGACTTGGATCAAAGTTCCTGTAGTGGACAGAGGTTCCCTAGACTAGATGTAGAATCACCCTGTGGCCTGCCTGTTATCTATTTGTCTGTCTCATCGATCACAAAGAGAGAATGGGTGTTCCAGGTCCATCTTGATGCTGTAAACAGACTCCAGACATGTGCACCATTTTGTGCATCTGGCTTTATGTGGATAGTGGGAAATTGAACATTGAATCCTGGCCAGCAGTCTTTGTAAACAAGCATTTTTAAAAACATTTATTTATTTTAGAGAGAAAGATGCATATAGAGTGAGAGAGAATGGGTGCTCCAGGGCCTCTAGCCACTGCAAATGAACTCAAGACACATGCTCTACCTTGTGCATCTGGCTTACATGGGTCCTGAGGAATCAAACCTGAGTCTTTAGGCTTCATAGGCAAGTGCATTAACCATTAGGCAATCTCTCCATCCCCTAACCAACCATTTTTAACAGCTAAGCCATCAATCTAGCCCTCTTTTTTAATTATTTATTTTATTATTTGAGAATGACAGAGAGAAAAAGAGGCAGAGAGAGAATGGGTGCACCAGGGTCTCCAGCCACTGCAAATGAACTCCAGATGCATGCGCCACCTTGTGCATCTGGCTTATGTGGGTACTGGGGAATTGAGCCTTGAACTGGGGTCCTTAGGCTTCACAGACAAGTGCTTAACTGCTAAGCCATCTCTCCAGCCCTCTTATTAATCATTTATTTTGTTTTTTTTCTTTTGTTTTTCAAGGTAGGGTCTTGCTGTAGCCCAGGCTGACCTGGAATTCACTATGTAATCTCAGGCTAGCCTCGAACTCACAGCGATCCTCCTACCTCTGTCTCCCAAGTGCTGGGATTAAAGGTGTGCACCACTAGGCCTGGCTCTTTTTGTGTGTTTTCGTATACACATGTATAAGTGTTTGTGTGTCAGTGTGGTAGCATGTGTATAGAGGTCAGAGGACAGTGTTTGGGTCTGTCCTTGCTCTGCTGCCTCATTTGAGGCAGAGATTCTTTCACTTCCACTGCTGTTCTTTTTACTGAATTCACCAAAAGCTTTGGGAAATTCTCCTGTCTCTACTATTAGCTGAATTTCAGAGTTCCTTTGGATTTCACTCGTTTTTCCTGTTAAATAAACTATGTTGGGGCTGGAGAGATTGCTTAGTGGTTAAGGCACTTGCCTGTGAAGCCTGAGGATCCAGGTTTGATTCTCCAGTATCCAAGTGAGCCTGATGCATATGGTAGTGTATGCATCTGACGTTTGTAATGGCTGGAGGCCCTGGAGGCCCATTCTCTGTGTGTGTGTGTCAAATAAATAAAAATAAAATATTTTAAAAATAAACTGAAATTCACTATGTAGTCTTAGGGTGGCCTTGAACTCTCGGCGATTCTCCTACCTCTGCCTTCCAAGTGCTGGGATTAAAGGCGTGCGCCACCACTGAGATGCAAATAAATTATTTATTTGACACACACACACACACAGAATGATATAGCTGCCTCCCAACTACTGGGATTATTGGGATTAAAGGCGTGTGCCACCATGCCCAACCTATCCTTGGTTTACTTTGGTCTATGATGGTTTATCTCAGTCTTTCTTATTTTTCTTATTCTCTCCCTTCTTCCTTTTCCTCCTTCCTTTTGTTTTTTCTCCTTATGTTGCTCAGGTTGGCTTAAAACTCCCTCAGTTGAAATGATTTTTCTACCTTAGCCTCCTAGTAACTGAGATTACAGGTACATCTTTCTTTTCTTTTCTTTTCTTTTCTTTTCTTTTCTTTTCTTTTCTTTTCTTTTCTTTTCTTTTCTTTTCTCTCTCTTTTTTTTGAAGGATTTATCAATCTGGGCATGGTGGTACACACCTTTTTTTTTTTTTAAAGATTTTAAAAATTTTTATTTATTTATTAGGGACAGAGAGAGGAAAGAGAGAGAGAGAGAGAGAGAATGGGCATGCCAAGGCCTCTAACCACTGCAAATGAACTCCAGACGCATGCGCCCCCTTGTGCATCTGGCTTACGTGGGACCTGGAGAATCGAACCGGGGTCCTTAGGCTTCATAGACAAACACCTTAACTGCTAAGCTGTCTCTCCAGCCCACATCTTTCTTTTGTGAGGGATTGGGATGTATTTTTATTTATTTACTTATTTATTTATTTGTTCATAATCAGAGAGACACAGAGAGAATAGGTGCACCAGAGCCTACAGTTGCTGCAGACAAACTCCAGTTGCATGTACCACTTTGTGCATCTGGCTTTTATATGGGTACTGGAGCTTTACTGGCAAGTGCCTTAAGCACTGGGCCAACTCTCCAGCGTGTATGTATGTATATGTGTGTGTGTGTGTGTGTGTGTGTGTGTGTGTGTGTGTGTGTGTATATATATTTTTTTTTTTTTGATAGAGAGAATGGGCACACCAGGACATCCAGCCATGGCAAACAAACACCAGACACATGCGCCTTGTGCATCTGGCTAATGTGGGTCCTGGGGAATAAAACCTGGGTTCTTTGGCTTTGCAGGAAAACACCTTAACCACTAAGCCATCCCTCCAGCCCTATATTTATATTTTAAACAGGCTTAATTCACTTTTTTTTTTTTTTGTATAAACCCTATGTGGTAGCCACAGCTGGAGCCTGGGTCCTCTGTACTGAGTCTGCTGTGGGTTTTCACAAGATGGTCAGTAAATTCCTGGTAGGGAAGACTTGATGAACATCATCTCTTTCCAGAGGTTGGGGGACAGGTAAGCTGTAGGTCTTGGAGATGGCATCAGTGGTGGCCTTAGCAAAGTTGTCCAGGATGGCAGTGCAGCCCCTGGCTGAAATCTGGTCATATACTTTGTGGAATGCTGTGAATTTAAGATTTTTGTATGCTTTTTTCCTGCTGGTTAGATGGGGTTTTAGGTTTTTTGGCAGAATATATATCACAGAGTTAAGCACTCTTGTCACATCACATCAGGGTACATGTGGTCATCATAACATTGGTAATGACAACCTTGGTTACCTAGTCAGAGAGGTAGATTTACTTTAAACATTTTTCTCACAAGTTGTTAAGTACAGACCACAGTCATTGTGGGGGTGGAAGTGGGAGGATTATATTGTACCTCTTAGTGTATGTGGTATCTACAAAAATTATTCGAAATTCTTAAGTAAGGAGCATTTGTTTCTTTTTCCACTCCCATTTATTCCTTTAGTCATTAGGCATGGAATCACACATTGGTTTATGATCTAACATGATGTTATCACTTCATTGCTCAGGTTGCTTTATTTTATTTTATTTATTTTGGTTTTCCAAGGTAGGGTTTCACTGTAGCCCATGCTGACCTGGAATTCACTATGGAGTCTCAGGTGGCCATGAATTCATGGTAATCCTCCTACCTCTGTCTCCTGAGTGCTGGGATTAAGGCGTGTGCCACCATGCCCGGTTTATTTCATTTTGTTTTATTTTACTTTATTATTTTTGTTTTTTTGAGGTAGGGTCTCACTCTAGCTCAGGCTGACCTCCTGAGTGCTGGGATTAAAGGCGTGTGCCACCACGACTGGCTTACTTTTTTTTTTTTTTTAAATGAATGAAGTTTCTTTTTATTTATTATTTGAGAGAGAGTCAGAGAGAGAATGAGCGCACCCGCTCCAGCTGTTGCAGATGAACTCTAGATGCGTGCACCATCGTGTGTATCTGGTTTATGTGGGTCCTGGCTTTGTAGGCAAGTGCCTTAACCACTAGGCCATCTCTCCAGTCCTTATTTACTTTTGTTTATATGAGGTAGGCTCTTGCTCTAGCCCAGGCTGGCCTGGAATTAGTCTCAGGCTGGTCTCAAGTTTACAGTGATTCTCCCACCTCAGCTTTCTTAGTATGTGTTGGGGGGTGGGAAGGGAAGGATGAGAATGGGTGCACCAGGGCTGTTAGCTACTGCAAACAAACTCAGATGCATGCACCCCTATTTATCTGGCTTTATGTGGGTACTGGGGAAGCGAACTACTTGGGTCGTTAGACTTATGGGCAAGCAACTTAACTGTTGAGCTATCTCTCCAGCCCAAGACCCTAGTTTATTTATTTATTTATTTATTTATTTATTTTGGTTTTTCGAGGTAGGGTTTCACTCTGGTCCAGGCTAACCTGGAATTAATCCCAGCAGTCTCAGGGTGGCAGAGGTAGAAGGATCCTCCTACCTCTGCCTCCCGAGTGCTGGGATTAAAGGCGTGCGCCACCACGCCCGGCCCAAGACCCTAGTTTAAAAAAAAAAGCCGAGTGTCGTGGTGGATGCCTTTAATCCCAGCACTCAGGAGGCAGAGGTAGAAGGATCGTCGTGAGTTCGAGGCCACCTGAGATTACATAGTGATTACATAGGTCAGCCTGGGCTAGAGTGAGACCCTACCTTGAAAAATCAAAAAAAATTTTTTTAAATGTATTTGCTAGGAGATTTTATATATATGAGAGAGAGAGAGAGAGAGAGAGAGAGAGAGAGAGAGAGAGAATATGAATAAATATAGGCATGCCAGGATCTCTTGCTGCTGCAAATGAACTCCAGATTCATGCACCACTTTGTGCATGTAGATACTGGAGAACTGAACTCAGGCTGACAGGCAGGCTTTTCAAGGAAGAGTCTTTAAGCACTGAACCATCTTCCCAGCCCTAAATATATTTATTTAAATGAATAAGTAATAAGCTGGATTTGGTGGTATACTCCTGTAATTTCAGCACTTTGAAGGTGGAGGTAGGAGAACAGGAATTCAAGTTGATCTTGGGCTCAAACCTGGTCTGGAAAAAAAAAAGTAAAAAGGAGAGCAGGGGGTGTAGCTCAGTGGCAGAGCAGTTGCCTGACATGTACCAGGCCCTAGGTTCATTTAGTCCCTGGTACTACAAAACAAAACAAAAACAAGAAAAAAGAATATAATGCTTAGATATTTTCTTTTGTGATTAGTCTTATGTTGTCTGGTTTAGATTTTTGTTGTTTGTCTTTTTTTTTTTTTTTTTTTTTTGAACATGTGATGCTTGGTTTCTGGGCCTATGGTTACCTCACTAAGTATAATCCTTTCCAGATCTATCCATTTCCCTGCAAATTTCATAATTTCATTTTTCTTCACCACCGAGTAGCACTCCATTGTGTAAATGTGCCATATCTTCATTATCCACTCATCAGTTGAGGGACATCTAGGCTGGTTTCCATTTCCTAGCTATTGTGAATAGAGCAGCAATAAACATGGTTGTGCAAGTATCTCTAAGGCAGTGTGACGAGTCCTTAGGATATATGCCTAGGAGTGGTATAGCTGGATCCTATGGTAAATCTATTTTTAGCTGTCTCAGGAACCTCTGTGGTAGAAAAGAAGCTAAAAGTTGTACTGATTCACTAAGTTACTATAAGGAATAATTGCTGCCGGGCATGGTAACTCATGCCTTTAATCCCAGCACTCAGGGAGGCAGAGGTAGGAGGATTGCCCTGAGTTCGAGGCCAGCCTGAGACTACATAGTAAATTCCAGGTCAGCCTGGGCCAGAGTGAGACCTTATATTGGGAAGCAAAATGAATGAATGAATGAATGAATAAATAAATAAATAAATAAATAAATAAATAAATTGCTGAGGAGCTAAAACTTATCTTTGTCAGCAGATGGAAAAATCCCAAAGAAGGAACTGTCCAGGAAGGGCCTAAAGGGCTGATAAGAAGGAAAACAGTTTAGGCTAAAACAAAGTAAAATAGAGTTCATTGTTAGGGTGGCCTGAATACAGAAATGATTGATATGCAAATAGCCACATCTTATTTGTTCACTTACCCCTCCCCTTGGCTATGAAAACTGTAAAATGAAAATAAAATTTCAGCTCAAGGTCAAAGTTTCTTTGTAGGGCTACCTCAAGCTTTTTGGCCCCTGGAGTAATAACTCCTCTACTTTTACTCATTCTGGCGTTGGAGTGTTCTTTTCAGAGAATTTCTACAATATCTCCACACTGATTTCCACAATGACTGTACCAGATTACATTCCCATCAACAGTGTAGATGGGTTCTTTTTCTGCATCCTTGCCAGCATTTTTTTTTTTTTTGGTTTTGCGAGGTAGGGTCTCACTCTGGTCCAGGCTGACCTGGAATTAACTATGTAGTCTCAGGGTGGCCTCGAACTCTCGGCGATCCTCCTACCTCTGCCTCCCGAGTGCTGGGATTAAAGGCGTGCGCCACCACACCCGGCCTTGCCAGCATTTATTGTCATTTGTTTTCTTTTCTTTCTTCTTCTTTATTTATTTATTTATTTTGGTTTTTCGAGGAAGGGTCTCACTTTGGCCCAGGCTGACCTGGCATTAACTATGTATTCTCAGGTTGGCCTCAAACTCACAGGTGATCTTCCTACCTCTGCCTCCCCAGTGCTGGGATTAAAGGCATGTGCCACCATGCCCAGCTGTGTCATTTTTTTTTTTTCTAGGTAGGGTCTCACTCTAGTCCAGGCTGACCTGGAATTCACTATATAATCTCAGGGTGGCCTCGAACTCATGGCGATCCTCCTACCTCTGCCTCCCAAGTGCTGGGATTAAAGGTGTGCACCACACCTGGCTTTCATTTGTTTTCTTGATGGTAGCCATTCTGACAGGGGTGAGATAGAATCTCAAAGTAGTTTTAATTTGTATTTCCCTGATAGCTAATCACTCCATTTTTTTCTGTGAAAATTTCCTGGCTTTTTTTTTTTATTTGAGAGAGAAAGAGAGAGGCAGATTGAGAGAGAGAGAGAGAGAATGGCACACCAGGGTGTTTCAGCTGCTGCAAACAAACTCCAGATGTGTATGCCTGCTTGTGAGCATGTGAGACATTGCATGCTTGCATCACTGCATCTGGCTTACGTGGGACCTGGCGATTATAACATGAGTTCTTAGGCATCACAGGCAATAGATTTAACCGCTAAGCCATCTCTCCAGCCCTCCTGTCTTTTTTAAAAAATACATTTATTTATTTGTAAGGAGAGAGAGAATGAGAATAGGTGTGCCAGGAACTAGTGCCACTGAAAATGAACTCCAGATTCATGTGCTACCTTATGCATCTGGCTTTACATGGGTACTGGTGAATGAAACCCAGGCTGTCAGGCTTTCCAGGCAAGTGCCTTTAACTGCTGTGTCATCTCCTAGCCCCTGTTTTTTTTTTTTTTTTTTTCATGGCTGCCTGGATAGGCCTGTGCCTGACCCTATGATCACTGGATATTTGCTTGGATATTATGCCTTAGGGAGAAAGGTGCAAGTCGGGAGAGGTGTCAGACTCCCTCCATAAAATGATGAAAAAGATGCCAGGTGTGGCACACACCTTTAATCCCAGCATTTGGGATGCTGAGGTAGAAGGATCACTGTGAGTTTGAGGCCAGCCTGACAGTACATAGTGAATTCCAGGTCATCCTGAGCTAAAGGGAGACCCTACCTTGGAAAAACCAAACCAAACCAAAACAAAACAAAACTAAACAATAAGATGAAAAAGAAAGCTATGTGTTCCTTCAGAGGCTACCAATGATACATAGTTGTTGTTTTTAACATTCTTTAAAAAAATATTTGAGAAGTTGGGGGAGAATGTGCACACCAGGAATTCCTGCCACTGCAAATGAACTCCAGATGCGTGTAGCACCTTGTGCATCCTGCTCTATGAGGGTACTGGGAAATTGAACTTTGGCTGTCAGGCATTGCAAGCAAGTGCCTTCTTTTTATCAGTCCTTAACAATCTGTTGTATAGGGCTGGAGAGATGGCTTAGCAGTTAAGGTGCTTCCCGGCAAAGCCAAAGGACCCAGGTTTGATTCCCCAGTACCCACGTGAAGCCAGATGCATAAGGTGGCGCATGCATCTGGAGTTCCTTTGCAGCAGCTAGAGGCCCTGGTGTACACTTATTCTCTCTGTGTCTCTTTCTCTACCTTTCTCTCTCTGAAATAAATACATAAAATATTTTTTCAAAATCCACTGTATAGATTTGGTCATTCCAGAGTAGAAAGTGGTTCTATGTCCAGATATGGAGTAATAAAAAACAGATAATCAACCACTTGTGGTGGCTTTAAAATTTATTTATTTATTTATTTTGGTTTTTCTGAGGTAAGGTCTCACTCTATCTTAGGCTGACCTGGAATTCACTATGTAGTCTCAGGGTGGCCTCAAACTCTCAGCGATCCTCCTGCTTCTGTCTCCCGAGTGCTGGGATTAAAGCACCACCACACCTGGCTTTAAAATTTATTTATTTATTTATTTATTTATTTTGGTTTTTTGAGGTAGGGTCTCGCTCTAGCCCAGGCTGACCTGGAATTCACTATGTAGTCTCAGGGTGGCCTCAAACTCTTGGTGATGCTCCTACCTCTGCCTCCCAAGTGCTGGGATTAAAGGCGTGCGCCACCACGCCCGGCTCTTTAAAATTTATTTTTGTGCTGGAGAGATGGCTTGGCAATTAAGGTACTTGTCTGCAAAGCCTAAGGACCTAGGTTTGATTCCCCAGGACCCATATAAGCCAGATGTATAAGGTGATGCATTCATCTGGAGTTTGTTTACAGTGGCTGAAGGCCCTGGTGTGCCTATTCTGTCTGTCTATTTCTCTCTAAGTAAATAAATAAAATATTTTAAAAAGTATTTATTTTTATTACTTTTGCATGTATGTGGGGTGTTTGTGTATATATATGTGGGTGTATGCATGTGGAGGCCAGAAGTTGGCCCTTACCTGGATTTTTTTTTTTCGAGGTAGGGTTTCACTCTGTAGCCCAGGCTGGCCTTGAACTCCTGGCAGCCTTTCTGCCTCAGCATCCCAAGTACTAGGATTATGGATATGAACTACTCTTACCAGTTTTGAGAGTGAATAGTAGATTTAGCTTAAGGATTAGAGTGCTGGACACTCACTTAGTGGTAACTGAGTGACCTGCTAAGAATGAAACGTGCAGGTATGTTAGGGATAGGTTAGGGTTAGTTTATTAGAGCTTAAAACAGAAAGTGAACTCAGCAGCCTTCCCAGCTTGGGAGGGGAGCTGCCTGCTCACTTGAATCAGGGGCTTTTATATCCTTGGGGATGTAAGTTGAGTATCAAGTTGAGGTGGATTGGATTGGTTACTTGGAATGTATGTGGAGGATTCTGATAGGCTGATGATTTCATACCCTTGGGCATCAAGGTATTAGGCATCAAGATGTGGATTGGGTGGTTTACTTTTGAGTGTATGTGAGGGGGTCCTGATAGGTTGATGAGTTAGAGGATTGGTTACTTTATATAAACCAGCCATCCTGGGGAGTCAGCACTAATCAGGGCTTTTTTGGAGTTTAGTTCCCAGATATTTTTCTGGATCTGTTATATAATCTGTTCTCATTGGCTTTGTCAGGCCATACAGATATATTTGTTCTTTTTGGACCTGTAACCCTGATTAGCTACCTACAAAATGGGGCTGCATTCCTCCTAATCACTGTCACTACCACACCTGTTTGACATTTGTTAATGTACCTCACTAGTCCTGGTGCTGAGCATAATTTCATTCCTGGTAATAATCCTGTTAGGTAAGATCATCCTAATTTTATAGATAAGGAAACAGAGGCTCAGAGAGAAATTGTAATTTTTCAGAGATAGAGCTCATTATTAATTCATTTATGAATATTAGTATTCTTGAAATCAGATTATCCTTGAGATTGCTATAAATAGATAACCTTTAGAAATTAACAACAAATTCCCTCCCCCCCCATTTGAGAGTCTATCGGCAGCAGACTTGGTACTTTCTTATTTTTTAAAAATTTATTTAATTAATTAATTTGCAAACAGAGAGAGAGAGAGAAGAGAGATAGAGAATGGGTGTGCAGAGGGCCTCTAGCCACTACAAATGAACTCCAGATGCATGTGTCATTGTGCATCTGGCTTTATATGGGTACTGGGGAATCAAACAGGTTGTTAGGCTTTGCAGGCAAGTGCCATAACCACTAAGCCATTTCTCCAGCCCTCTTTCTTCTTCTTATTTAATTTATTTTTTTTGATGTTTTCTTTTCTTTTCTTTTCTTTTCTTTTCTTTCTCTCTTTCTTTCTTTCTTTCTTTCTTTCTTTCTTTCTTTCTTTTTTTTTTTTGGGGGGGTTGGTTTGAGATAGGGATTCACTCTAGCCTACGCTGACCTTGAATTTACTATTTAGGTTCAGGGTGACTTCAAACTTGTGGCGATCCTCCTACCTCCTGAGTGCTGGGATGAAAGGCATGTGGCACCATGCCCACTTCTTTTTTTTTTTTTTTTTTCGTGGCAGGTTCTCACTCTAGTATGGAATTCACTATGTAGTCTCAGGGTGGCATCAAACTCATGGTGATCCTACTACCTCTGGAATTATTTATTTTGTTTTATTTAAAATTTTTTGTTTATTTATTTGAGAGCAACAGACAGAGAAAGAAGGAGAGAATGGGCACATCAGGGCCTCCAGCCATTGCAAACGAACTCCAGATGCATACGCCACCTTGTGCATCTGGATTATATGGGTACTGGAGAATCAAGCCTCAAACTTAGGCTTCACAGGCAAGCTCTTAACTGCTAAGCCATCTCTCCAGTCATTTTTATTTTATTTTTATTTTGAGAGAGAGAATGGGTGCTCCAGGCCTTCAGCCACTGTGACCTCCAGACACATGCAGATCATGTGCGACACTATGCGCTTGCATCACTGCATCTGGCTACATGGGACCTGGAGATTCAAACATGAGTTCTTAGGCTTTGCAGGAAAGCGACTTAACCGCTAAGCCATCTCTCTAGTCCTATTTTATTTTTTTTATTTTTTGTTTTTTGAGGCAAGTCCAATAGACTGGACTTATTTTTTTTTTGAGAGGGAGAGAGAATTGGCATGTCAGGGTCTCCAGCCACTGTAATCAAACTCCAGATGCATGCACTACTTTGTGTGCATGTATGACCTTGCACATGCATCATCTTGTGCATCTTATGTGGGTTCTGGGGAGTCAAACATGGGTCCTTAGGCTTCACAGCAAGTACCTTAACCACTAAGCCATCTCTCTAGCCCCGACTGATGTAATCAAAGGCATGTGCCAACTAATTTATCTGCAAGCAGAGAGAGACAGAATATGTAAATAGGCGCACCATGGCTTTTTGTCACTATGAACAAATTCCAGATGTATGCACCACTTTATGCATCTGGCTTTAAATGTGTATTGGGGAATTGAACTTAGGTTATCAGTTTTTTTTTTTTTTGGAGAGACACACGGGGTGGGGAGAGGAAGACAGAGATGGGTGCGCCAGCAGCCTCTCACCTGCTGCGAATGAAATCCAGATGCATGCGCCCCCTTGTGGTCAAGTGTGGCATTGTGTCCTTGTGTCACTTTGCATCTGGCTAAACGTGGGACCTGGAGATTGGAACCAGCATCTTAGGTTTAGGAGGCAGGCGCCTTAACCACTAAGCCATCTGTCCAGCCCAGGTTATCAGGTTTTGAAAGCAAGTGCCTTTAATTGCTGAGATATGTCTCCAGCTCAAGGCCTGGTACTTTCTATGAAGCCTAGGCTAGCCTTAAATTCTCTTCAGTCTGCCTACTTCAGCCTCCACAATACTGGAATAACAGATGTGAGTCATCATACCTGGACCTAAATTCCATTTTTGAACAGAAATAGTATAAATAGTTGTTGAAACCAGATTTGGGAATTCAAAAGTACTGGATATGCTGCTTATTAGCAGTTAAGGTGCCTGTGAAGCCAAAGGACCCAGGTTTGATTCCCCAGGATCCACATAAGCCAGATGCACAAGGTGGCACGTGTGTCTGGAGTTTGCAGCTGCTGAAGGCCCTGGCATGCCCATTCTCTCTCTCTCTCCCTCTTTCAACAAATAAAATGTTCAAAAAAGTCTTTAAGGAGCCAGGCATGGTGGTATATACCTTTAATCCCAGCACTTGTGAGGCAGAGATAGGAGTATTGCTGTGAGTTCAAGGCCACCCTGAGATCACAAAGTGAATTCCAGGTCAGCCTGAGTTAGAGTGAGACCCTACCTTGAAAAACAAAAAAAAAAAAAAAAAAAAAAAAAAAATTAATGAAATAAAATAAAATAATCAAAAAATCTTTAAGGCTTAGAGAGATGGCTTAGCAGGTAAGGCACTTGCCTGCAAAGCCAAATGACCCAGGTTTGATTCCCCAGGACCCAGGTAAGCCAGACATACAATGTGGTGCATGCACCTGGAGTTCATTTACAGTGGCTGGAGGCTTCTCTCTCTCCCTCTCTCTCTCTCTTGTCTCTCTCTCTCTCAAATAAATAAAAATATAAAAAAATTAAAAATCTTTTAAAAATCTTAAGCTTTATTTTCTATAGTTTTCTGATAGGACAAGGTAGTTGTCATAAGATTGACTACTCAGAAGCCCTTGTTCTATAGGACCAAGAAAGAAAAGTATATTCATTTCCATTCAGCAAGCACAGATAAATGTCCATTGCATAGATACACTTTTTCAGGGGAGTCATGTCTTATCTGATTTTTTTTTTTTTTTTTTTAGGTAGGTTTCACTCTAGTCCAGGCTGACCTGGAATTCACTATGTAGTCTCAGGGTGGCCTTGAACTTATGATGATTCTCTACCTCTGCCTCCCGAGTGCTGGGATTAAAGGTGTGTACCACCACGCCCAGCTTTTTTTTTTTGCTTAAAACTTTTTTTTTTTTTTTTTTTTTTTTTTTTTTTTGGTTTTTCAAGGTCGGGTTTCACTCTAGCCCACACTGACCTGGAATTCACTCTATATTCTCTGGGTGTCTTCAAACTCATGGCGATACTCCTACCTCTGCTTCCCAAGTGCTGGGATTAAAGGTGTGTGCCACCATGCCCGGCTTTTTTTTGTTTTTTTGATGTAGGGTCTCACTCTAGCCAAGGCTAACCTGGAATTCACCATGTAGTCTTAGGCTGGCCTTGAATTCACGGTGATTCTCTTACCTCTGCCTCCCAGGTGCTGGGATTAAAGGCATGCACCACCACTCTGGCATGGCTGTTTTTTTGATGCAAGGTCTCATACTAACCCTGGCTGGCCTCAGACTCACAGCAATCTCCTACCTCAGCCTCTTGAGTTCTGGGATTAAAGGTGTAAGCCACTATGCCTGGCTAGTCAGTCATGTCTTGAACATTACCTTGTACTTTGTGTTAAAGTGTTGATTGGCAGGTTTATCTGTCTCCTTTTAGTAGAAAGTCTAAAAATAGAAAACAATGTTAGAACATCGTTCACATACTGCCAATTTGTTGATGACTCACATCTTCCTAAAAGTGGATAAGGGGCTGAAGAGATGGCTTAGTGTGTTAAAGCACTTGATGTGGCTGGGCATGGTGGTACATGCTTAGGAGGCAGAAGGAGACAGGAGGTCCCCTGGGCATGCTGTCCAACTAGACTAGCTTCAATGAAGTGGAGAGCAAGTGGAGGAAGGCACTTGATGTCTACCTCTGGTGTCCATCCTCCCTTGTACCCATATGTACATGCAAACACACATATACACATGCATAAAAGTGGAAAATGAGCTGGGCATGGTGGCTTACACCTTTAATCTCAGCACTCAGAGGCAGAGGTAGGAAGATCACTATGAGGCCAGCCTGAGACTGAGCTATATAGTGAATTCCAGGTCAGCTTTGGCTAGAGTGACACCCTACCTTGAAAAGCCAAAAAAAAAAAAGGAAAATGAGGGGCTGGGGAGATGGCTCAGCAGTTAAAGGCACTTACTTGCAAAGCCTGCTGGCCCTGGGTTAAACTCTGAAGCCACTCTCATAAAAGCCAGACAGGCATTCCCTTGCAGTAGCAAGAGACCCTGGCACCCCTCCCTCATGAGGGTCCTCACTATTCCTGGGGGTTGTTGCCACCGATGTCCTGGGCGCAGGAGGAGCTTAGGGAAGCAGGGTCTTGGAGCGGGTGAGAGCAGCGGGCAATGAACCACCTGGGAAATGGTCTGATGGATAGCGCTCTCGTTTATTCAAAAGGGGAGTGGGTTTA
This sequence comes from Orientallactaga sibirica, assembly GCA_036365145.1. Lineage (NCBI taxonomy): Eukaryota > Metazoa > Chordata > Mammalia > Rodentia > Dipodidae > Orientallactaga > Orientallactaga sibirica. The sequence continues at coordinate 57,545,147 of JAEOAD010000006.1, forward strand.
TAAACACTTGAGAAAGGTTGAGAAGGTACAAGGTGATTGGATACATAGGTTTATGGGTTGCCATCTAATTGGCTGGTGTTGGAAGGCAGAAGTGAGGGAAAAGCTTCCAGGGAAATAACAGAAGTGGTGGGAAAAAGCTACGTGACTTCAGCCACATATTGGATGGCTATAGGTGCAGGGAGACTGTTTACTACCATATAAGTGTCTCTTGGGCAGCTGGCCACAAGGTCAGGAACTGTCGGGAGGTGGGGGCAAAACTTTAGACTATGGAATGCTCAGGTGCTTTGGGATGAGGGAAGGGCCTGCTGGTTCTGCCTCCTCTGGGTGAAGATGGGGCACACTATGATCTTGTGAAAAGGGAGGGTGTAGCAGACAGCTTCAGGTTCGCTGAGATGAACTTCCAGACCAGGCACAGTTATGGAGGAAGGGATATTATTTACCAAAGCTTATAGGTCCAGGGGAAGTTCCATAATGGCAGAAGAAGCTGGCCTGCCTTCACAGGGCCAAGCAGAGAGAGAAAAACCAACCAGCCACACAGCACAGCACACTTCAGGAACTCCCACTGGGCACACTTTGTATATCTTTACAATGGAATCTCAAACCCACCATCACACCTTAACATTTGCCCAGTGACATTGCCTCCAACAATGCAGATGCAAACTATAAACTAATAAAACACTGAATATATTGGGGCCCATATAGTCAAACTACCACATTCCGCCCCTGGCCCCCAATAGATTTAACTCTTGGCCCCCAGTAGATTTATAACAATCACACATTGTAAATTGTATTCAGTCCAATTTCAAAGGTTCTCACGGTCTTGACCAACTTAAGATAGTGAGTCCTGTAAAATCAAACAAGTTAAATACTTTCAACATGTAAAGACACAGAGTAAACATTTTTAACTGTATAAGGCATAGCAAGGAGAGACTAGAATAATGCAAATTCAGCCACCTTCAGCAATCATCAAACTTCTGCAGTTCAAGTTCAATATAATCTGAGACTGACAGTCTCCAGGTTTTCCAATTCCACCACTCCAGCTGGGCAGAGTATCCAGGGAAAACTTTCATCCCATGCCAACACTGCACTCCATGGCAGCCCTTTTGCACAGTCCTGGTATATCCAAAACATCTTCAGGTCTCCATGCAAACCATGGTCCATCTTCCAAAGGCTCTTCCAGCCTATTCCTGAGGGTCTTCATGCCTTGCCTCATGCCGCATCTCAGCAGCGGCTCCTGGAACCATGTGCAATTCATGACCACTCCATGCATTTTTCATGCTTCCAAAACTAATACCAGGTGTGCAGGACACAGCCATATTCTTAATCCAGGGACAAAATAAATCCTTCTCCAGTCAACTCTTTCCAAAAGAGTTTGCATTTCTAACAGTCTTTCCTCAGGCATCCTCTTCATTGTTTTAATGTAAAGCAGTCGGGCCACCTTCCTTCTACCTTTCTTAAGATTGCTAATGTGTTTGACAATAGCAGCTCCAGTAACCTAAAACCAGTCTCAGTGCCTCTAATTTTAACTTGCTTGAGGTTTTCCAACTTAAAATCTTAAGTCTCTCAGTCCGGTATCTTTAGCCAAGCACATCAGTCCATTGCAAATTTAACCTTGATCAAACTTTCTGGGCCTGGTAGCAGAACACAGCCATCCCTTATGCCAGTAGCCCAGTTCCAATAAAGTCCTCTGCAGTCTTTCCTTCCCCTTAGAAAGCTCATAAGCCAAACCTCGAAGTTCAATACTGTCTGCACTTAGCATTCTCAGACTCTCATCAGAATAGTCCATAAAACTTGGCTTACCACTCCAGAAGGCATCTTCAGTTGCAAGCACCAAGTCCATGCCCATTCCTCCAAAACAAAAGTTCCAAAAGATGAACATCCACATGATCTGGTTCATCTCACCCCACTCCTGGTACCACTTTACTGTAGCAGACAGCTTCAGGTTCGCTGAGATGAACTTCCAGACCAGGCACAATTATGGAGGAAGGGCTATTATTTATTAAAGCTTACAGATCCAGGGGAAGTTCCATAATGGCAGAAGAAGCTGGCCTGCCTTCACAGGGCCAAGCAGAGAGAGAAAAACCAACCAGCCACACAGCACAGCACACTTCAGGAACTCCCACTGGGCACACTTTGTATATCTTTACAATGGAATCTCAAACCCACCATCACACCTTAACATCTGCCCAGTGACATTGCCTCCAGGAATGCAGATGCAAACTATAAACTAATAAAACACTGAATATATTGGGGGCCATATATTCAAACTACCACAGAGGGCCAGCTCCATCGCCAGAGTGGGTTCCCGACAATAAGGCCAGCTGCAACCCCCATAGCCCAAGGTCCCCAGCCATGTCCAACAGCCCAGGCTAGCTTCCTCACAGTCCTAGCTCATGTTTAGCAATAGCCAACACCCCCACATACAAATAAATAAAAATTAAAAATATTTAATTAATTTATTTGAAAGAGAGAGAAGCAGATAGAAAGAGAGAATGGGCAATGCAGGGCCTCTAGCCACTGCAAACAAACTCCAGACGCATGTGCCCCTTGTGCATCTGGCTTATGATGGGTCCTGGGGAATTGAACCAGGGTCCTTAGGCTTCATAGGCAAATGCCTTAACCGCTAAACTATTTCCCGAGCCCTAAATAAAAAATTTTAGAAATTGGAGAGGGAGGTAAACTAACTTATCTTTCTGTACCTTAGGGTGCTTTTGAAAGGAAGAGACCTTATGATTGGTCCCTGTTCAATACTCTGTATCTTCGTGTCCGAGGGGATGGCCGGGCTTGGATGGTGACCATCAAGCAAGACACAGACTTTGTTCAGAAGAAAAATCAAATGTATAGTTACTTCATGTTTACCCGTGGGGGGCCCTACTGGCAAGAGGTCAAGGTAAATGTACAAGTCTTTTTGTTTATGCAGATCAGTTTTGTTGGGATTATGGTGCTTGTCATTTTCTTTTTTGTACTAATACTTTTGGAAGATGGAGGTAGAATGAGTAGAAAGAAGAGGACCTAAAGGGAGAGGCTTAAAAGACAAATGACTTTTTCTTTTGTTAATAAAAATGTGGCCTGAAGAGATGGCTTAGCAGTTAAGACACTTGCCTGCAAAACCTAAGGACCCATGTTCAACTCTCCAGGTCCCACATAAGCCAAACACACAAGGTTATGCAAGCATGCAAGGTCACACATGTGCACCAGCTGGCACATGAATTTGATTTCAGTGGCTGGAGTCTCTGGCGACTGTCTTGCTCTTGTCTTTCTTCTCATAAATAAATAACAAAATAACAGAAATGTTAGCCTACTAGCCAGTAAATTCATGTGTGTGAAGGTGCTCAAGATCCAATAATTTAGGACCTTGCACATGTTTGACAGGTGCACTGAGCTCCATCCACACTGTGCAGTAAATCTTTTGGGTAAGGTTACAGCCAGGTTCATGCTAAATCATAGATAAATCTCTGCTCTGTGTTCAAGTAGATGTTTTTTTTTCTGTTTCTACCATGTCACTTCTTCCAGGTAACTTTATTAAACTATCATCCATAGCTTAATAGGAAGGTTTGCTTAGGAGCAATAAATACTACATACTTGACAATCATAAAATTTTCTATTTACTTCTTGGTAGTATTTTTCTAAATGAGAAGGTGAAGCTTTAAGAAAGTATATGGCACTGAGCATGTAATCCTGTTACTTGAGAGGTAGGCTGGGCATAATGAATGATACCATCTTTTTTTTTTTTTTTCCAAGGTAGGGTCTGGCCCAGGCTGACCTGGAATTCACTATGCAGTCTCAGGGTGGCCTTGAACACTTAGCGATCCTCCTACCTCTGCCTCCCCAGTGCTGGGATTAAAGGCGTGCACTACCATGCTCAGCTACCTTTATTTTATTTTTCATGTAGAGACCCTTATTAAGAGTGAAACCATAGTAAAAGTTTGAATAACACTGTCAAAGGGCCATAGAGTATTTATCTTGTTTTTTTGGGGGGTGGGGTTGAGGAAGGGTCTCACTCTAGTCCAGACTGACCTGGAATTCACTATGTAGTCTCAGGTAGCCTCGAACTCATGGCAATCCAAAAACATTTTTTTTTGAGGTAGGGTCTCACTCTAGCCCAGGCTGATCTAGAACTCACTCTGTAGTCTCAGGGTGGTCTTGAACTCACAGCGATCTTCCTACTTCTGCCTCCCAAGTGCTGGGATTAAAGGCATGTGCCAGCACACACAGCTTTTGTTTGTTTTTGAAGCAGGGTCTTACACTATCCCAGGCTGACCTGGAACTCACTCTGTAGCTAAGGCTGGTCTCAAACTCATGGCAGTCCTCCTGCCTCAGCCTCCTAAGTGCTGGGATTAAAGTTTTGTGCCATTATGCCTGGCTTATTTTTAATTTTTAAAAAATATTTGTTGAGAGAAGAGAAAGAAAGAGAGAAATATGGATGTGCTAGGGTCTCATGCTGTTGTAAATGAATTCCAGGTACATGTGCTACTTTGTGTATTTGTCCATACTACAGAATTGAACCCCAGCCACTAGGCTTTGCAAGCAAGCACCTTTAACCACTGAGCAATCTCTCCAGCCCCTTATTTTTTATTTTTAAAAATTAAGCTGGATGTGGTAGCTCACACCTTTAATGTCAGCACCTGGGAGGCAGAGGTAGGAGGATCACCGTGTGTTCACGGTCACCCTGAGACTACATAGTGAATTCCAGGGCAGCCTGGGCTAGAGTGAGACCCTACCTCAAAAAACTAAAAAAAAAAAAATTCTTTTGGCTGGCATGATGGCTTAGTGGTTAAGAAACTTGCCTGCAAAGCCTAATGATGCAGGTTTTATTTCCCAGTACCCATGTAAAGCCAGATACACAAAGTGGCTCAGGTGTCTGGAGTTTGTTTGCAGTGGCTGGAGGCCCTGGCATGCCCATTCACTCTCTCCACTTGAAAATAAATAATTTTTTGTTTTGTTTTTTAAAATAATGTATTATTCTTTTGGTGATGTGTAGTATGTGTGTGTATGCACAGTGTAAGTATGTGCCTGGACAGGGGCACACACCCTGAGCACATTCATTTGGAGGCCAGAGTAGAATATCGTGTGTCCTCCTCTATTGCTCTTCCACTTTATTTTCCTGATACTTCATCTTTCCCTGAATCTTAGAGCTGCTGTTTTTCAATCAGACTGACCAGTGAGTCCCAGCAATTCTCCTGTCTTTGACCCCCTCAGGACTAGGGTTACAGTTAATAGACAGTGAATAGCTGGCTTGTTATGTGGGTGTTGGACAACAAACTCAGGTCTTGATGCTTGTGAAGCTTGTGAGCCATCTCCCTAGCCCTTGTTTATTTTTTATTTTTATTTTTTTGTTTTTTTTGAGGTAGGGTCTCACTCTGGTCCAGGCTGACCTGGAATTAACTATGTAGTCTCAGGGTGGCCTCGAACTCTCGGTGATCCTCCTACCTCTGCCCCCCGAGTGCTGGGATTAAAGGCTTGCGCCACCACGCCTGGCTTTTTTTTTTTTTTTTTTGTATTTATTTTTGTTTTTTTAAGGTAGGGTCATACTGTAGCCCAAGCTGATCTGGAATTCACTATGTAGTTTCAGGATGGCCTCAAATTTAGGGCAATCCTCCTACCTCTGCCTCTGATTTCTGGGATTAAAGGTGTGTGCCACCACACTGAACTTGGGTTTTTAAATTTTTTTTTCTATATTATTTATTTATTATTTATTATTTATTTATTTATATATTTATTTATTTATTTATTTGAGAGATAGAGAGAGAGACAGAATGGGCATGCTAGGGCCTCTAGTCACTGCTTACAAGCTCCAGACACACATGCTACCTTGTGCATTTGGCTTACATGGGGACTCCAATCTGGGTCCTTTGGCTTTGCATGTAAGTGCCTTCACCACTAAGCCATCTCTCCAGCCCCTGCCCTTTTTTTTTTTTTGTTTTTGTTTTTTGAGATAGGGTCTTGCTCTAGCCCAGACTGACCTGGAATTTACTATGTAGTCTCAGGCTGGCCTTGAACTCACTGCAATCCTCCTACCTTTGCTTCCCAAGTGCTGGAATTAAAGGCATGCCCTACCATGCCTGGCTGGTTTATGTTTTTATTTATATTTTTGACAGTGCTTGATGATTAAATTTAGAGCCTCATACATGCTCAGCCATCATATATATATATATATATATATATATATATATATCCCTACCCCTGGTTTTGTTTTTCTTTAAGGTCAAGGTCTCACTATATATAACCCAGGCTACTCTGGAACTCACTGTAGTCCCAGGCTGGCCTCAAACTCACAGTGATCCTTCTACCTGAGATGCCAGAGTGCTGGGATTAATGGTGTGCACCACCACACATGGCTTCTTGCCCTTGCTTTTTGAGAGAGTATCTTCTGTTATGGTGGCTTATATCCATGATTCCAGCTCTCAAACAAAACAGAGAGAGGTTCTTACTTTGTAACCTTGGGATCCTACTGCCTTTGCCTTCAGTGTGTGAAGATTATAGGCACTACCAAGCTGGGTTGTTGCCATTTGTTCTCAGAGATGTGGATTGAACCTAGTGAACTGAGGAAGTAATCTACTGCTAAGATAATCTCTACTCTGAACACTTTATTTATATAGGTTTTAAATATTTATTTTTTGAGACAGAATTTTATGTACCCCAGGTTGGCCTTGAACTTGCTGTGTAACTAAGAATGACTGATTCTCCTGCCTCAGCTTCCCAAGTGTTGGCATTACAAGCATGAGTGGTCACACGCAGCTGTAGTAAACTTTTTTTTTTAGTCTAATGTGGCCAGACTGGCCTTGGACTTATTGTATAGTGGAGGATAACTTTGAACTTTTAGTCCTCCTACCTCTACCTCACAAGTGCTGGGATTACAGGTGTATATCCCAGTGACCTGTTTTGTTTCTTTTTGTTTTTATTATTTACTTATTAATTATTATTATTATTATTTTTGAGGTAGGGTCTCACTGTAGCTCAGGCTGACCTGGAATTTACTATGTAGTCTCAGGGTGGCCTGGAACTCACAGCAATCCTCCTACCTCTGCCTCCCAAGTGCTGGGATTAAAGGTGTGTGCCACCACTCCTGGCTTTATTTACTTATTTTTGTTTTGGGGAGTAGGGTTTCATTCTAGTCCAGGCTGACTTGGAATTCACTATGTGTGGGTCTTCACCGTTTCCCGGGGTTGTTGGCCACCGACATCACAGGCAAGGGAGGGAGGAGTTGAGGGAGGGGAGAAGCAGGGTCCATCTTGGACCAGCAGGTGAGTGCGATGATGAAGACATGACAGGCAATGAACACCCAGGAGACCGTCTGATGGACAGCACTCGTTTATTCAAAAGGGGAGTGGGTTTATAAATACTTGGGGAAGGTTGAGACAGCACATACAAACTATATGGTGGTTGGATGCATAGTTTATGGGCTGTTCTCTAAGTGGCGGAAGAACCAGTAACTAGTAAAGCTGTGGGGGGAGGAGTTGTGAGAGAAGATAAGGGGAATGGCGGAAGGCTGTGACTTCAAAGACTGTGGGGGAGATGGTGGAAAGGCTATGTGACTTCAGCCACATAAAGGTCTCTTGGACAGCTAGCCACAAGGTCAGGAACTGTGGGGGGCAAAGTCTGACGTATGGAATGGTCAGAGCCTTTTGGGGTCCAGGGGGTGGGCCTTGCCAGTTCTGCCCACTCTGGGCGATGACAGGGCATACTACAACCTACAATGTAGGGAAGGCCAGTCACTGTCGCCAGGGACTCCTGATGATAGGGCCAGCTGCAACCCCACAGCCCAGGGTCCCCAGCCATGTCCAACAGTTCAGGCCAGCCTCCTCACAATCCCAGCCTGTTTTTAGCAATGCCAACAACTACATAGTCTTAGGCTGGCGTCAAGCTCACGGTGATCCTCCTACCTCTGCCTCCCGAGTGCCGGGATTAAAGGCATGCACCACCACACCCGGCTCTTTTTATTTTTATTTATTTATTTTTATTATTTTTTTAATACCAAAACTAGCTTTAATTTGTTCAAAGACACACAGCTGTGTAAAAACAGTTCTGGGAGTTTATTTTATTTTTTTATTTTTTCAAGGTAGGGTCTCACTCTAGCTCAGGCTGACATGGAACTCACTCTGTAGTCTCAGGGTGGCCTTGAACTCATGGTGATCCTCCTACCTAAGTCTCCTGAGTGCTGGGATTAAAGGTGTGTGCCACCATGCCTGGCTTATTTTATTTTTTATTTTTATAAGGTAGGGTCTCACTGTAGCTCATGCTAACATGGAACTCACTCTGTAGTCCCACGTTGGCCTCAAACTCTTAGTGATCCTCCTAGTGCTGGGATTAAAGGTGTGCACCACCATGTTTGGCCTTCTTTTTTTTATTTGAGAGAGAGAGAGAGAGAGAGAGAGAGAGAGAATGAGAATTGGTGTACTGGGGCTTAGCCTCTGCAGTTGAACTCCAGACACTTGTGCCACCTAGTGGGCACGTGTGACCTTGTACTTGCTTCACATTTGTGTGTCTGGCTTATGTGGGAGCTGGAAAATCAAACATGGGTCCTTAGGCTTCACAAGCAAGTGCCTTAACTGCTAAGCCATCTTTCCAGGCCTTGACTTTCTTCTTATCATTTATGTTTACAAATATGTATTATGTGTGTATATGGGCACATGTGTGCTATGGCTTATGTATGGAGGTCAGAAAATAACCCTGGGCTGGAGGGATGGCTTAGCAGTTAGGGCGCTTGCCTGCAAAGCCAAAGGACCTAGGTTCAATTCCTCAGGACCCATGTAAACTGGATGCACAAGGTGGCACATGCATCTGGAGTTCATTTTCAGTGGCTGGAGGCCACTGCATCTCTCTCTCAAATAAGTAAAAATAATAAATAATTTATAAATAAATAAATAAATAAAACCCTGACTTCTTGATCCTCTCCTTTTAACCTTGTTTTTAGACAGGCTCTCTCTTACATTTTGCTGCTTGCAAAGGTCAGACTAGCTGGCATACAAACTTTGGGATTATCTGACTCTGCCAATTACTGTAGATAAGTTGAAATTACAGATTGTTGTCCACTATATTCTGATTTTACATGAGTCAAGTCATTAAATTTCCACACCAAGCACTTTTAGTCATGGAGTCATCTCCCTAGCCACTTGTTTTCCTTTTGAGTCACAGTTCTCTGTGTAGTCTAGTCTGTCATCAAACTTGTGCCTTTACCTCCCATGTGGTATGTACTATCATGCTCAGCTTCCTTTTTTTTGTTGTGTGTATTATGTGGATGCATGTGCACATACCATGCATAGTATGGCTGAAGATGTCAGGACAACTTCAGGTGTCAGTCCTTGCCTTCTACCTTTGATGGAGGGTCTTCTGTTCACTGCTGTGTTCACCAGGATAGCTGGCCTGTCAGCTCCTGGGGATTCTCCTGCCTCTGTCTTCCTTCTTACCATAGGTGCACTGAAATGATCAAGCTTTGTATGGGTTCTGAAGATTAGAGCTGTGGTACTCACACTTGCATAGAAAGCACTGTATCTCCACTGAGCCATCTTCTAGGTCCTTATTTTCATTTTTGTTTTTGCTAGGTAGGGTTTCACTCTAGCCACAGTTGTCCTGGAATTCACTCTGGAGTCTCAGGCTGACCTCAAATTCACAGTGCTCCTCCTACCTTTGCCTCCTGAGTGTTGGGATCAAAAGGTGTGAGTCACCGTGCTCAGCTTTTTAAAATTTTTACCATTAGAAAAAGTTGTATCTATGAATGAGATGATGGCAGCAGCTGGAGACCCTGGTGTGCCCATTCTCTCTCACTGTGCTGGGCGTGGTAACCCAGACCTTTAATCCCAGCTGAGGTGGGAGTATCACTGTGAGTTAGAAGCCATCCTGAGACTAATTCCAGGTCTGCCTGGTCTAGAGGGAGACCCTACTTTGGGGGAAAAAAAAACTGGACATGGTGGTGCACACCTTTAATCCCGGCACTGGGGATGCTGAGGTAGAATGATCATTGTGAGTTGGAGGCCACCCTGAGATTACCTAGTGAATTCCAGGTCAGCCTGGCCTAGAGAGAAACCCTACCTTTAAAAACAAAAACAAAACAAAACAAAAAAAATAAATAGTTGTACATACATACGTACATATATATGCACATCCTCATATGTGTGCATTACTTATATGTGTACCTTTGGTCTTGGGGTATAGTGCTCATGGACGGTGTTCCCTACTATTCATAATTCCCTGGTTTCAATCCTCATTCAGCACTTCAAATACAACAAAAAAATCCAGAAATTTTTATCTTTAATTCAAACAGCTAGCTATTTCTCATACCTATGTTGATTTATTTCCTTATTTATTGAAACTGTTTTGCTATGTTGCCAGGCAAGTTTTGAACTACTGGGTTCAGGTAGTCTCAGTCTCCTGAATAACTAGGACTATAGTTCCGAGCTTATATAACGTGTTTATAAACGAAATGTAAACTGTTCTTTTATTTCCAACAAATGCCTCAATTGCTTATGTTCCAGCTATGAAATAAATGGTCTCTTCTTTCAGATTCCTTTTTCTAAATTCTTCTTCTCGAATCAAGGAAGAATCCGAGATGTCCAGTACCAGCTTGTGCTTGACAAGGTGACAAACATTTTCCTGTACTTTTCACTCAGAACAGTATCATCGTTAGTGAAACAGAACTCTTTTGAGGGCTAGTCAGTCTGTTTTGGAAGACAAGTAGATGAATGATTAAAATTCCTATTCAGGGGCTGGAAAGATGGCTCAGCAGTTAAGTCACTTGCCTGCAAAGCCTAAAGACCCGGGTTCGATTTCCTAGTGCTCATGTAAAGCCAGATGCACAAAGTGGCACATGCATCTGGAGTTCATTTTCAGTGGTTAGAGGACTTCATGTGCCCATTCTCTCTCTGTGTCTGCCTCTTCTCTCTCTCTCTCTCTCTCTCTCTCATAAATAAATGAAATAAAGCCGGGCATGGTGGTGCATGCCTTTAATCCCAGCAATTGGGAGGCAGATGCAGGAGGATCACCAAGAGTTCAAGGTTACCCTGAGACTACATAGTGAATTCCAGGTCAGCCTGAGCTAGAGTGAGACCCTACCTCCAAAAAACAAAAAACAAAAACAAACAAACAAAAAATAAATGAAATATATATATATATTTTAATATTTATTTTAATTCCTGGGCTGGAAAGATAAGATGCCTTAGCAGTTAAGGCACTTGCCTGCAAAGCCAAAGGACTCAGGTTCGATTCTCCAGTGCCCATGTAAAGCAGATGCACAAGGTAGCACATGCATCTGGAGTTCATTTGAGTGGCTAGAGGCCCTGGCATGCTTATTCTCTTTCTTGAGTAAATAAATAAATAAAATATTTTATTTTGTTTTTTGGTTTTTGGAGGTAGGGTTTTACTCTAGTCCAGGCTGACCTGGAATTCACTATGTAGTCTCAGAGTGGCCTCAAACTCACTGCAATCCTCCTACCTCTGCCTCCCAAGTACTGGGATTAAAGGCATGTGCCACCATGCCCGGCAAATAAAATATTTTTAAATTTTTCCTGCTCAGAACATCTGTGTTAGATGTTGACAGATGATGACTCAAACTTGTCTTTTGAGACAAACCTCCAATCTATAAGAATGTTAGTATGATTATCTTTATAGTGTGTCTAAATTTTTTTAAATATATATATATTTATTTATTTTAGAGAGAGAAAGGGAGAATGGGTGTGCCAGGGCTTTTAACCACTGCAAATGTACTCCAGATGCATGTGCCACTTTGTGTATGTGGCTTTACATGGGTACTGGGAATCGAACCTGGGTCCTTAGGCTTTGTAGGCAAGTGCCTTAACTGCTGAGCCATCTCTCCAGCCCCAGTATGTTGACCTTTCTACATTTTATGTTAACTTTAAGAGTTCAGAAGAGCTTCAAGGGATCTCTCCATTAGGAATCCATGTTGTCCTTAGTTGGCTTAAGTGGAACCACTTAAAGGGGGGGACAATCAGCTGGATATAATAGTACATGCCTATAACCCCAGCACTTGGGAAGTGAAAGCAGGAGGATCAGCAGTTCAGGCTAACCTAGGCTATATGAGAGAGTTTGGTTGGGGACAGTCTTTTATTCACTCTTATCATTTGCTATAGCAAATGCAAAGTATTATACTCTCCTGATGCTCAGGTTGTAAAGACTCATTTGTAGTAATTACCCCTGGAACCACATCAGTATAAAACTGTATACCTTTTTTATTTTTTATTTTTGGTTTTTCAAGGTAGGGTCTCACTGTAGTCCAGACTGACCTGGAATTTACTCTGTAATCTTGGGGTGGCTTTGAACTCGTGGCGATCCTTCTACCTCTGCCTCCGGAGTGCTGGGATTAAAGGCATGTGCCACCACGCCCGGCTTAAAAATGTATTAAATTTTAGGACTGGAGAAGATCGCTTAGTAGTTAAGGCTTTTGCCTGCAAAGCCCAAGGACTCTGGTTCAATTCTCCAGGACCCATGTAAGCCAGATGCACAAGGAGGTACATGCATCTGGTGTAGCTGGAGGCCCTGGCACGCCCATTCTCTCTCTCTCACTCTTTCTCTACTTCTTTCTTGCTCAAATAAATAAATAAATAAATAACTAAATAAATAAATAACTAACTAAATAAATAAATAAATAAAGGAGCCAGGCGTAGTGGTGCGTGCCTTTAATCCCAGCACTTGGGAGGCAGAGGTAGAAGGATAATCATGAGTTCAAGGCCACCCTGAGAATAGTGAATTCCAGGTCAGCTGGGGCTAGAGTAAGTCCCTGCCTTGAAAAATGAAAAACAAAAAACAAAACAAGGGCTGGAGAGCTGGCTTAGTGGTTAAGGCGCTTGCCTACAAAGCCAAAGGATTCAATTCCCCAGGACCCATGTCAACCAGATACACAAGATTGGCGCATGCATCTGGAGTTTGTTTACAGTGGCTGGAGGCCCTGACATGCCCATTCTTTCTCTCTCTCTCTTCCTATGTCTTTCTCTCTCTCAAATAAATAAATAAATAAAAATAATAAAATAGTTTTAAATGTATAAAATTTTAATCAATTTGTTTTAAATTTAGATCTCTTCTATAGGATTCACCCTAGCTGATAAAGTGGATGGTCCATTCTTTCTGGAAATAGATTTCATTGGAGTGTTTACTGATCCAGCCCACACGGAAGAATTTGCTTATGAAAATTCTCCAGATCTTAACCCAAGACTTTTTAAATAGAGAAGAACTTTTGGCAGTCATGTGTTACTAAGTCAAAGGCAAGTAGCACCCAAATAATACAAATAAATAAAGTATTTCTGCTATTGTTGTTGTTGTTATTTTATTTGTTTTCCTCCCATTTTCTGTTGTGATGGGTTTGAAATTGAACCCAGGGCCTTATGTCTGCTAGTCTGTTAGACAAGTATAAGCTATACTCTCAGCCCAAAGCATTTGTTTTATGGCATCCAATGAATGCTGGTTGGTCCTTCCTTCATTCTCTTCCTTTCCTTCCTTCTTCCTCCTTTCCTTCCTTCCCTCCCTCCCTTCCCCTTCCATTCCTTCTCTCCCTCTTCCCTCCCTCTCCTTCCTTCCCTCCCTCCCTTCCCTTCCTTCCCTCTCTGTTTTCCCTTCCCTTCCTTTTTCTTCCCCTTCCTCCCCTTCCTTTTCTTTAATATTTTTAGTTATTTGCAAGCATGGAGGGGTACAGACACAGAGAGTTAGAGAGAGAGCAGATGGATGTGCCAGGGTCTTCAACCACTGCAGATGAACTCCAGACACATGCACTACTTTGTGCATCTGGCTTTATGTGGGTGCTGGGGAATTGAACTTGATCCTTTGGCTTTTTAGGCCAGAGCTGCTGAGCCATCTCTCCAGCTCTGGTGCATCTGGAGTTCGTTTGCAGTGGCTGGAAGCCCTGACATGCCCATATTCTCTCTCTCTCTCCCTTTCAAATAAATAAATTAAAAAAAAAAAAGACAAGGCTCATTGCTATTGCTGAAACAGAGTGGATAAGGGAAACATGGCAAGAAGCCAGGTTCTGAGGTTTGCTGTAGCTCATAAAACTCAAGTGCTTCTGGAACAGTGCTATGGTCATAAATTTTTTTTTTTTTTGTCATGAAGGCTTTTATTAGCAGCTCCTTTTGGAACCCTTATGTTAGTGGGCAGTTTAAAGCAAGGAGTCTCTGAGATGACTGTTGATGGTTTTCTATCACTCTTTTATAGGTTTCTTCTGTTACTACTCATCTTTGAGGAAAAGACACTACTAAACAATATTAAGATGGGGCTAGAAGATGGATCTGTAGTTAAAGGCACTTAATAGCAAAGCCTAATGGCCTGGGTTCAGTTCCCTAGTACCCATATAATGCCAGATGCACAAAAGTGGCACATGTGTCTGGAGTTCCTTTGAAGTGTCAGGAGGCCCCATACACCCATATTCACTCTCTCAGATAAATAAAAATATTTTAAAAGTGCTTCACACCTTTAATCCCAACACTCAGGAGGCAGAGATAGGAAGATCACTGTGAATTCAAGGCCAGCCTGAGACTACATAGTGAATTTCAGGTTAGCCTGGGCTAGAGTAAGACCCTACCTTGAAAATTAAAAAAATAAAAAAGGGGCTGAAGAGATGGCTTTGTGGTTAAGGCACTCACCTGCAAAGCCAAAGGACCCAGGTTCCATCCCCCAGTACTCAATGTAATCCAGATGCACAAGGGGAACGCATGCATCTGGAGTGCATTTGCAGTGGCTAGAGGCACAGGTGTGCCCATTCTTTCTCTATCTCCTCTCTATCTCTCTCTCTCTCTGCTTGCAAAAAAATAAATAAAATTTAAAAATAAATAAAAAATAATATTGCCAGGTGTGGTGGCGCACGCCTTTAATCCCAGCACTTGGGAGGCAGAGGTAGGAGGATCGCTGTGAGTTCGAGGCCACCCTGAGACTACAAAGTTAATTCCAGGTCAGCCTGGGCCAGTGTGGTGAGACCCTACCTCGAAAAACCAAAAAAAAAAAAAAAAAAAAATTAACATAAATATGTTGTAGATGTCACTGGAAAATGAGATAGCTACTTAGCTTGTTTTCCAAAGACACATTAACTTTACTATTTACTTTGTAGTGGCTTCTACAGATTAATTAGATTAGGGCTGGAGAGATATCTTAGTGGTTAAGGCACTTGCTTGCAAAGCCTAAGGATCCAGGTTTGATTCCACAGTATCCACATAAGCCAGATGCATAAGATGGTGCATGTCTGGAGGTCCTGGTGCCCATTCATTCCCAAATTTCCATCAGCTGGGAACCTAGCATTCAGATCACATAAGTTTATGGAAGGCACCTGAATCAAATCATCACATTTCACCCCTGGCCTCCATAAACTGATAACCATCCATGATGTAAAATACAATGCATTCAGTCCAACTTTAAAAGTCCCCATAGTTTTTATCAATCCTAATGATTTTTCAAACATTCCCATAGTCCAAGATCTTTTAACTGAGCCATAATACCAAAAAATCCCCCTCAAACCCATAATGGCATAGAATAAACACACTGCAAAAGATGGCATTGGGCATAACAAAGAAATAATAAATACAAGATTTAAAACATCCACAGCAAACATCAAACTCTGTAGCTCCAACAACTCTAGCCAGTGACAAGTCTCCATGTCTGCTAATTCTAACCAGCAGCAAGTCTCTGGAGTTCCAATTCTCCCCTTCAGCTAGGCTACTCACAGTCTGGGAAAACTTCATCTGTGGCTGGCAGCTATTCTTAACAGCCATCTCGTGGTCCTGGCATCTCCATTGGGTCTCCCCTACAACCCCCAGTCCATCCTCATGGCTCCATCGGGTCTCCATTCAGGCATCCAGCAATCCTGCTTCATGTTGCCATGGCCATTTCCAAAACACAAGACGGTGCTGCAAATTCAATGATCCTCTCTTTCCTTTCTTTTTTATACTTCACAATACCAGGTGGGGTGCCAATTTGTTAATCCAGGGTGGAATAAAACAGACTTGGAAGAATAGGACACTCCTTCAGCATTCAGGCCCCTTCCAAAGAGTCACATTCTTCCTGTTGTTCCAGTGCAGGTCAGCTGGCCCAATCTCAATGGTTGTAATCTCTCAATTGCAGCTGAATGGGCAGCAGTTTCATGCAAAGATTTCATTTTTTCTGTGCCATATCCTCTGCTCACACCAGTCCACTTCTACACAATGGAACCCTGAACAAATTCTCAGGACACGGCCATAATAGCAAGTGTCTCACACAAACTGCTTCTAGCCCAGTCCAGGCAAATCTCTTTCTCACCCCACAAGCCAAACCTCACAGTCCATAGTTCTTACTGCACTCAAATCTTTCAACTCTGACCAAAATACTCCATCAAACTGTACTTACAGAACTGCAAGGTGTCTCTTAGGCCAAGGTTTCAAATCCTTCCACATTCCTCTTGAAAATCATCTCCAAACGGCCAAAGCCACACAGTCAGGTGTCTAGCAGCAATCCCACTCCTCTAGTACCAACTTTACATTTGCAGTCAGGTTCACACTGCTGGCAGGAATCACCCGACCAAGAGCAGCTTGTGCGAAAAAAGGTTTATTTCCAGGGGAAGCTCCATGATGGCAGGGGAAAACGACAGCATGAGCAGAGGGTGGACATAACTTCCTTGCCAACATCAGGTGGACAAAAGCAACAAGAGAATGTGCCTCCAAAATCCATGTTGTATGCTTGCATATTATCATTGAGATAAGGTTTCTCTGTTGCCTAAACTAGTTTCCAACTCTTTGGTTCATGTGCTCCTCCCATTTCAGCCTTCTGGGATGTTAGAAGCATGTCCCCATATCTAGCTTATAATTTTCTTTCCTTTTTTCATTCTTTTTTTTCAGTGTAGGGTCTGGCTCTAGCCCAGGCTTACCTGGAATTCACTATATATCTCAGGGTGGCATTGTATCCTGCTACCTATGCCTCCTGAGTGCTGGGATTAAAGGCGTGTGCCACCACGCCTGGTTCTTAATTATATTTTCTTAATTTATTTATTTAGTCTGGTTTTT
The DNA here is from genome assembly GCA_036365145.1 of Orientallactaga sibirica. NCBI lineage: Eukaryota > Metazoa > Chordata > Mammalia > Rodentia > Dipodidae > Orientallactaga > Orientallactaga sibirica. The sequence goes on from JAEOAD010000006.1 coordinate 57,562,111, forward strand.
CAAGGTAGGGCCTTGCTCTAGCCCAGGCTGACCTGATCTGGAATTCACTATGTAGCTTCAGGGTGGCCTTGAATCTTCCTACCTCTGCCTCCCAAGTGCTGGGATTAAAGGCATGTGCCACCATACCAGCAATATAATTATCTTTTTTTTTTTGGGGCCAGCCCAATGGACTGGCCTTTTTTTAATGTGAGAGAGAAACAATTGGTGTGCCAGGGCATCCAGCCACTATAATCAAACTCCAGATGCATGTGCCACCTTGTGTTCATGTATGGCCTTGTGCACTTGTGTCACTTTGTGCATCTGGGTTATGTGGGATATGGAGAGTTGAACATGGGTCCTTAGGCTTTGCAGGCAAGCACCTTAACCAATTTGCCATCTCTCCAGCTTTATTTTATCACTCCTATCCAACACACCCTAATTATCTTTTTAAAAACCATCATTTGAGAACTGGAGAGATGGCTTAGTGGTTAAGGCACTTACCTGCAAAGCCAAAGGACCCAGGTTCGATTCCCCAGGGTCCACGTAAGCCAGATGCACAAGGGGGTGCACGCATCTTGGGTTCATTTGCAGTGGCTGGGGGCCCTGGTGTGCCCATTCTCTCTCTCTCTACCTGTTTCTGTATCTCTCTCTCTCAAGTATAAAGAATTTAAGTTTAAAAAAAACAGGGCTGGAGAGATGGCTTAGTGGTTAAGGAGTATGCCTGCGAAGCCTAAGGACCCCGGTTGGATTCTCCAGGTCCCACGTAAGCCAGATGCACATGGTGGCACATGCGTCTGGAATTCGTTTGCAGTGGCTAGAGGCCTGGCATGCCCATTCTCATTCTCTCTCTCTGTCTCAAATAAATAAATAAATAAATAAATAAATAAATAAATAAATAAATAAATAAATAATCTTTAAAAAAAAACAAAGCCAGGTGTGGTGGCACATGCCTTTAATCTCAGCACTCGGGAGGCAAAGGTAGGAGGATCGCCATGAGTTCGAGGCCACCCAGAAACTACACAGTGAATTAGGTCAGCCTGGGCTAGAGTGAAACTCTACCTGGAAAAAAAAAAAAAATTGAGAGAAAGGGAGGGAGAGAAGCACTAGGTACATAAAGGAACTGCAAGCCAGGCGTGGTGGCGCACGCCTTTAATCCCAGCACACAGGAGGCAGAGGTAGGAGGATCACTGTGAGTTTGAGGCCACCCTGAGACTACAGAGTGAATTCCAGGTCAGCCTGGACCAGAAAGAAACCCTACCTCGAAAAACCAAAAAAATAAAAAAATAAAAAAAGGAACTGCAGACACCTATCACTTTGTGCATCTGGCCTCAAGTAGGCACTGGGGAACTGAACCTGGGCTGGCAGGTCTTCCAAGCAAGTCCCTCCAACTGGTTAGTCATCTCCCCAGCCTATAATTATTTTTAAATTTTGTTGTTGTTGTTGTTGTTGCTTTGAGGTAGGGTTTCACTCTTGTCCAGGCTGACCTGGAATTCACTATGTAGTCTCAGGGTGGCCTTGAACTCACAGTGATCCTCCTACCTCTGCCTCCCAAGTGCTGGGATTAAAAGCATGCGCCACCACACCTGGCCTCTTTAAATTTTTTAAAAAAGAAATAGGGTACACTCCTTTAAAAATATTTTATTTATTTATTTGAGAGAGAGAGAGGGGGAGAATGGGCATGCCAGAGTCTCCAGCCACTGCAAACAAACTCCAGACACGTGCATCCCCTTGTGCATCTGGCTAACATGGGTCCTGGGGAATCAAACTTAGGTCCTTTGGCTTTGTAGGCAAATGCTTTAACTGCTAAGCCATCCCTCCAGCCCAAGGCACACACCTTTAATCCCAGCATTTGGGAGGTGAAGGTAAGAGAATCGCTGTGTGTTTGAGGCCAGCCTGACACTGCATAGTGAATTCCAGGTCAGCCTGGAAAACCACACCACCCCATGTTTTTTTTTTGTTTGTTTGTTTGTTTTGTTTTTCGAGGTAGGGTCTCACTCTAGCCCAGGCTGACCTGGAATTCACTATGTAATCTCAGGGTGGCCTCGAACTCACAGCGATCCTCCTACCTCTGCCTCCCGAGTGCTGATATTAAAGGTGTGTGCCACCACGCCTGGTCAAAAAAAATTTTTTTAATTCATCCATTATTTATTTATTTATTTATTTGAGAGTGACAGAGAGAAAGAGGCAGAGAGAGAATGGGTGTATCAGGGCCTCCAGACACTGCAGACAAACTCCAGATGCATGTGCCACCTTGTGCATCTGGTTTACATGGGTACTGGGCACCGAACCTCAAGCTGGGGTCCTTAGGGTTCACAGGCAAGTGCTTAACTGCTAAGCCATCTCTCCAGCCCTAATTCATTCATTTATTTGCAGGCAGAGAGAGACACAGAAGACAGATAGAATGGGCACTCCACGTCCTCCAGTTGCTACAAATGAATTCTAGGTACATGTAGCACTTTATGCATATGGCTTTATGTGGGTACTGAGGAATTGAATCCAGGTTGTTAAGCTTTGCAGGCAAGCACCTGAACCATTGAACCATCTCTCCAACCCTTATCTTTAAATTAAAAATAATTTGCTGGAGAGATGGCTTAGCATTTAAGGCACTTGCCTGTGAAGCCTAAGGACCCAGGTTCGATTCTTCAGGTCCTATGTAAACCAGATGCACAAGATGGCACATGCATCTGGAGTTTGCAGTGACTAGAGGCCCTGGTGTGCCAAATCTCTCTTTCTTTCGCCCTCTCTCTCACACATAAAAAAAAATTTAAGCCAGGCATGGTGGCGCACGCCTTTAATTCCAGCACTCCGGAGGCAGAGGTAGGAGGATCACCATGAGTTTGAGGCCACCCTGAGACTACATAGTGAATTCCAGGTCAGCCTGAGCTAGACTGAGACCCTACCTCGAAAAACCAAAAAAAAAAAAAAAAAAAAAAAAAAAAAAAAGAAAAGAAAAAAAAAATTAAAAAGGTGGCTGGAGAAATGGCTTAGCAGTTAAGGTGTTTGCTGTGAAGCGAAAAGATCCTGGTTCTATTCTCAAGGACCCATGTAAAACAGATGCACAAGGGGCACATGCATCTGAAATTCGTTTGCAGTGGCTAGAAGCTCTGGTGTGCCCATTCTCTCTGTCTTCCTCTCTTCTCTCTCTCTCTCTCTGCTTGCAAATAAATAAATAAATTTTTAAAAACTAAATTAAAAATAATGTACTTGGGGGCTGGAGAAATGGCTTAGCAGTTAAGGTGTTTGCCTGTGAAGAGAAGGACCCAGGTTCGATTCTCCAGGACCCATGTAAGCCAGATGCACAAGGGGCACATGCATCTGAAGTTCATTTGCAGTGGCTAGAGGTCCTGGCATGCCCATTCTCTCTCTGTCTGCCTCTCTTCTCTCTGTCTGCTTGCAAATAAATAAATAAATTTTTAAAAATCATTTAAAAATAATTTACTTGGGTGTTTGTTTGTATGTGTGTATGGGTGTACCAAGGCTTCTTGCTGCTAATACTTGTGCCACTCTACATTTGGCTTACATGGATGGTTTGGAAATTGAACCTGGGCTGGCAGGATTTGCAAGCTAGTACCTTTAACTGCTGAGCCATCTTCCCAGCCCCCTATTTGTGCATGTATGGGCCAGTGAGTCACGGCATGTAAGTGGAGGTCAGAGGCCAACTTTGAGGTGTCAGAGTAGCTGACCTGAGGTTAGGATTCTCCTGGCTCTGCCTCATTGTTTTTTGCAATCACAAATGCATGTACTGCTTTGTATCTGGCTTTAAGTGGGTGTTGGGGAATTGAGCTAGGGTTAGTAGGCTTTGCAAGCAAACACCTTTAATCTCTGAGCATTCTCCCCAACTCCTCAATTGGGATTTTGATAGGAATTGTATTTGATCTATGTATCAATTTTGGGAGTATCTTCATCTTATTGTTGCCTTTTAATTCATAGATATGTCTTTGCCAATTATTTTGATGTTTTTTGATTTCATTTGGCCATATTTTATACTATATAAATATTCACTACTCATTGGATATGAAATATCTTTCAAAGGTTTATGTGCTAAAGATTTGATTCCAGCCTGAGGTTATTGGACTATAGTAAAACCTTTAAGAGGTGAAGTCTAGTGTAAGGAAATTGGATCACTGGAGTCTGCCCTTGAGAAAGCTATTGACACCATGGCCCCTTTTTTTTTCTTTTTCTTCTTCTTTTTTTTCAGAGGTAGGGTCTCGCTCTAGCTCAGGCTGACCTGGAATTCACTATGTAGTCTCAGGGTGGCCTAGAACTCACTATGATCCTCCTATCTCTGCCTCCTGAGTCCATGTGCCAGTAGGTGAACAGTGCTCTGCCATATCTCCTGCCACAGTATACTGCGCAAATGTACTGATACCAACCAACAGGGCCAACCATACACTTAAGAAACCTCTGGCTGGGAGTGGTGGTACATGCATTCGGGAGGCAGTTTGAGGCCAGCCTGGATCCTACAAAGTGAGCCAAAGCAAACCTGTTTTTTTTTTTTTTAAACTTATTTTTTATTTTTCAAGGCAGGGTTTTGCTCTAGCCTAGGCTGATCTGGAATTCACTATGTAGTCTCAGGGTGGCCTTGAACTCAGAGCAATCATCCTACCTCTACCTGCAGAGTGCTAGGATTAACTGTATGCACCACCACACCAGGTTTGGTGATCTTTTCTATTTTATGGACAAGTCTGAGAAACATTGTTGTTAGTTCTTCCATGAAGGTCTGGTAAAATTCAGTGAATCCATCTGGGCCTGGACTTTTGTTTAATTGGGAGTTTTTTTTTTTTTTTTTATAACTGCAGAGAACTCCATACTTGTTATAGTTCTATTTAAATGGTTTATCTCATCTTGATTTAATTTTGGTAGGTCGTATGAATTTAGGAAATCATCCATTTCTTTCAGATTTTCTAACTTAGTGTTCTTAAAGTATGTCCTTATGATTTTCTGAATTTCTTTGGTATCTGTTGTAATGGTGCCTTTTTCATCTCTAATTTTATTCATTTGTATCTCTCCCCTGTTTCTTTGGTTAGACTTGCTAAGGATTTATCAATTTTGTTTAATCCTGTCAAAGAACCAACTCTTTGTTTCATTGATTCTTTGTATTTTTTTGGTTTTATTTCATTACTTTCTGTCCTAATCTTTATTTATTATTTCTTCTTGTCTACTGATTTTTTTTTTTTTTTTTTGGTTTTTCGAGGTAGGGTCTTACTCTAGCTCAGGCTGACCTGGAATTCACTATGTAGTCTCAGGGTGGTCTAGAACTCATGGCAATCCTCCCACCTCTGCCTCCTGAGTGCTGGGATTAAAAGCATGTGCCACCACGCCTGGCTTTTTTGATTTCTTCATCATTCATCAATCAGTATTGTACTGTTGAGTCTCCATGATTTTGTGTATGTTTTGTAGTTTTTCTTGTTGCTGATTTATAGTTTAATCCCATTGTGATCAGATAGAGTACAAGGAATTATTTCAATTTTCCTGTATTTGTTAAGATTTGCTTTGTGTCCTATATGGTCTATTTTAGAGAATATTCCATGTGCTGCCAAGAAAAATGTATATTCTGCAGCATTTGGATGGAATGTTCTGTAGATATCTGTTAGGTTCATTTGTTCTATGACATCATTTAATCCAGATGTCTGTTTATTTTTTGCCAGTATAACCTGTCTATTGATGAGTGGGTTATTGAAGTCACCCACTATAATTGTGTTTGGTGTTATTTGTGACCTTAAGTCTAATAGCATTTGTTTGATGAAATTGGGAGCACCCATGTAAGGTGCATATATGTTTAGAACTATAATGTCTTCCTATTGAAATTTTCACTTAGTCAATATAAAGTGACCTTCTTTAATCTTTCCTCACTGATGTTGGTTTGAAGTCTATCCTGTCAGATATTAGGTAGCAACACCTGCTTGTTTCCTAGGCCCATTTGCTTGCAACACCATTTTCCATCCTTTCACTCTAAGATAGTGTCTGTCTTTTATGGAAGGTGAGTTTCTTAAAGGCAACAAACTGGAGGATCCTGCCTTTTAATCCAATCTATAAGTCTGTGTGTCTTTTGGTTGGGCCAGTGAGGCCATTGATATTATGAGTTATTATTGAAAGGTATGTATTTATTCTTGCCATTCTTCTTGTTTTCTCGCCCTTCTTGTTTTGTACTCTTCCTTTACTCTCTTGCATTAACTATTATTTGAGTATGGTTTATTTTTGCCTGTTTTGTCATGTGTGTGCTTTGTGTTCTCTTCAGCATGAAGAATCTCTTCAAGTATTTTCTATAGAGCTGGCTTAGTGGTCATATATTCCTTTAGCCTGTCTTTGTTGTGGAATGTCCTTATTTCTCCATCAATCTGGATAGATAGCTTTGCAGGATAAAGTAACCTTGGTTGACAGTTGTTTTCTTTCAGAACTTGGAATACATCACTCCAAGCCCTTCTGGCTTTTTAAGCTTGTGTTGAGTAATCTGCTGTTATCCTGTTTTGCTTTTTCATTCTATATGCTTTCAATATATTTTCTTTGGTTTGTGTGTTTGGTAGTTTAATTATAATATGGTGAGGAGAGGTTTTTTCCAGGTTTTGTCTGTTTGGTGTTCTAAAGGCTTCCTGTATCTGCATTGGCATCGCTTTCCCAATTCGGGGGAAATTTTCTTCTAGGATTTTGTTGAACACACCAACTATGTCTTTGGAGTGAAATTCTTCTCCTACTATACCCTGAATTTTTATGTTTGATCTTTTCATAGTGTCCTGAATATCTTGAAATTCCCATTCATACCTTCCTATTAGCTTGTCTTTGTTGGACTGTATTAGATCTTTCACCTGGTCTTCTAGTTTAGAAATTCTGTTCTCCCCTTCATCCATTCTATTGGTGAGACTGTCTACAGAGTTTTTTTTTTTTTTCTTTTTTGACTGACTGTGTTTTTCATTTCTAGTACTTCTGATTGGTCTTTCTTCAGTATTTCTATTTCCTTACTCATGTCTTATATTGACCGTCTCATTTCATTAAATTGGTTTCCTGTGTCTTTGATTCCTTTGAACATAGTTATAATCTTTTGAAATCTTTTTAAGGCATTTCTTTTACATTAGTCTCATTGGAGGTCATTTCTGATGAATTTATAATTTTGGGGGGAACAATATTGACTTGATTTTTTTTTTTTTTTTTTTTTTTTTTTGGTTTTTTGAGGTAGGGTCTCACTCTGGTCCAGGCTGACCTGGAATTCACTATGTAGTCTCAGGGTGGCCTCAAATCTTGGCGATCCTCCCACCTCTGGCCTCCTGAGTGCTGGGATTAAAGGTGTGTGCTACCATGCCCTGCTCTCTTTTTTTTTTTTGTTTTTGTGTTTCTTATAGTACAATGTAGAGGTTTTTGCATCTTGGGTTAGTTTGATGCTTGGATTTTCTAATTATCTGAAATAATCTTGGATGTATAAATCTGATGTTATATATCTTCTGGATAGGAGGTTAAGATGCCAGTTGTGGCTCTTAAATGACTCTCAGAGCAACAGTGAAAGTGACCCTACATATTGGGTTAGGCTGGGTGGAACAAAATACAGGCAAATTCTAAAATTCCACTGAACAATATACACATTCAGTCAAAACCAGCACAGAATATTTGTGTAAGAGTGGGTATAAAAACAAACAGATCTAACAAAGTCAAAGTCTCTAAGGATGTGTGTTGCACCACACCCTTAACCTGTCAACTGAGATTTCTGGTTTGTAAATTTTGCAGATCAATCTGTGGCTGAGTGAGACTCTGCCCTCACAAATGACAGAAGGGACAAAGGCTCTATAAATCAGGAGCAACAAAAGACAAACCCAAAATACAGCTTAAGAACCTACTGGGTGTGGTTACACATGCCTTTAATCTCAGCACTTGGGAGGCAGAGGTAGGAGGATCATGGAGAGGTTGAGGCCAGCCTCCAGAACTACATAGTGAATTCCAGGTTAGCCTGAGCTAGATCAAAGACAGTATCATGAAAAACTAAAAGAGAATGGCAGACCTGGCCATCAGATCTGACACATAAGTTGCTCTGATATGGAAGGTGCGATTAGCACTTCCAATGTATGCCTGTATACCAGGCTTTTTGGCAGGTGGTAACCTGGTGTAAGTAAGGCTGTTGTCTTTTGGGATGGCTTTGGTCTGAGATGTGTGGTGTCATGGGCAGGTAGTATGGCCACTGTGTTGTTTAGCTGAGTTTCCTTCCCCAGGTCTCCCGTGGTTGCTGTGCTGGCAGTTGGGGAGGGGAGCCTGTGGAGGGTGCCTGAATTTGTATCAGAGCTGCGTGGTTGGTCCCTGTGATCCTCTTCCTCATGACTGCTCAGCTGCACCCCCTCTGCTATCTTCCCCTTCAGGTTTCTTGAGTTCGTGAGGAGGCTGGTGTGAATGGAAAATCCCTTCACCTGGCTTCTCCTGCAGCTCAGGTAGAGCCTGGTGGCGGCGCAGGCCTGTACCACCAGCTGCTGGAGCCGCTTCTCCCACTTTTGTGTTCTCTAGAAGTTCTGGGTCTCTCCTACTTCTCTCCTGTGATTGATAATTTCTTATACACCTTCACTTTATTTTTAAAATGATTTTTTTAAGATTTCATTTTTATTTATTTGCAAAACAGAGAAAGAGAGAAAGAGACAAAGAAAGAGATGCCAGAAGGAACTGCAAATGAACTCCAGACAGATGTGCCACCTTGTGAGAATGGGACCTGGAGAATCAAGCCTGGGTCCTTAGGCCCCTAGCAAATGCTTTAACTGCTAACTAACCCTATAAACTTTTTGTAGAAGAGTGATGCATAGGCTGCTTTGATGTGGCTCCTATGCTGCTATCTTACCTGGAAGCTTCTCTCCCCCATTCTTAAGGTTGTTTTTTATTGGGAGGGTGTCAGGGCTTCATATGGAACTCAGGCCATTCTTGAGCTCCTGATCCATCACCATGCTCAGCTCCTTATTAATTTCTTTAAAATTTTTTTTTTTGTTGTTTTCTAGGCTTTACCCAGGCAGGAATGAGTTCAGCCTTGAACTAACAATCCTCCCTGACTCCTCTGACTCCCGAGTGCTGGGATTAAAGACATGCACCACCACACCCGGCTTTTTCAATTTTATTTATTTATTTATTTGAGAGAGAGAGAGGAGGGAGGAGAGAATGAGCATCAGGGACTTGTGCAAACAAACCCTGCGCCACTTGTGTATCTTTTGAGGAATCAAACCTAGGCCGCTTGAGCAAATGTCTCACTCTCCCCAGCCCATATTTATTAATTTCTTTATTTATTTGAGAGCGAGAAAGAGGCTGAGGCTGATGGGCTAGAACTCCAAACAAACTTCATGTTTTCCCAGATTGACTTTCAAACTCTGAGCCTTAGGCTTTGCAGGCAGGTATCTTAACTGCTAAGCCATATCTCCAGCCCCTCCCTTTTAAAGCTTTTAAATACTTTATTTGCAAACAGAGAGAGGAGAGACAGTTGATGGAGTGGGTCACTTAAAAATCATGTACCATCATGTGGGTGCTGGGAATTGAACCTAGGTTGTTAGGCTTTGCAGGAAAGTGCTTTAACCCATGTGCCATCTCTCTTGTCCCCCTCCCTTTTTGAGGTAGGGTCTCACTGTAGCCCAGGCTGATCTAGAACTCACTCTTGTTTTCCCAGATTGACTTCAAATTCATGGCAATTCTCCTACCTCTGCTTCCCAGTTGATGGGATTAAAATCATGTACCATCATGCCCAGCTGGCTATTAATTTCTTTTTCTTTTCTTTTCTTTTCTTTTCTTTTCTTTTCTTTTCTTTTCTTTTCTTTTCTTTTCTCTTCTCTTTTTTTCTTTCTTTCTCTCTCTCTCTCTCTTTTTGGGTTTTCAAGGTAGGGTCTCACTCTATCTTATGCTGACCTGGAATTTCACAGGGTGGCCTTGAACTCATGGTGATCCTCCTACCTCTGCCTCCCGAGTGATGGGATTAAAAGTATGGTGGCTTTTTGTTTTTTATTTTTTTAATTATTATTTTTTTGGTTTTTCGAGGTAGGGTTTCACTATAGCTCAGACTGACCTGGAATTTGCTATGTAGTCTCAGGGTGGCCTCGAACTCATGATGATCCTCCTACCTCTACCTCCTGATTGCTGGGATTAAAAAGGTGTGTGCCACCACGCCCGGCTTTGTTTTTTTTATTTTTATTTTTGGTTGTTTTTTTTTTTAGGTAGGATTTCACTCTAGACTAGGCTGGCCTGGAATTCACTATATAGTCTCATGCTGGCCTTGAATTTATAGCAATCCTCCTACCTTTACCTCCTGCTAGGATTAAAGGTGTGCACTACCACACCACACTTTTGTCTTTTAAAAAACTTAATTAAAAAAAATTGAAGCCGGGTGTAGTGGCACATGCCTTTAATCCCAGCACTCAGGAGGCAGAAGTAGGAGGATCACCATGAATTCAAGGCCACCCTCAGACTACATAGTGAATTCCAGGTCAGCTTGGGCTAGAGTAAAACCCTACCTCGAAAAGCCGAAAAAAAAAAAATTGAGAGGTAGAAGAGGCAGAGAGAGAAAGAATGGGTGGGTCAGGGCCTTTAGCTGCTGTGTGAACTCCAGATGCGTGCACCTCCTTGTGCATGAGCAACATTATGTGCTTGTGTCACTGTGTGCCTGTCTTATGTGGGTCCTGGAGATTTGACATTTTTTAAAGTTTTATTTATTTGAGAGTCATAGAGAGAAAGAAGAGAGAGAGAGAATGGGCACACCAGGGGCCCCAGCCACTGCAAATGAACTCCAGACACATGCGCCACCTTGTGCATCTGGCTTATGTGGGTCCTGGGAAATCGAACCAGGGTTCTTTGGCTTCACAGGCAAATGCCTTAACCACTAAGCCATCCCAGGACTTGGAGATTTGAATAGTTCTTAGGCTTTGCAGGCAAGCACCTTATCTGCTATGCCATCTCTTCAGCCCCATTAATTTCTTTTATAAAATATTATTTATTTATTTATTTGCAAGGAGGGGAAGATAGAGACAGAGAAAGTATGGGTGTGCCAGGGCCTCTTGCCAGTCCAGATATATGTGCCACTTTGTACAACTGGCTTTATGTGGATTTTGGGGAATCAAACTGATTGGCAGTCTTTTCAGGCATGTGCATTAACCGTTGAGCCATCTTCCCATGTAACCTGGGGCAAAAACTGGCAAGAGGCCCTGGCACACCCATATATGTACACACGCAAAATAGAAATACATAAATGTTAGGGACTGGGGATGTAGCTCAATTTTGCTTGCCAAGCATACACAAAGTCCTGCATTTGAGCCTCAGCCTTAAATAAACTCAACATGGTAGTAAATAACCTTTAATCCCAGCACTGGGGTGGTGAAGGAAATGTAGTTAAAAATTCAAGGCCATCCTCAGGTACATAGGAAATTTGAAGCCAGCTTGGGATATGAGACCTTGTTTCAAATAAAAAAATGTATATGCATCAAATAGATGTTGATCTTGTATCCTTGACCTTGAACCATTTTTAGTGAATTCCTTAGGATTTCCTTGTATGTGTGGTATATTCATGTATACAGATACACATGAACATATATAGAGGCCAGAGGAGAATGTCCTTTGTCCTCCTTTGTCGTTCTTCCACTTCGAGTCTCTCACTGTACATGGAGCTGCTGGTTTGGTCAGACTGGCTGACCAGCAAGCCCCAGCAATAAGCCTGTCTCTACCCACTTAGCACTGGGGTTTTAGGCATGCCTGGCTTTTTAATAGGTGCTAGGGACCAAACTCAGGTTTTTATGATTGTATTGCAAGCACTCGTACTTGCTAAGCCATCTTCCAGCTCTTTTAGGGTTTTTTTTAAAAATGTTTTTTCGAATTAGGGTCTCATTCTCATTCTAGCTTAGGCTGACCTGGAATTCATTATGTAGTCTCAGGTTGGCCTTGAACTCACGGTGATCCTCCTACCTCTGCCTCCCAAGTGCTGGGATTAAAGGTGTGTGCCACCACACCAGGCCCTTTTTAGTTTTTTTGTTATTGCTGTTTATTTTTTGGAGACAGGATCTCTGTATGTTAACTCTCAATAGGCCAGAATTTACTATGTAGACCAGGCTGCCTTGAACTTGCAGTGGTCCTCCTGCCTTTCCCTCCCAAGCGCTGGGATTACAGGTGTGTGCCATCATGCTTGGCTAATCCAGAGGTTTCTTGACTTCTTATATTTCCATTTCTTGATAAAAAATCTTGATTAAATAATATGCCATGTTCTGAACATATATGCAAAACCAGGAGTATAATAATAAAACTGGACAGAGGTGCTGTGGAAATACAAAGCATATGGTCATTTGGGGCTAGGCATACACCTCAGGATAGAATGTTTGCCCAGCAAGTGTACTACTGCTTTCGGTTCAAACCCCAGTAACAGAAGGGGGAAAATTCTTTTCAGCCAGGTGTGGTGGTGCATGTCTGTAATTGCAGCATATGGGAGGTGGAGGTAGGAGGATCAGGAGTTCAAGGTCTTCAGCTACATGGTGAGTTTAGGGCCAGTATGGGTTACATGAGACCCAGTCTCAAACAAGGCAAAGTGGAAGGGAAGAGAAAGTGAAGGAGAGAGAAGTGGGTGCTTAGGAAAGAAAGGGAACATATAAACTCTTACTGTTCTTATCTGGTCATCCAAATCTTGGGTAATGTTTACAAAGAATGACGCTATCACAGTGAGAAACAATTTTATTCATGAAAATCTTAAGAAGCACAAAACACAGAATCTAGATGGCAGAGAAACAAACATGGATATGCTTTCCAACTTTAGTCCTTTCCATGAAATTAGTAAGATTTGTTAAGTTTCACAACATAGTAATCCTTACAGCATCAATTCTCAAAAAAAAATTTTTTTTTCTGGCAGTTCTAGGGATAAAATCCAGGGTATGGTATATGTGCTCTACAACCAAAGTACATCCCCAGTCCTCCCTGTGACAGGGAGGTTTTATTTATTTTTTAAATAAAGAAATGTATAAAGAGTTGTAGGATTTCATTTTTAAGAATATAGTGAGTAAGCCAGGCATGGTGGTCATGCCTTTAATTCCAGTACTCAGGAGGCAGAGGTAGGAGGATTGCCATGAGTTTGAGGCCACTCTGATACTACATAGTGAATTCCAAGAGGTCAGCCTAGGCTAGATTGAGACCCTATGTTGAAAAATAAAAAAACCTAAAAAACAAAAAAACATAATGAATGACAGGTGGAAATTGCATGAAGTGATCTAAACAGTTCTTTTATTTTATTTTTTTTTGAGGCAGTCTCTAGCCCAGGCTGATCTGAAACTTAACTCTGTAGCCAAGGCTATCCTTAAACTTACATCGATCCTCCTACCTCAGCCTTCTGAGTACTGGGATTCAAAGTGTGAACAACCACACACAGCTTAAATAAAGTTCTTAAAAGCTGAAAACAGTTTTCACCTAGGTGAAATACTGATGTTGTAACCAAATCATTGGTCCAATTCAGTAAGATTACTTGATATTCTAGACTAGAGAACAAACCTTTCTTCATTCTTATTTTTATTCGTGAAGTATGCCTGTGGTGTGACTAGCTGCCGTCAGGAGATATTCTGGTCAGAAGGGGTCTGTAGTCCTGTGGGTGTTAGAACAGCACAAGAATCCTGACATGGAAAGTCCTGAGGATGGGTCTTACTAGAAAACTACATTGTATGGGGCAGGCAAGGTGAAAACCATTCCAGAGAATTTATAGCTTTAAGGTGATAGGGGTATAACATATAAAAGAACCCACAGAGACCACACAGACTAATGAACAAAAGTTACGGTAGAAAAAGAGCCTTTGAGCAAAGTGGGGAAAGACAGTATAAAAATATTTACAAAAGGAAAACAAGCTTGGAATAAAGGAACAGACAGGATGCTAAGAACATTATTGGACTTGAGGCATAATGAGGCCCCTTCGAGCTTGCAAAATCTTTTCTTTCTTCTCCTTTCGTTCTTGTTCCCGTTTCTTCCTTTGTTCTTCTCTAGAGGGACAGGTAGGTCACATTAGATTCCACTGAAGTGCCACAACAGACAACTATAAAGCATATACTGTTGACACAATATCTTGTTAAATGACACCTAGCAAACTTGTCTTATACAGATGTCTAAAAGTACTTTGTTCTGTACTTTGTGCTGGTTCTAACATATGTCAGTCAACGAGGCCAGAAATTGTTATTTCCCTTTTTATTTTAAACCAGCATTCCAAAATCATGCATGGAAAAAAACCCAAAGGGCATGGTACCTTAATAACTGACTTCAACTCTTATACCTAAATCCATAAATAAATTAAAACAATAAAATCTTTTTTTTTTTTTTTTTTTTTTTTTTTTTTGGTTTTTCGAGGTAGAGTTTCACTCTAGTCCAGGATGACCTGGAATTAACTATGTAGTCTCAGGGTGGCCTCGAACTCACTGTGATCCTTCTACCTCTGCCTCCTGAGTGCTGGGATTAAAGGTGTGTGCCACCATGCCTAGCTAATAAAATCTTATTTTAAATAACAAATCTTGACTCCTAGAAGTGAAGTTAAGCTCATTATCATACAGTCTGACTAAAGTGTCATGTGACCCAGCATAAGGTTCTATCAGCATCTGGTCTTGGACTTCTAGAACTGTGAGCCAAATAAACTCATTTCTTTTTTTTTCTTTTTCTTTTTTTCTTCAAGGTAGGATCTCACTCTAGTTCAGGCTGACCTGGAATTCACATTGTAGTCTCAGGGCGGCCTCGAACTCACAGCAATCCTCCTACCTCTGTCTCCCAAGTGCTGGAATTCAAGGTGTGTGCCACCATGCCCGGTTTCATTTCTTTCTTTTGTTTTTTAATATATATATTTTTTCGAGGTAAGGTCTCACTCTAGCTCAGGCTGACTTGGAATTCAGACTATGTAGTCTCAGGGTGGCCTTGAACTCATGGCGATCCTCCTACCTCTGCCCCCGAGTGTCTATTAAAAGTGTGTGCCACCATGCCCAGCTTAATATTTTATTTTTATTTATTTATTTGACAGAGAGGAAAGAGAGAGAGAGAGAGAGAGAGAGAGAGAGAGAGAATATGGGCGTGCCAGGGCCTCAAGCCACTGCAAACAAACTTCAGATGCATGCACCACCTTGTGCATCTGCCTAACGTGGGTCCTGGGACTAGAACCTGAGTCCTTTGGCACGGCAGGCAAATGCCTTAACTGCTAAGCCATCCCTCCAGCCCCTGGCTTCATTTCTTTCTTTTTTAAAAAATATTTTATTTACCGGGTGTGGTGGCACACTTGGGAGGCAGAGGTAGGAGGAACACCATGAGTTCGAGGCCACCCTGAGACTACATAGATAATTCCAGGTCAGCCTGGGCCAGAGTGAGACCCTACCTCAAAAAAACGAAAAAAAAAAAAAAATTTATTTATTTATTTATTTATTTATTTATTTATTTATTTATTTATTTATTATGAGCGAGAAAGAAGCAGAGAGAGAGAATGGGCCTCCAGTCACTGCAAACGAACTCCAGATGCATGCACCCCCTTGTGCATCTGGCTTATGTGGGTCCTGGAGAATTGAACCAGGGTCCTTTGGCTTTGCAGGTAAGTGCACCTTAACTGCTAAGCCATCTCTCCAGCCCCTTCATTTCTTTATAGAGTACCTGGTCTCAGGTATTTTGTTACTGCAGTACAAATTAGACTAGGACATTCTATTTCTAATTTGCTTAGCACTATTGCTGAGACTATCTCTCACATGCTTTTGTATATTACCTTTTGAAATTATAAACGTTATTAAAAAAAAAAGTAGGGCTGGAGAGATGGCTTAGCGGTTAAGGCACCTGCCTGCAAAGCCAAAGGACCCAGGTTCAATTCTCTAGGCCTCACGTAAGCCAGATGCACATGGTGGCACATGCATCTGGAGTTCATTTGCAGTGGCAGGAGGTGTGCTCATTTTCTCTCTTTCAAATAAATAAATACAATATAAAAAAAACAAAACAAAACAAAAGAAAAACCAGAAGCCATAGCACACTGGCAGTGATGGCAAGATGAGAGGCAAAGACAAGTGACTTTCCAGGAAGCTTAAGGTGAGTCTTTCTCTTTTTCTTTCTTTCTCTTTCTTTCCTTCTTTCCTTCTTTCCTTCTTTCCTTCCTTCCTTCCTTCCTTCCTTCCTTCCTTCCTTCCTTCCTTCCTTCCTTCCTTCCTTCCTTCCTTCCTTCCTTCCTTCCTTCCTTCCCTTCTTCCTTCCCTCCCTCCCTCCTTCCTTCCTTTTTTTTGTTTTTTTTGAGGTAGGGTCTCACTATAGCCCAGGCTGACCTGGAATTCACTATGTAGTCTCACAGTGGCCTTGAACTCCTGTTGATCCTTCTCCCTCTGCCTCTCGAGTGCTGGGATTAAAGGCGTGTGCCACCATGCTTGGCTTTTCCTTTTAAAATTTATTTATTTACGAGAGAGAGAGAGAGAGAGAGAGAGAGAGGAAGGAAGGAGAGAATGGGCGTCCCAGGGCATCCATCCAGCCACTGCAAACGAACTCCAGATGCGTGCATCCCCTTGTGCATCTGGCTATGTGGGTCCTGGAGAATTGAACCGGGGTCCTGCCTTAATAGCTAAGCCATCTCTCCAGCCCCAGGCTTTTCCTTCAATTTTAACTCAGTAGAAGAATCCAGAGCAAGAAACCCTGCCTCAAATGAGGTGGACAGGTGATGACCAAATCAAAAGTTGTCCTCTCAGCTATACATGAATGCTGTGGCATGTGTGTACCTGCACTCACAGAACAATTCGCAAACATACACAAATAAATTATAAATCCAGATAATTATGTACTCACCTAGACTGGAGAGATGGTTGCTTGTAAGTTTTCTTGTGGAAGTTAACTCTGCTTCCATGTTCATTCAGAGAATTACTTTCTTTCGACTGTCCCCATGGTTTCAGCTTTCCTAGTTTAGGACAATATTAAGAATCTTTTATTCCCAACTTTATTTTTTAATTATTTATTTATTTATTTATTTATTTTTGGTTTTTCGAGGTAGGGTTTCACTCTGGTCCAGGCTGACCTGGAATTAACTATGTAGTCTCAGGGTGGCCTTGAACTCTCAGCAATCCTCCTACCTCTGCCTCCCGAGTGCTAGGATTAAAGGCATGCGCCACCACGCCCGGCTTTATTTTTTATTTATTAGAGAGAGAGGTAGATAGAGTGGGTGCACCAGGGCTTCCAGCCACGGCAAACAAACACCAGACACATGTGCCACTTTATGCATCTGGCTTTATGTGGGTACAGGGAAATTGAATCTGGGTCCCTTGGCTTTGCAGATCAAGTGCCTTAACTACTAGGCCATCTCTCCAGCCTGCAACTTTATTGTCTATCTTTGGCTACCTGCTTTCTATCAACATTTATTCTTTGTTTTGCAGTATATGTTTGCCAGCATATGCTGGGGTTTTTTTTTTTTTTTTTTTTTGGTATTTTGTTTTTCAAGGGTTTCCCTTTAGCCCAGGTTGGCCTGAAATTCACTACGTAGTCTCAGGCTGGCCTCAAACTCACAGTGCTCCTACCTCTGCCTCCTGCGTACTGGGTTTAAAGGTGTGCATCACCATGCCCGGCAATATATCATATTTGGAATTTTTAGGAGGTCATGGAAAATTCTGAACACTCACAAACCCTTTAATACTAAATCTAATTACACAACACATTGAAAAAAGCCATTGTAACCAAGTACTTTACCTAAAATTTGCATAAGAGTAGCATTTTATTTTCTCATCACTAAAAAAACCATAAACAAGTAGCATTTTCCTATGCAGCTTGGCATTACTGTTTTATATTTATTAAGATGGGGCTGGAGCCAGGTGTGGTGGTGCACACCTTTAATCCCAGCACTCGGGAGGCAGAGGTAGGAGGATCACAGAGAGGCCTCCCTGAGACCACATAGTGAATTCCAGGTCAGCCTGAGCCAGAGTGAGACCCTACCTCGAAAAACCAGAAAAAAAGATGGGGCTGGAGAGACAGCTGAGCGATTAAGGCATTTGCCTGCAAAGCCAAAGAATCCCAGTTCAATTCTCTAGGACCCACGTTAGCCAGATGCACAACGTGGCACATGCATCTGGAGTTCATGTGCAGTGGCTGGAGGCCCTGGCGTGCCCATTCTTCTCTCTATCCATCTTCCTCTTTCTCTCACTGTCAATATCAAATAAATAAAAAATAAACAAAAAAATTGTTTTTTTTAAAAAGAAAAAGAAATGGGCATTCCCATGTTCAAAATAGCCATTTCTAGAATAAACTTAGATGGGCATCTGCAGATGAACAAATAAAGGTATAGGGTGGATGTACACAATGGAACACTGTTGGCTTAAGCAAAGGACATCCTTGCATTTGCAACAACATGGACAGAAATAGAGAAAATGCTAATGAAGCCAGTCAAGCGCAAGAAAAAAATACCACATGTTCCCACTTAGGTGTGGAATCTAATGTGAACTGAGCTGAGAGTGGAACTGTGATTATTGGAGGTGGGAGAGGACTGGGAATATAGTTAAAGCTTACAGTTAGAATACAAGAATAAGTTAGAGTTGGTGTACACCTTTAATCCCAGCACTACAAAAAAAAAGTGAGATTGAAAAAGAAAAACTCTGCTGGGTGTGGTGGCTCTCGCCTTTAATCCCAGCATTTGGGAGGCAGAGATAGGAGGATTGCTCTGAGGCCAGCCTGAGACTACATCATGAATTCCAGATAAGCCTGGGCTAGAGTGAGGTCCTACCTTGAAAAACCAAAAGAATTTTTTATCCCCCACATCTTTATTTATTTTTGCAGCATTAAGAATCAAAATGTGGGACTGGGGAAATGGCTTAGCAGTTAAGGCGCATACCTGCAAAGCCTAAGGACCCTGGTTTGATTCCCCAGGACCCACACAGGCCAGATGCACAGGGGAGTGTATGTGTCTGGAGTTTGTTTGCAGTGGCTGGAGGCCCTAGCGTGCCCATTCGCTCTTTCTCTCTGCCTCTTCCTCTCTCTCTCTCAAATAAATAAATAAAATATCTTTTTTAAAAAAAAGAATCAAAATGAATCCGGGCATGGTGGCACACGCCTTTAATCCCAGCACTTGGGAGGCAGAGGTAGGAGGATCACTGTGAGTTCGAGGCCACCCTGAGACTATAGAGTGAGTTCCAGGTCAGCCTGGGCTAGAGTGAAACCCTACCTTAAAAAACAAAACAAAACAAAACAACAACAAAAAAGAATCAAAATGTGGCTATATGGGGACTCTAGAATGATGTAAAGCAGATAGGAATGTATTTGTACATATTTATTGTACATTTGCACATCAAATCGATGTACATAGTTTAACATTAACATGTAGTCCTTTTGTGAAGCCTAGACCTCAGAAGATTGCTTTTGGGAGTTTTTTCTTTCTTTTTTTCTTTTGGCTTATTCTGGGTAATTGCAGTGCTTTCTTAAGGAGACAACAGAGAAAAGCTAATTTTCTGTTGGCTTTGGGCTGTATTTGTGCATTAAACCTTTATTCTAGCCGGGCGTGGTGGCACACGCATTTAATCCCAGCACTTGGGAGGCAGAGGTAGGAGGATCACCATGAGTTCGAGGCTACCCTGAGACTACATAGTGAATTCCAAGTCAGCCTGACCTGGAGTGACACCCTAAAAAACAAGAAAAGAAAAGAAAAGAAAAGAAAAAGAATCAAAATGTGGCTGGAGAGATGGCTTATCAGTTAAGATACTTGCCTGCGAAGCCTAAGAAGTCAGGTTTAATTCCCCCAAAACCACATATGCCAAATGTACAAGGTGGTGCATTTATCTAGAATTCATTTGCACTGGCTAGATGTCCCAACGTGCCCATTCTCTCTCTTGGCTTCTTTCTCTCATAAATAAATAAAAATTTCAAAAACTAGTCAAAAAAAAAAAAAAAAAAAAAAAAGAAGAAGAAGAAGAAGAAGAAGAATCAAAATGAGTGCCTTCTGCATTCTAGGCAAGTTTTTTTTTTTTTTTTTTTTTTTTTCCTGAGGTAGGGTTTCACTCTGGTCCAGGCTGACCTGGAATTTTAACTATGTAGTCTCAGGGTGGCCTCGAACTCACGGCAATCCTCCTACCTTTGCCTCCCAAGTACTGGAATTAAAGGTGTGCGCCACCACGCCTGACTTCTCTAGGCAAGTTCTTTACTACTGAATTATATGTATCCCCATCCTTTTCTCACAACTTTAGATACAGAATTATTTGACCTTAATTCTTTTTTTTTTTGGTTTTTCAAGGTAGGGTTTCACCTAGATCAGGCCGATCTGGAATTCACTATGTAGTCTCAGGGTGGCCTCGAACTCATTCTACCTCTTCCTACCTAGTGCTAGGATTATAGGCGTGCACCACCCCACCAGGCTAATCTTAATTCTTTTTTTTTTTTTTTTTTTTTATTAAGTTTTTTGAGGTAGGGTTTCACTCTAGTCCAGGCTGACCTGGAATTCACTATGTAGTCTCACGGTGATCCTCCTACCTCTGCCTCCCAGGTGCTGGGATTAAAAAGATATGCGCCATTCACACTGGGCTTGATCTTAATTCTTTTTTTTTTAAGTTTATTCATTTATTTATTAGAGACAGAGAGAGAAAGAATGAGAATGGGCGTGCCAGGGCCTCTAGCCACTGCAAATGAACTCCAGACACATGCGCCACCATGTGCATATGGCTTGTGTGGGAACTGGAGAATTGAACCTGGGTCCTTAGGGTTCGTAGGCATGTGCTTTAACTGCTAAGCCATCTCTCCAGCCCTTGATCTTAACTCTTCATCCCAAAACATTCTCACATACCTTTGTGTGGCTCATAGTTGAGGGGACGAGACAAACTTGCTTTGAGATCAAATACTGGTTTCTTATTGGAGCCTGGAGTCTGTGTTGCTACTGTTGTCAACTTAAATGGGGTAACAACTGAAACAAGACAAAAACCCAAACACCAGTGAGCTTACTTAGAAAAAAGAAGAACCTATTATAAGTCCCCCCCCCCCCCCGCAAGGTAGGGTCTCGCTCTAGTCCAGGCTGACCTGGAATTCACTATGTAGCCTCAGGGTGGCCTGGAACTCACAGAGATCCTCTTACCACTGCCTATTGAGTGCTGAGATTAAAGGCATGTGCCACCATACCCGGCTACATTTTTTTTTTTTTTTTTTTTTGGTTTTGCAAGGTAGGGTCTCACTCTGGCCCAGGCTGACCTGGAATTAACTATGTAGTCTCAGGGTGGCCTTGAACTCTTGGCGATCCTCCTACCTCTGCCTCCCGAGTGCTGGGATTAAAGGCGTGTGCCACCACGCCCGGCTCTGGCTACATTTTTTATCAAAGTATCACTTCTATATTTAAGAATATCTGTGTTACAGATGGTATGTTCATATCCCTACCTCCAATTTTTGTGTTGAGATGAAATCGTAACCCAGTGTGATTGGTATTAGGGGGTAAGGACCTTTGGGAAGTAATGATTCATGAATGGGATGAATGCCTTAACAAACTCCAGCTCTCCTTTTCCCCTGAAGATACAACCGCATTAGGCTCTTTAGGTACCTCCAGGGCTCAGAATTACATTTCTTTGGTTTATAAGGTACTCAGTCATCGGTGAATTGTTATAGCAGTGAGAAAAGTAAACAGCCAGGGATATAGCTCCGTTGGTAGCGTGATTTCCTATCACTGGGCCCAGAGTTTGGTCGCCAGCACTGCATAAACCAGACTGTAATCCCAATACTTGGAAGGTGGAGGCAGGAAGCAGGAAGATCAGGAGTTCAAGGCCATACTTAGCACATAGCTTGGGCTACAGTGTGAGAGCTCATCTCAAAACAAACAAAGAAACCCCCAAAATAGTGTAGTGGTGCACGCCTTTATTCCCAACACTTGGGAGGCAGAGGTAGGAGGATCACTGTGAGTTTGAGGCCAGCCTGGAGCTACAGAGTGAGTTTCAGGTCAGCCTGGGCTGGAATGAGATTATACCTTGAAAAAGCCAAAAACAACCCCTAAAACAACAACAGCATCAAATTGGCCAAATTAAAAAATACATGTGATTAGTATTAACATTACTTAAAACAAATATAGAAACATAATCACATAGGGATGAAAAAAGTTGTAGCTGTAGTTATTGTAAAGGCTTTTTTTTTTTTTTTTTTTTTTTTTTTTGAGGTAGGGTCTCACTCTAGCTCAGGCTGACCTGGAACTCACTATGTAATCTCAGGGTGGCCTTGAACTCACAGCAATCCCCCTACCTCTGCCTCTTGAGTGCTGGGACTAAAGGTGTGCGCCACCACACCTGGCTAAGGCTATCATTTTTAAAAGACTTTTATTTATGAGAGAGAGAATGGACGTGTCAGGGATTCTAGCCACTACAAAAGAACTCCAGATACATGTGTCACGTTGTGCATCTGGCTCTACGTGGGTACTGGGGAATCAAACCTGGGTCCTTTGGCTTTGCTAGAAAGTTCCTTAATCACTGAGCCATCACTCCATCATCATTTAAGAATTGAATTTTTATACCCTAAAGTTAAAAATAAGCCAACATGGTATAACTTAGTAAGCCTTTTTGCTTCTGTTGGGCACCAAATATCTGCCACATTTTATAGTCTTTTCCCCGTGTGGAGGTAGCCACTGGTTCAATTCCCCAGTACCCACGTAAAGTCACACACACAAAGTGGCACATGTACCCAGAGTTTGCATGTACCTGGAGTTCATTTGCAGCAGCAAGAGGCTGTGGTGTACCCATTCTCTCTCTTAGGTAAAGAAATAATTAAAAACATTTATATTTTTATTATTTATTTATTTATTTAGAGAAAGAGAGAGAGCACATTAGGAATGTACCCTGGTGGTAGAGGAAGCCCTTAGCACATGTGAGGCCTTAAATTTAATCCCCAGTAACACAACCACTGGGTTACTGGAGGTAGTCTATATGATAACGAATATCTGTATGGTTTATTCTGGTCTAAACAATTTATTCCATGAACTTTGAGGTCTGTGATCCTGTTAGCTTCAGAGGTCTAGCAGACCACTAAGAACTTAATGAATCCTGTGGTGGTTTTTCTTTTTTTTTTTTTTTTTAATTTTTTAAAAATTATTTATTTATTTATTTGAGAGAGAGATACAGAAATAGGCAGATAGAGAGAGAGAGAGAGAGAGAGAGAGAGAGAGACAGAGACAGAGAGAGAGAGAATGGGTGTGCCAGGGCCTTCAGCCACTGCAAACGAACTCCAGATGCATGCACCCCCTTGTGCATCTGGCTTACGTGGGTCCTGGAGAATCGAGCCTTGAACTGGGGTCCTTAGGCTTCATAGGCAAGCGTTTAACCACTAAGCCATCTCTCCAGCCCGTGTGGTGGTTTTTCTAATCCCTGAGTCCTAGAAAGAGCTGAAAGTTCTTCAGGAAGGGTTACTATCTCAGGACTCCTTCTCAACAGAACAGTCACCTCAGACAGGTGTCAGTTTTTGGCCCATGTCCCTGGCATTTTCTTACCAGTATAAAATGAAAAATATACTAGAGATTCTGTGAGTTCCAGGCCAGCCTGGGCGACAAAGTTGCAGGTCAGTATGGACTAGAATGAGGCTGCCTCAAAAAAACAAACAAAATGTTATTATTATTTTTTTTCCAAGGTAGGGTCTCACTTTAAACCCAGGCTGAACTAGAATTTATTATGTAGCCTCAGGGTGACCTCAAACTCATGGCAATCCTCCTACCTCTGCCTCCCAAGTGCTGGAATTAAAGGCATGAGCCACCATGCCCAGCTACAATGTTGAACTTTTTATATTCATTTTATGAGACGATGAGGAAGATTTAAGAGACACACTTAATTTCAGGAAGTTATAGGCTTAAAGATGAACCCTTTTTTTGTTTGTTTTTACCAGCAGAATTCTCCTTGGTCTTTAACTTGGGTGTCCTGAGCACAGCCTGGCTTTTTGAGGTACTCCCAGATATGATCACATGTGGAGACTTTCTGGCTGGAGTCTTGGTCAGTGAACGCTTATGCTCATTATCTTTAGTAGCAGCTGAAAACCTAAACACAGCAGTGGAATGAAAGATGTGAGAACGTATGTTAATCATATAAATGAAATCACTGGACCAGAGCAGGCAGCTAAAAGGCCTCAATAAATACTTGCTGTATGAATTAACCTCTTATACAAAAGGTATGTTCTGTAAGCAATTCATCTGTTGGCTTCCATTATTAGCATTTTCTGGTGTCTCTGTGTTGGCCCATGGCAGCTTAAACAGAGCTTGACTGTAATGCCTACGGGCTGTACATTATGGTTCAGGAGGCAAGCTGGGATCCTCTCCTTTCTCTTCTACTTCAGTGACATCAAGTCAGAGGGACAAGAGACTATTTTGCAAAAGAAGTCATGGTAACAACTTCCTAGAACAATTTCATTTGAGTGGAACTCTTAGTAGGGTACTTCAGAGCTTATAACTAAAGATTTGATGGTGATCCTGAATTAACCCCTAAAGGTATTGCCAAAGGTTCTATAATGGAGTTAAGAAATTAGATGTGTTAGGAGAGATACTATGAAAACAGATTGCTTTGTATGTTGCACAGCAATGAGGCTTAGCCCTCAGACCATGTCATTATAAGTAGCACTGAATGAAATCATAGCACGTTATATTCCAAACTAGCTTAATAAACAGAATTTAAAAATTAAGCCTATCTTTAAGTTAAAAAAAACAAAACCATGTTAGGACAGAGGATGTAGTGTGGTAGAGAAATTTGACAGAGAAACCAGACCAAGATCTTCTGAAACAGTTTCTATTGTACAAGCCTTTACCTGGGAGACAGCATGACCATGAGTCTCCCTCCCTATCTGTGCAGCTGCACCCTGCTTATAGGTTATGTGGTTATTACAGCCATAGACAAACTCCCCTGAACTTCTGTCATTTTCTGCTTGTAGTCCCCAGTCACATAGCCAGCAGTTTAACCCACCAACATTATAAAGAACTCAAGATGATGTCAAACTGCCTGCCATACTGTGTATAAAACCTTTGAGCTATCAGAGCTCAGGATTCAGGTTTTGGAAGTTATTCTCCTGAGTCCATGTCAACATGAATAAATCTGATTCTCTACTCTATCTCTGGTGCTGGCTCGGTGTGCTTCAGTTTCAAGTAACAGTAGCTCAGTTGGTAGAGTGCTTGCCTCCAACAGCATCTCCAACACAACATTAACCAGGGATGGTAGTATAAGCCTGTAATTCAGAGGTACTAGGATTAAAAATTCTCCCAAAACAACACAAAACAAAAGTTCAAGGCCATCCTTGACTACATAGCTTCTTTGAGGCCAGCCTAGGATACACGAGATGAGACCCTATCTCAACCCTTCTGCAAGAAACCCAAACCCTAAACCAAATTATAGTAGAAAGGTCTAAGTGGGTCTAGGGGGAAGGGGATGGAGAACAGGGGGTGGGAGAAAGGTTAATCAAAATTAAAGATGGGGCTGTGGATATGGCTCAGTGGTTAAAGGTCTTTGTTTGCAGAACCTTCTGGCCTGTTTCAATTCCATTGTTACACATGCAAAGCTGATGCATAATGCACATATGTCTGGAGTTCTTTTGCAGTGGCAAGAAGATCTGGCACACCCATTTATTCTGTCTCTCTCTCTCTCAAATAAATATGATTTTGAAAAAATGGCCTGGGGAGATGGCTCATCAGTTAAAGGCACTTGCTTGAAAAAGATGTCATGAATAAGCCATATAGCAATGTACTTCTTTGCTAGCTAAAAATATGTTATGTTAAAAGGAGAGTTTGGGGGCTGGAGAGATGGCTTAGTGGTTAAGGTGTCCACCTGCTAAGCATAAGAATGCTGGTTCCAATCTCCAGGTCCCACATTTAGCCAGATGCAAAGTGATGCAAGGGCACAATGCCACACTTGCCCACAAGGGGCGCATGCATCTGGAGTTTGTTCACAGCAGCTGTAGGCTGCTGGCATGCCCATTCTCTATCTGTCTTCCTCTTCCTCTCTCTCTCTGTCTCTCTCTCTCCAAAAAAAAAGTGGGGGGGGGGAGTTTGGGCAGAAGTACCCTGCAGGGGTGGATAATGCTATGCCCAGAAACCGTAGACTGTTATAGATAAATTTCAGTGTCAGGGGTGGGATACCTTCCAGTGAGTTGTTGGTCAAAGAGGCTCCTGATGGCCCCAACAATAAGGCTATTGCTAAACACTTGGTTACTCACCCGAACCATACAGTAAGACCTTACTGCTATGTTTTGGTATAGGTTACTGAGAAATCAAACTGGACCTGAGCTGGAAACCTCCACCCCATTGACTAATTGCCATACTACTGGAAACTGCTATGAAGCCTTTTGGAGGAGAAAAGACACCTATGGGCTTAACTAGCAATGGACCCTACAAGCTACAAGGCTGGCTGCTGTATAGTAGATTCCTTCAAATTAAAATACTCCCTTTTGAAAGGAGGAGGGAATCAAGAGGACTGGATGAGCTGAAACTTAAAAGGCCACCTGGTCACTCCCCAGAATTATAGGAATGATAAAAAAAAAAAAAAAAAAAAAAAAAAAAAGCAGATTTTGACCAATGTTAATTAGAAATTGAAATATTCCCTCCTGAGATTCAAGAAAATTCAAGAAATCAAGTCTGGGACAAGGTTACAAGAGCCCACCATAGGGCTATCTAAAGGGAAAACACTGCTTGGGGGGAGACTCTCCCATTGAGCTATCTGCAAGCCATGTAGTGTGTTAGACTCTGGCTAGCTGAGCTGCCTGCAGGTGTGCAGTGAACTCCAGAGAGGCCACTTCCATGAATCGTCACCTATACTGAGGTGGGCTTTTTGGTGATGCAGCTGCCTTTGACTCAAGGCAGCTATGGGGAGGTTGCCATCCAGGATGGGATGAGTCTTCTCAGTGGTGTGGCTGATTTGGGGTCTTCATTGCTCCTGTAAGCATTCCCTCACCCTGCTTTGTAAGTAACCCCTATAAACTCATTGGTTTAGCAAAACTGGTTTTGGTGTAATGGGACACTGGTCTGTTGTCTGTGTTCTATTTTGTTATTGTTGTTTTTTTCAAGGTAGGGTTTCGGTAGAGCCCAGGCTGACCTGGAATTCACTATGCAGTCTCAGGGTAGCCTCAAACTCAAGGTAATCCTCCTACATCTGCCTCTCAAGTGCTGGGATTAAAAGTGTGTGCCAACATGCCTGGCTTCTGTGCCCTATTTGAGGTGAACAGACTCCCCAGAAAAAAAAAATTTTCCACAACACTAGTCAGCCAGGCCAAATGTATCAATTAATGCAGTGGTGGTATGTCTGTTTTGGGTTATGGAGATAACCAACTGTTCTGATTGGATTTGAAGCCTGAATGAGAGGGAAGTCATGCCTGGCATTGTAACCTAATCAAAAGTCTATGGCTGGAAAGGTCTTATGCCTTGTAGGGGGGAGCTATTACTGCTGTTGGTTAAATGGATATATTATGCCTACCACATTACCCTCTAAATATCTATGTTTGGGCCTGGAGAGATGGCTTAGCGCTTGCCTGTGAAGCCTAAGGACCCTGGTTCGAGGCTCGATTCCCTAGGACCTATGTAAGTCAGATGCACAAGGTGGCACATGCATCTGGAGTTCATTTACAGTGGCTGGAGGCCCTCATGTGTCCATTCTCCCTCTCTCTATCTGCCTCTCTCTGTCTGTCACTCTCAAATAAATAAATAAATAAATAAATAAATAAATAAATAAATAAATAAATAAAAAATTAAATAACTATGTTTATATCCATATATTAATGGTACCCTCATATTTTTTGTTAGAGAAGCCTCTCTTCAAATGGCAATGACTGTGAGAGAGACTCAAATTTATCAAAGCGCTGAGAAGAGATGACAAGAAATGAATTTCCTACACTAAATGAAACATCTCTATCCCGCCCTCCAAGGCTCAGGGACCATTGTGGAAAAGGTGATGGAAAGAATGTAGGAAGCTAGCTGGGTGTGGTGGTGCACGCCTTTAATTCCAGCACTTGGGAGGCAGAGGTATGAGGACTGCTGTGAGTTCAAGGCCACTCTGAGACTACATAGTGAATTCTAGGTCAGCCGGGGCTAGAGTAAGACCCTACCTCAAAACACCAAAAGAAAAAAAAAAAAAAAAAAGAATGTAGGAGCAAAAGGATGGGGAGGAGAGGAGTGCTTTGAAATGCTGTCTTCAGATACAAAGTGATTGCTGCATTCATGACCTCACAGTGGCTATTGCTATCTACATAAGACCTGCATAATATGAGGGCCAAAAGAAAAAAAAAATGATGACATCAAAATAGAAGAGACTAGTTGGAAAGAAGAAAGGGTTCAGTGAAGGGTGGATGCGGGGCAGAGGGAACAACAAAGGAAGGTGGTGGGCAGAGATTACGATCAGGGCACAATGTGTCTATGGAGGCTATCAATAAAAAAGTTTAAAAAAATGAAATAACTACATATTGGGCAAAAGAAACCATGCACCATCTCTATTAGACACCTCAAATGACATTATAAAAAGAACAGAATAAAATTTTTGATGTGTATGGGCACACCAGGGTCTCTCTCTCTCTCTTTTTTTTTCTGAGGTGGGGTCTCACTCTAGCTCAGGCTGACCTGAAATTCACTATGTAGTCTCAGGGTGGCCTTCAACTCACGGTGATCCTCCTACATCTATCTGCCTCCTGAGTGCTGGGATTAAAGGCATGCGCCACCACGCCCCTCTTGTTGCAAACAAACTCCAGATACCACTTTTTACATCTGGCTTTACATGGGTACTGAGAAATTGAACCTGGGCCAGCAGGCTTTCCAAAGAAGTATCTTTAGTGGCTGAGCTATCTCCCCAGCCTTTACTTTTGATTTCAGAAGGAACTTGTAGACCTTTATCTGTGGGGACAGGAATAGCTGAAGGTGTCCTTGATGTCAGAAAACGCATAAGCACAAGAACATAGGGATGAAAGAGCCTGAGACAGCTGTATTGTGACAGTGGTCACATTGGTACTTTGGGAAGAGTCTGTTTTAAAGCTCATTAAGATTTTTTTAAATAGGAATTTAGCTGCATTTTTGTGTTTAAGTAGAAAAATTTCTATTATTCATCTTTGATGATGTATATCAAAATAATAAAATGAAAATTATCTTGGGCTGGAGAGATGGCTTAGTGGTTAAGATGCTTGCCTGCGAAGCCAAAGGACCTAGGTTTGATTCCCCAGGACCCACATAAACCAGATGCACAAGGTGGTACATGGGTCTGGAATTTGCTTGCAGTGGCTGGAGACTTTGGTTCGTCTATTCTCTTTGTCTTTCTCTTTCAACACATAAATAAAAGTAAAACATTAAGCCGGGCGTGGTGGTGCACGCCTTTAATCCTAGCACTTGAGACTACATAGTTAATTCCAGGTCAGCCTGGACCAGAATGAGACCCTACCTCGAAAAAAAAAAAAAAGTAAAACATTAAAAAAAAATTCTCTACATATACTTTATTTTCTATTTTTAATCAAACCCTGTACTTTAGGAAGCTGGATCAAGTAAGAAACCTCAACTCATATGTAAAGAAAAATGATAATTTATAAAGATTGTTGATCAAGGAGGGCACAATGGCACACATCAGCACATGGCAAGTGGAGTCAGGAGGGTCAGAAGTTCAAGGCTATCCTTAGCTTCACAGAAAGTTCCTGGCCAGCCTGGGATATATGAGAAACAAACACAATAAAACAAAAATAAATAAAAGCTGCTGATATGTTTCTGTCCATGATCCTGTTCTTATTCCTTCTTTTCTCTCTCTCTCTTTTTTTTTTTTTAAGGTAGGGTTTCACTCTAGTCCAGGCTGACCTGGAATTCATTATGTCTCAGGGTGGCCTCGAACTCACAGCAATCCTCCTACCTCTGCCTCCTGAGTGCTGGGATTAAAGGTGTGCGCCACCACGCCCGGCTAATAAAGCATATTTGAAGACTGGGGATGTAGAACACTAACAGAGCCCTTGCCTAGCATACTCAAGGCCATGGGTTTGACCCTCAGCGTGTGCACACACCCCCCTATAAAACCTTAAAGAAAAAAACAAAAAACAACTCCACCCAGATTTTGCCTCTGCTTACGTTCTGGAGTGATCTCTTTACCTGACATTCATTTTCGTTGCTGAGAGTGCAGAGCGCTTGACTGACCCTTTCAGACACATGGTGTGTGGACTTGCAGGGCCGTGAGACTGGCGTTGTGAGCGGCACTGGCTGGTGGGAGTACAAGCCACAGAGAGTCTTCTTCTTGGAGGAACTGGAGTCATTGCCCCTTCCTTTTTGCCGGGAGGCTTCTAAAGAGGAGTAAAGACATCATTTTAAAAGCTTAGGAGGAACTGGGAGATGCTTCACAAATCTGATGACCTGAGTTCAGATCCCCAGAATCCACATCAAGCTGGACACAAAGGGTGAAGGTCAGTAGACCAGCACACCTGGGGAATATAGCAGCAAACAAGAGTCCTTGCCTCAAGAACAATGTATATGTGCACTTCACACCCACATTTAGGAGGATCACTGAAAGTTTGGGCCAGCCTGGGCTACATATTGAATTTCAGATTAGCCTGATCTAGAGAGAGACCTTGTCTCAAAAAAGCAAATTAAATCCAGGCGTGGTGGCACACGCCTTTAATCCCAGCACTCAGGAGGCAGAGGTAGGAGGATCGCCATGAGTTCGAGGCCACCCTGAGACTACACAGTGAATTCCAGGTCAGCCTGAGCTAGAGTGAGACCCTACCTCAAAAAACCAAAAACAAAAAAAACAAAACAAAAACAAAAACAAAAAAGCAAAATAAGAGCTAGAGAGATGACTTAGGGGTTAAGGTGTTTGCTGCCAAAGCCTAACAACCCAGGTTTGATTCCCCAAAGTGGCGCATACATCGGGAGTTCATTTGCAGCAGCTGGAATCCCTAGCATACCCATTCTCTCTCTCTCTAGGCTAGCAAAACAAAAAGAAACAAGAAAAATAAAGAAGATAAGACGTGGTGGTGCATACCTTTAACTCCAACACTTAGGAGGCCAAAGAAGGAGGATCACTGTGAGTTTGCGGCCAACCTGAGGCTACAGAGTGAATTCTAGGTCAGCCTGGGCTACAGGGAGACCCTACCTCAACAAACCAAAAAAACAACAACAACAACAACAACAACAACAACAACAACAATAATAATAATAAAGCTGTATACAATGTGGTGCATTGAATCTGTGATCCTAATATGCCTATGGCAAAGGGAGGAAGGACCAGGGATAATCTGAAGCTCTCAGGCCAGGGCAGCTGGTCTGGTATTCATCTGCAGTTTGGCAGTTCATTTGCAGGGGCAAGAGAACCTGTCTCAAAGAAGGTGGAGCACAGACACCCTGAAGTTGTCCTCTGACTTACACATAGATGCCCATATACACACAAGTAAATAAAAACCTAAATATATATATATTTATATATTGTAGGGTCTTACTGTAGCCCAGGCTGACCTGGAAATCACTATGTAGTCTCAGGGTGGCCTCGAACCCATGGCGATCCTTCTACCTCTACCTCCCGAATGCTGGGATTAAAGGTGTGCGCCACCACTCCTGGCACACACACATATATATTTTAAAGATTTTATTTTATTTTATTTATTAGAGACAGAGGAAGAGAGAGAGGGAGAATGGGCAAGCCAGGGCCTCTAGCCACTGCAAACGAACTCCAGATGCATGCACCACCATGTGCATCTGGCTTACGTGGGACCTGGAGAATCAAACCGGGGTCTTTAGGCTTCACAGGCATATGCCTTACCGCTAAGCCATCTCTCCAGGATATATATATATAAGATATAGAACACTTCACGAATTTGTGTGTCATCCTTGCTCAGGGGCCATGCTAATCTTCTCTGTATCATTCCAGTTTTAGTATGTGTGCTGCCGAAGTGAGCACTATATATATATATATATTTATTTTATTTTATTTTATTTTATTTATTTATTTTTGTTTTCTGAGGTAGGGTCTCACTCTAGTTCAGGTTGACCTAGAATGCACTATGGCCTTGAACTCATGGCAATTCTCCTACCTCTGCCTGGGATTAAAGGTGTGTACCACCACACCCAGCTATATTTTTAATTAATTATTTATTAGAGAAAAAGGGGAGGGGGAGAGAATGGGCACACCAGGGCCTCTAGCTATTGCAGACCAACTCCAGATGCATGTGCCACCATATACATCTGGCTTACATGGATTCTGGGGAGTCAAACCTAGGTCTTCAGGCTTTGTAGGCAAGCATCTTAACTGTCAAACCATCTCTCCAGCATGAAAGCTAGCTTTTTAAAAGGCAGTTTTAGTTAGATTGAGGCCCAGAGAGAACCAAGAAGTACCACCCCACATGCCCTCTTGCTCTGACACAAGAACGGCAGAAATAGAACTTATGTCTGACCAAAATGGATCTACAGTAGCTCCCTGGCTGCCTACCTAGATAGACAGCCCTGCATGGGCTGGCCCAGGGATCTTCCCTCTAAATCTACCAACCAACTGGGTCTTCCCCTTGCCTATAAAGGCTCTTATTTTCTTCCTGTGGCTAACCCCACCCCACTCAGCTCGGCCTATCTAGCTGCCTATCTCTCTTTTTGGGCCACAAGGATACCCATGAGTCGGGCTTCCCCTTTACCCATGGGAGAAGAAGAGCATAAAACTGTTTCTTGGTTTGGATGGCTTTTCTGCTTGTCTCTGCTTTATAGTTTGGGGTAAATTCTCTCTTTGATTACATGCATGATTTTCCTCTGGTTTCTGAATCTATCACGTGTGTATTTTTTACACTCCAAATCTACCACGTGGGTGCTCTCACCAACTCTAGGCTTGCTACTTGTGTAATTTCTTTAAACTTGGGGTATCATGAATTTAACTCTCGTCATGACTCACTTCTCCTCTGAATCTCTTGGTCTGTGCTTTGATATCTGCCCTCCCATTTTTTCCCTTGAGCCTTACCATTTGTCCTCTTAACTTCTCTAAATATACACGGCAGATGCCATGCAGGTTCATCCCAAGTTTCCCTACACAAGCTCCTAGATTCTACTTTCCAAATGCTAGCAGCTTTACTCTAATCTGTCTTTTAAAGCCACATTTTCTCTTAAATCCACATGCTTGCAGCTTTATTCTAATATGTCTTTAAAAGCCACAGTTTATCTTAAGTCCACAGGCTTGACACTAGTCCAGTATTTTTTTCCCAAGAACCTCAATTTCTCTTAAATGAACCTTATAAACAACGCAATGTTTCCACATAGCAGCATGTTTTCTAAACCCCACAATTTGTGATTTCTCCCTAAATAAACTTAGTAATCCATAATTTATCCTTCTTGAATCCATCTTTATCAACTTTGTTAAAGGTAGGTCAGAACTCAGACCGCTCCTAAACCCCAAAATCCTACATTAATATGATTTGACTTTGTTGCTATTTGCTAAAAAGCCTGATAAACAGTATCTTCAAGTAATAGTGGCTCACGCCCATAATTCAGCACTTGGGAGACTAAGGTAGGAGGATCTTCTGAGGGTTCAAGGCCAGCCTGCACTACATAGTGAATTCTAGGACAGCTATAGAATAGTCTCCATTTCAAAAACCAAAAAGTAGGTTGGAGAGATATCTCAGTGGGTAAGAGTACTTGCTTAGCAAACATCAGGACCTGGGTTTAGTCCTGCAAAGCCAAAGGGCCCAGGTTCAATTCCCCAGTACCTAACTAAAGCCAATGCACAAGGTGGTGCAAGTGTCGAGTTCATTTGCAGTGGCTAGAGGTCTTGGAGTGTCCATTCTCTCTCTCCTTACAAATGAATAAATAAATAAATAAAACATAAAAAATAGAAACAGCTGGGTGTGGTGGTGCATGCCTTTAATCCCAGCACCCAGGAGGCAGAGGTTGGAGGATCACTGTGAGTTCAAGGCCATCCTGAGAATACAGAGTGAATTCCAGGTCAGTCTGGGCTAGAGTGAAACCCTACCTTGAAAAACCAAAAAACAAATAAACAAACAAACAAAAAAACCTGAGCATGACCATGTGTGATGGTTAAGTTTGTGTCAACTTGATCTGTTTAGGAATCCACAGACATTCCTCATAAGTGTGTCTCTGAGGCTGCCTCTAGGAAGAATCCTTCCCCCAGGGTGGGCCCTTTCCCCAGAGTGGGCGGCCCCTCTTATAGGAGGGGGCTGGTTGATAAAAAGAAGCTCTGGGAAGAAAGGCTATCTCTCCTCCCACCTGGCTGCCGGTGCTGCTCACTGCTTGCCGCTTGGTGCTTGCTACTTTCTAGTGTGGACTGAGGACCAGGGTGGACTGAAGAGCAGTGTCTCTCCAGTATGCCTTCAGGCCTTCAGTGCCGGATTAGGACTGCTGAGGCATCCAGCCTCGTGGACTGCTTGAGCAGCTACCGGGTTCCTTGACTCTTGGGCCTGCAACCTGCTATTGCTGGACTGTCGTAAACTCATCCAATAAATTTCCTTTTAATACAATTCATTCTATCTGTTCTGTTCCTCTAGAGAACCCTGACTAATACACCATGTATACCT
The DNA here is from genome assembly GCA_036365145.1 of Orientallactaga sibirica. NCBI lineage: Eukaryota > Metazoa > Chordata > Mammalia > Rodentia > Dipodidae > Orientallactaga > Orientallactaga sibirica. Next base: position 57,596,443 of record JAEOAD010000006.1, read on the forward strand.
GGAATCCTAAGTCTTGAGGGGACACAGACAAGAGAATTGCTGGGACCTGCTATAGTCTAAGGGAAAAACTGCAGCTCCAAGTTCAGTGAGAGACCCTGTCTCAAGGAAATAAGGTAGAAAAGTGATACAGGAGGACACTCAGTGTTCTCTGGTCTCTACATACATACATGCATACACATGCATATAAATATAGACCACACATTTACATATATGCATACATATCCCCAAACAGTAATATTAAAAAAAACAACAAAACCACAAATCAAAATACCCAAACTGGTTGGGTATGGTGGTGCACGCCTTTAATCCCAGCACTTGGGAGGCAGAGGTAGGAGGATTGCCATGAGTTTGAGGCCACTGTGAGATTACATAGTGAATTCCAGGTCAGTCTGGGCTAGAGTGAAACCCTACCTGGAAAAACCAAACCAAACCAAACCAAACCAAAATCCCAACCCCCTTAAAACGAACCAAAAAGCAAGAAACCAGGTAATCTAAGCATATGACATTTAATTATGGAGGGGAAGAGAGTATATGAATTTTATCTGCATACCTTTAATTCAGTAAGTGAGTTGTGTTCTTTAAGATGTTTCTTTTTTCTCATAACATATTCATCAATGGATTCCATTTTCTTAAAGTGAGCTTCATGAAGCCTCTTAAAGTCTAGAATGTTCCAAAATATGAAAATTATTAAAATAAAATGAGTTTGAGGCCACCCTGAGAATACAGAGTAAATTCCAGGTCAGCCTGAGCTAGAGTGAGACCCTATCTCAAAAAACCAAAAAAAAAAAAAAATCATTTTTCATCTTTCATCCTTCCTTGTAATTTTTTTTTTTTTTGAGGTAGGGTCTTGCTGACCTCAGGCTGGCCTCAAACTCACAGCAGTCTTCCTTCCTCAGCCTCCCGAGTGATATATTAAAAGTGTGTGCCACCATGCTTGGCTTCCTTGTTTTTTAAAATTAACAATTACTCTCCTTTTTTTTCTTTTTTTGCATCCAACTTATTCAATATTACCTTTACTAAAACTTTAATTTCAGAACACTTAAGTTTTTATACACTCAGGGAAAGCCTATTCATCTTCTCAAGTATTAAGCATTCACCATCTCCCTAACTGATGTCTTAGTTTGATGAAAAACAATAGATTTGTCTTTTCTCAAAATCAATTAATTAAATGGCCTTTATTTAATCATTACAAATTGAATTTGTATGTGTATGCATGCTGGAGATTGAGTCCATACATGCTGAACCTAACATGCTCTATTATTAGGCATAACCTCTTAGCCCCTGAAAGTTGGCATTTTATGTTGCTTACAATGTTCTAGGTTAAGGACTAACACACTTTTTCTATGAAGGATATGGTAGTTTGAATGTACAGCACCAAAAGACTCAGTCTTTTTTTTTTTGAGGAAGGGTCTCACTTTAGCTCAGGCTGACCTGAAATTCACTATGTAGTCTCAGAGTGGCCTTCAACTCAAGCAATCCTCCTACCTCTGCCTCTCAAGTGCTGGGATTAAAGGCCTGCACAACCACACCTGGCAGATTCAGTCATCATCATTATTATTTTTGAGGTAGGGTCTCGCTTCAGCTCAGACTGACCAGGAAGTCACTATTTCATTTCAGGGTGGCCTCTAACTCATGGTAATCCTCCTACCTCTGCCTCCCAAGTGCTGGGATTAAAGGCATGCGCCATGACACCCAGCTCCATTATTATTATTATTATTTTGTTTTTATGAGGTAGGGTCTTACTCTAGCCCAGGCTGACCTGGAATTCACTCTGTAGTCTCAGGGTGGCCTCGAACTCAGCGATCCTCCTACCTCTGCCTCTCGAGTGCTGGGATTAAAGGCGTGCGCCACCATGCCCGGCCTCCATTATTATTATTTTTTAAGACAAGCCCAACAGACTGGCCTTTTCTTTTTTTTAATGCAAGAGAGGGAGAATGAGAGAGAGAGACAGAGAGGGAGGAAAAGAGAATTGGTGGGCCAGGGCCTTCAGCCACTTTACACAAATTCCAGATGTGTGTGCCACCTTGTGGGCATGTGTGACCTTGTTCACTTTTGTGCATCTGGCTTATGTGAGACCTGGAGAGTAGAACATGAGTTCTTAGGCTCCACAGGCAAGCGCCTTAACCACTAAGCCATTTCTCCAGCCCAGACTTAGTCATTTTTGCTTAAACTTACTTCAGCCCCTATGAAGTAGTAGATCCCTGCTACAAAGGTGTTTCACTGGAGGTGAATTCTGGAGCTCAGCTTTAAGGTGTGTTTGGGGGTGGGTCTTCATTCCAGCCCAAAGTTGTAAACAGACCAGTTTAAGCTCTGGGCATCATGTTTGCTGCTTTTGGTGTTTGCTGCTGTTTGGTGGTGCTGCTCTGCTTGGATCTATGAAAGAGTGCCAGCTTTTTTTGCCACTGATGGAATTTCCCCTGGATTTATAAATCTGAAATAAACCCCCTTCCTTCCATACAGTGTGTCTGGTTGGATGTTTGTCTTAGCAGTGTGGAGCTGACTACAAATAAAAGGTTAGAGAGGAAATATGTTCGGCTTTGAGGCTAAGTATGGTATGGTCTCTTCACATCTTCTTTCAAATCCTTTAAAAATGTAAAAACCAGGCTAGGTGTGGTGGCAAAGGCCTATAAACCAGCACATGGAAGGTACAAGCAAAGAGATTAGGAGTTCAAGACCAACCTTGGCAACATAATGAATTTGAGGCCTGTGTGGGATATAATGAGATACTATCTCAAAAAAACCAAAAAGTAAAGAATTCAGCTCAAGAGATTGAAGATTAGTGAAAGTGGGCAGAAAGCAGTTTGCTGAACCCTCCCCTATGTTAATCCATTATGTATGTAAACATCTGTTGAATTCCTAATACATTATTAATAACATTCTAACTATGTATAAATGTACATACTCAATGTGTGTACTAAGCTATAGTCTAGCAATACAAGAGTAAAAAGATTCCTTTTTTTCTTGGTTAAAAGATTCTTTTTATTTTAGGTTTATTGAAAGGGTTTAACTCTGTAGCCCAGGCTTTCCTAAAACTCTTGATGTAGCCCAAGGTAATCTTGAACTTACTGTAATTCTGTGGTCCCAGCCTCACAAGGGCTGGGATTACTGGCTTTAACCACTAAGTGCGAATATTTGCATGTCCAAAAATGGTCTTTTTAGCTGGGTGTGGTGGTGCACACCTTTAATCCCAGCACTGGGGAGGCTATTACTTTGAGGCTACCCTGAGATTACATAATGAATTACAGGTCAGCCTAGACTAGAGTAGACCCTACCTTGAAACCAACCAACCAACAAGCAAGCAAACAAATGGTCTTATATATTGCTTAGAAAACAAATATATGGTGGGTATTGTGACAAGAACTTCATTGACATTATGTCATCATGTGTTTATTGAACCCTTTTTACATGCTATTTGATATGGCCGGTAATCAATAATAGAAATCAATATTCTCCATCTATACATTAATCTGATGAAACAAGTACACTCAGGTTCACTTTACATGGTTTGAGGGTAAGTTCCCAAGACCTCAAAGCTAGAAGACAAGCTCGGTTTCCAGCATGGAGATTTCAGGTGCCACTGCTCACTGCCTCACCAGCACAAGTTGAAAGCAGGCCAACCCGTTACCTTATATGTCTTTATGCACAAATCTTACTTGGAGTAGTGGCTGCAGCTGCAGTTTTTTTATTGTTCCCAAGACTGGAAAACCCATCTGTGGACAGAGACCTTTTTTCTGAAGGTCCTTTTGAATCTTCATTGCCTAAATCCAAAGATAAGAGAATGAATGAGAGAAAAAAAGAAAAAACTCCATTAAACTTGACTTCCATAATCCAGGATTAAAAATAACCAACCAAAGCCGGGCGTGGTGGCGCACGCCTTTAATCCCAGCACTTGGGAGGCAGAGGTAGGAGGATTGCCGAGAGTTCGAGGCCACCCTGAGACTACATAGTTAATTCCAGGTCATCCTGGACCAGAGTGAGACCCTACCTTGCGAAACCAAAAACAAACAAACAAACAAACAAACCAACCAACCAACCAACCAACCAAACAAACAAACAAACTTCTAGCCAGGCATGGTGGTGCACGCCTTTAATCCCAGCACTCGGGAGGCAGAAGTAGGAGGACTGCCACAAGTTCAAGACCACCCTGAGACTACATAGTGAATTCCAGGTCAGCCTGAGCTAGAGTGAAACCCTACCTTGAAAAACCAAAACAACAACAACAACAACAAAACCAAACAAACAAACAAAAAAACCCAGAAATATATAATTAAACAAGAGTATTTCAGTAGCCTTTTCAGATAATTGTGAGTATTTTTGATACTACACTAAATTTTGAAAAGTGGCTGTTTCTTTCTTTCCTTTTATAAAAACAATGTTTTATTTATTTATTTGAGAGAGAGAATAGGTTCACTATGACCTTCTGCCACTGCAAAGGAACTCCATACAGATGTGCCACTTTTTTTTTTTTTTTTTTGGTTTTTCAAGGTAGGGGCTCACTCTAGGTCAGACTGACCTGGAATTCACTCTGTAGTCTCAGGGGGGCCTTGAACTCATGATGATCCTCCTACCTCTGCCTCCCAAGTGCTGGGATTAAAGGCGTGCACTACCATGTCTGGTTCCAGATGTGTTACTTTGTTCATCTGGCTTTATGTGGGTACTGGGAAATCAAATCCAGGCAATAAGGCTTTGTAATCAAGTACCTTTAACCACACAGCCATTTCCACAGAGCTTCTTCATTTATTTATTTTTATTATTTTATTTTTTCATATTTTATTTTTACTTATTTACTTGAGAGACAGGAAGAGGGAGAGAAAATGGGTGCACAAATGAACTCCAGATGCATGTGCTTCTGTCTTACATGGGTCCTGGAGAATCGAACTTGGGTCCTTTGCCTTTACAAGCAAGTGCCTTAACTGCTAAGCCATCTCTCCAGCCGAGAGCTCCTTTTTTTCTGTTCTTTTTATGTTTTTACAAGGTAGGGTCTCACTCTAGCCCAGGCTGACCTGGAATTCTCTATGTAGTCTCAGGGTGGCCTTGAACTCATGGTGATCCTCCTGCCTCTGCCTCCAGAGTGCTGGGATTAAAGGTGTGCGCCACCACTCCCGGCTCTCAGAGCTTCTTTTTTTATTTTTAAATATTTTATTTTTATTTATTTATTTATTAGGGACAGAGAGGGTGAGAGAGAGAGACAATGGGAATGCCAGGGCCTCCAGCCACTGCAAATGAACTCCAGATGCATACGTGCAACCTGGAGAATAGAACTGGGATCCTTAGGCTTTGTAGGCATGTGCCTTAACCGCTAAGCCATCTCTCCAGCCCAGAGCTTCTTTTTTTAAATGTGTTTGTGTTCATGCCCGTGGAGGCCAGAGTATAACCTCAGGTGTCATCCTCAGAAACACCATCTACCTTTGAAATGATCTCTCATTGGGCTGGAACTCACCAATTAAGTTAGCCTAGCTGGCCAGTGAGCCTTGGTGAGTCTCCGCTGTCCCAGCACTAGAGTTACAGGCATGTGATACCATGCCTGGAATTTTATGTAAGTAAGTCCCAGGGATCAAACTCAGGTCCTCATGTTTACAAAGCCAGCACTGTACTGACTCAGCTATTTCTCCCATCACCGTAAGTGGTACTTTTCACAAGGTTAGTTGCAAAGTAAAATATGAAACTTTTTTTTTAATTTTTAATTTATTTATTGCAGAGAGAGAGAGAGAGAGAGAGAGAGAAAGAATGGGTAAGCCAGGGCCTCTAGCCACTGCAAATGAACTCCAGATGCATGCGCCACCATGTGCATCTGGCTTATGTGGGACCTGGAGAATCGAACCTCGGTTCTTAAGCTTTGCAGGCCAGCGCCTTAACTGCTAAGTCATCTCTCTAGCCCTGAAGCTTCTTTTTAAAAAAATTTATTTATTAGTGACAGCCAGGGAGAGAGAGAGAGGACAATGGAGAGCGTGGGAGGCCTTAGCCACTGCAAACTAAGTCATGCATCTGCATCTGGCTAACGTGGGCTTGAGCCTTCTTTTTAAAAAATTTATTTATTAGTGACAGAGAGAGGGAGGAGAGAGAGAGAGTGACAATGCAAATCTAACCCAGGTAACCACAGCCATGCCATTCCATCATGCATGCATGCACCATGTCACTGCATCTGGCTAACTTTTATGTGGGTATTGGGACCTGGAGAATCTGAATCTCTTCAGTCCCAAGCTTTTCTTAAAAAAATATTTAAGTGACCTGGAGAATCGAACTGTGGTCCTTAGGCTTCACAGGCATGTGCCTTAACCACTAAGCCATTCCATCAGCCCCTGAAGCTTCTTTTTAAAAAAATATTTTATTTATTTATTTGAGATAGATAGATAGATAGATAAATAGATAGAGAATGCATGCACCAGGGCCTCTAGTCACTGCAAACTCCAGATGCATATGCCACCTTGTGCATCTAGCTTTATGTGGGTATTGGGTAATCGAACCCAGGTCCTTAGATTTTGCAGGCAAATGTCTTAATTGCTGAGCCATCTCTTCAGTCCCAAGCTTTTCTTAAAAAAAATATTTGCGGGCTGGAGAGGTGGCTTAGCGGTTAAGCGCTTGCCTGTGAAGCCTAAGGACCCCAGTTCAAGGCTCGATTCTCCAGGACCCATGTAAGCCAGATGCACAAGGTGGCTCTCTCAAATAAATATCTAATAAAATTTGTTCAGTGGCTGGAGGCCCTGGCATGCCCATTCTCTCTCTCTCTACCTTCCTATTTCTGTATCTCTCTCTCTCAAATAAATAAATAATAAAATATTTAAAAAAATATTTGCAAGCAGAGAGAGAGACAAACAGACAGACAGTGGGCATGCCAGGGCCTCTAGCTGCTGCAAATGAACTCCAGACTCATGAATCTGGCTTTACATGGGTACCGGGGAATGAAACCTGGGCTGTTAGGCTTTGCATGTAATCATCTTAACAGCTAAGCCATCATTTGGGTTTTCAAGGTAGGGTTTCTCTCTAGCCCAGGCTGACCTGAAATTTACTATGTAGTCTCAGGGTGGCCTAGAACTCATAGTGACCCTCCTACCTCTGCCTCCCAAGTGCTGAGATTAAAGGTGTGCCACCATGCCTGGCAATATGAAGTGGCTTCTTCTTCTTTTTTGGGTGGGAGGGGGGTTTCCAGGTAGGGTCTTACTCTAGCCCAGGATGACCTGGAATTCACTCTGTAGTCTCAGGTGGCCTTGAACTCACAGAAATCCTCTTTGTCTACCAAGTTCTGGGATTAAAGGTGCGAGCCACTGTGCCCGGCAATTTTTAAAGAAATATTTTTATTTATTCATTTGAGATAGAAAGAGACAGAGAATGGGCATGCCAGTGCCCTGGTACACACGCGCATGCGTGCGCGCGTGCACACACACACACACACACACAAATAAAAATTTAAAAACAATTTAGGGAGCTAGGTGTGGTGGTACTTACCTGTAATTCTAGCACAGAAGGAGTTCAAGGCCACCCTCAGTCAAATAGCAAGTGTGAGGCCAACCTAAGCTACACAAGACCCCTTCCCACCAAAAAAACCTAAACACACACACACAGACACCCCACAAACCCAGATGGGGCTCAAAGGTAGTATGTATACTTAGTATAGAATGTGCAAGGTCCCAAGTTAAACCTCCCAAATAAAATGACAACATCACCAACAGATTCCCAGGTTCACTTCCAACCTACTGAACCAGAATCTGCCCTCCTGTAAGTTTACAGACTTAGTAAGACAAGTTTTGGGGAAAATGGGAAGGCTGAGGATTAGACATTCTCATTTAAATACCTGGTGGGCACTGTAAAGCACCATCACCTCTCAATTCCTCCTCTCCATCCTCCAACAAGCCTTAGGAACCCAGGGAGATTTACCATGGGGACCTAACATTTACATGCCTCATGGTAACTAGCAGACTTTCTGAGGAATGCCTCCACAGAGCTCCACGTGCTCTTAGGGATGGAGGAACTAAAGAAAGTCATTTGGCAAAACACCTGCCACACAAGCATGAAGATCTAACTTGGATCCCCAGCATCCATGTAAATGCTGGGCATGACAGTGTATGTCTAGAATCCCAGCATCTGGGTGGTGGAGATAAAAGACCTTCAGGGTAAGCTGGGTAGCTAAGTAGCCAAATCAGTAAGATCTGGGTTCAATAAGAGATTCAATGTTCACCTCTGACCTCCACAAGCAGGCACATATAGGAGAACATGCACCCACAAATACATATGTGCCCACATGCATATGAATATATATACACACACATGCCAAAAAAAACAACAACAAAACAAAACAAAGGAGGTCATATCACAGGTACCAGAATTTAGAACTTGAATTCTACCCATAGCAATACATAGAGCAAATGGCCAGCCTGGGCTGCGCAGTGAGTTCCAGACCCATCTATCTCAAAATAACAAAAAGAAGAAAGTGGGAAACAGAAACAGGAAAACAGAAACTTCACTGTTGAAAGTATCAGTTGAGCTGGGAGTGGTGGTGCAGATGAAGGAGGATTGCTGTGAGTTTGGGGTCAGCCTGAGACCACACAGTGAATTTCAGGTCAGCCTGGGCTAGAGTGACACCCTACCTTGAAAAACCAAAAAAGAAAAAAACAAGTATCATTTGACATACCTCTTATTTCACTTTTTCCTGAGGAAAATGCCTTCTCATCTTCTTGGTTCTGGTCTGGCACAGAAGGAACTTCCTCCTGCTTTACTTGAGTCTGGAATGCAACAAGATCACTTATTTTTATCTTGGAAAGATCCTGCTATAAATTTTAAGAGGAAATAAATAAGTGATAAAGAAGTAATTACTGGGTTGGAGTGATGCTTTAATGGTTAAGGTGCTTACCTGCAAAGCCTAAGGACTCAAGTTTGATACCCCAGTACCCATGTAAGCCAGATGTACAAGGCAGCACATGTGTCTGGAGTTCATTTGCAGTAGCTAGAGGCCCTGGCACACCCATTCTCTCTCTCTTTTTCAAATAAACAAATAAGATATGAAAACAAATAAACAGTTTTGTCAGGGCTGGAGAGATGGCTTAATGGTTAAGGTGCTTGCCTACAAAGCCTAAGGACCCAGATTCAACTCCCCAGTACCCAAGTAAACCGGATATACAAGGTGGCACATGTGTCTGGAGTTTGTTTGCAGTGGCTGGAGGCCCTGGTGCACTCATTCTCTCCCTGTCTCTTTCTCTCTCCCTTTCTCCAATATAAATAAATAAAATATTTTTAAAAGTTTTATTAAAAATAAATAAGAAAGCAGTAATTGCTACCTTTTAAAATAAGTATAAAATAAGATAGGAGGGAGTTAAAAAGAAAAGAGAGCTGAGTGTTGTGGCACATGCCTTTAATCCCAGCACTCAGGTAGCAGAGGTAGGAGGATCACTGTGAGTTCAAGGCTAGCCTAGAATACAGAATGAGTTTTAGGTGAGCTCCTACATTGAAGGTAAAAAAATAAACAAACAAACAAAAATGGAAAAGAAAGAGAATTAAGACTCCCCCCACCCATTTACTTATTTATGTGTGTATGTGTATGGGCATGCCAGGGCCTCTTGCAGATGCAAATGAATACCAGATGCATGTGCCACTTTTTGTATCTGGTTTTACATGGGTATGGGGTAACTGAACCTGGAACAGCTGGCTTTGAAAGCAAGTGCCTTTAACCACTGGCCATCTCCCCAACCCACAATAAGACTTCCAAACCAGTGTTATGAAACTGATTTTTTTTTTTGGTTTTGCAAGGTAGGGTCTCACTCTGGTCCAGGCTGACCTGCAATTAACTATGTAGTCTCAGGGTGGTCTGAACTCTTGGCAATCCTCCTACCTCTGCCTCCCGAGTGCTGGGATTAAAGGCATGCGCTACCACGCCCGGCTATGAAACTGATTTTGAAAACAGAAGATACTAGGGATCATTGGAAAGAATGACATTTATTCCCCCCCCCCTCTGCTTTTCCAGGTAGGGTCTCACTCTAGCTCAGGCTGACCTGGAATTCACTATGTAGTCTCAGGGTGGCCTTGAGCTCATGATGATCCTCCTACCTCTGCCTCCCAAGTGCTGGGAGTAAATGCTTGAGCCACCACACCCGGCTGACATTTGTTCTCTCTCTCTCTTTTTAAAAATTTTTTATTTTTTATTTTTGGAGAGAGACACAGAGAGAGACAGACAGAGAGAGAGGGAGAGGGAGACAGATAGAGAATGGGCGCACCAGTAGTCTCTCAGCTGCTGTGAACGAAATCCAGATGCGTGTGCCCCCTTGTGGGCAAGTGCGGCATTGCGCCCTTGCGTCACTGCATCTGGCTAAACGTGGAACCTGGAGATTGGAGCCAGGTTTTTAGGCTTAGTAGGCAGGTGCCTTAACCGCTAAACCATCTCTCCAGCCCTCTCTCTCTTTTCTTAAAAAAATATTTTATTTATTTATTTATTTATTTATTTATTTATTTATTTATTTGATTTGAGAGAGAGAGAGAGACAGACAGACAGAGAGAATGGGCACACCAAGGCATCCATTCACTGCAAACGAACTCCAGATGCATGTGCTGTGTGCATCTGACTTACTTGAGTCCTGGGGAATTGAACCTGGGTCCTTTGGCTTTGCAGGCAAGTGCCTTAACCACTAAGCCATCTCTCCAGCCCCAACATTTGTTCTCTTATGCATAGTAAATGAACACCAAGACACAGCTTGTTAAACGGTGGGGTCCCATGAAGGAATGTGGAAGCTACAGAAAATTTGGCAACAATAAACGGCTTTTGAACACACAATGATTAAATATTAATTAAAATCAAATGGGTAATGGATCTGATGTTTCTTGCAGTGCTTGCCCATGCTGCATGGCATAAATTCATTGAAGCCTTGGTTTTGAACACACGTGTACATTGCATTTTGTATGCCATTGTTGCAGTCAGCGTCACATTGCTGGCACAAAGCATCTGACCAAAAGCAGCTTATGGAAGCTGGGCATGGTGGTGCATGCCTTTAATCTCAGCACTCGGGAGGCAGAAGTAGGAGGATTGCCATGAGTTCGAGGCCACCCTGAGACTACATAGCTAATTCCAGAGTGAGACCCTACCTTGAAAAACAAAAAAAAAAAAAAAAAAAAAAAAAAAGTAGCCTATGGGATGAAAGGGTTTATTTTGGCTTACAGAGTTGAGGGGACGCTCCATGATGGCAGGGGAAAATGATGGCATGAGCAGAGGCTGGACATCACCTTCCAGCCAACATCAGGCAGACAACAGCATGCAGGAAAGTGTGCCAAACATTGGCAAGGGGAAGTTAGCTATAACACCCATAAGCCTGTCCCCACAAAGTTCCGATTCCCAAATTGCTATCAGCTGGGACAGTGTTCAGAACACATAAGTTTATGGGGGACACCTGTGTTCTGAACACTGTCCCAGCTGATAGCAATTTGGGAATCGGAACTGGCATGTCCATTCTCACTCTCCCTCCTCTCTTTCCCTCCCTCTGTCTCTAATTAATAAATAAAATAAAATCTTAAAAAAAAATAGAGCCTGGTGTCAACAGCCTGAGCACTTGGAAAATGAGGCAGAAGGATCATAGAGTGTGAAGTCAGACTGAACTACATGGACCCTGTTTCAAAAGAACCAAGAAAATAAAGACAATTGCTTTGAGTTTCTGATTTGTTAAATCAATTTTGGTTTGGGATTAAGACAGAATTTCTGAAATGGCCATAAACATGCTTCTGCCATTCTGTACTATATATTCATGAGGTGTGGTATTCTCAGTATTGACAATCATAAAAATCAAAACATAGGGCTGGAGAGATGGCTTAGCGGTTAAGGCACCTGCCTCCTAAGCCTAAGAACGCTGGTTCCACTCTCCAGCTGTTCCAATCTCCAGGTCCTACGTTTAGCCAGATGCAATGTCGCAAGGGTGCAATGCCGCATTTGACCACAAGGGGGCTTACACATCTGGATTTCATTCACAGCACCTGAGAGACTGCTGGCATGCCCATCTCTAGCTGTCTTCCTCTCCCTCTCTCTGTCTCTCTCAAAAAATAAAAATAAAAATACTTTTAAAAATTAAAAAAAATCAAAACATCAATGAACTCTGAAAAATACTGAAGATTTTCTTTGTCTGTGGTATCAATATTCTGCTAAGATTTAACTCTTTATGTGAAATTAAAAATAAACAAAATTTGGCTGGAGGGATGGCTTAGTGGTGAAGGCATTTGCCTGTAAAGCCAAAGGACCCAGGTTTGATTCCCCAGGACCCACGTTAGCCAGATGCACAAGGGGGTGCATGCATCTGGAGTTCGTTTGCAGTGGCTGGAGGCCCTGGCATGTCCATTCTCTCTCTCTCCCTCCCTTTTCTCTGTCAAATAAATAAATAAATAAAATGTTAAAAAAAAATAAAATAAACAAATCCAGCTGGGGTGGTGGTGCATGCCTTTAATCCCAGCACTTGGGAGGCAGAAGTAGGTGGATTGTTGTGAGTTCCCAGCCACTCTGGGCTACAGCAAGACCCTACCTCGAAAAACCCAACAATAAATAAGTAAATAAGCATATTCAACTCATTAGTATGCAAATTTGTTTTTGTTTTTAATAGTAAAATTCTATGTGTACCAAAGAATGGCTTTAAGACAAATTCACAATTTCTTTTAAAAAAATTCATCCTAGGGAGGAGGCCTAGATAGGAGGATCACTGTGAATTAGAGCCTGGCCTGAGTTCCAGGTCAGCCAATCAGTCGAAGCTAGAGTGAGATCCTGCCTCAAACACATCAAAATAACAAGGCTGGAGAGATGCTCAGTGGTTAAGGCGCTTGCCTGCAATGCCTAATGTCCTGGGTTTGATTCCCCAGTATCCACGTGTGGTAGTTTGAATATATGGCCCCCAATATATTCAATGTTTTATTACTTTATAGTTTGCATCTGCAATCACCTTCCTAGAGGCAATGTCACTGGGGGTTGGTCTTAAGGTGTTAATGGTGGGTTTGAGATTCTATTGTAAAGAGATGCAAAGTGTGCCTAGCAGGAGTTCCTGTAAGTGTGCTGTGTGACTTTTTTGGCTGTAGTTTTTGCTCTGTGTGCTGTGTGGCTGGGGGCTTTGCTCTCTCTGCTTGGCCCTGTGAGAGCAGGTCGCTTCTTCTGCCATTATGGAACTTTCCCTGGATCTGTAAGCTTCAATAAATAATATTCCTTCCTCCATAACTGTGCCTGGTCTGGAAGTTCATCTCAGTGAACCTGAAGCTGTCTGCTACAATAGAGTGAGATCCTGCCTCAAACACATCAAAATAACAAGGCTGGAGAGATGCTCAGTGGTTAAGGCGCTTGCCTGCAATGCCCAATGTCCTGGGTTTGATTCCCCAGTATCCACGTAAAGCCAGATGCACAAAGTGGTACTTGCTGGAGTTTGTTTGCAGTGGCTAGAGGCCCTGGTGCACCCATAACTCTCTCCTTTCAAATAAAATCATTTATTAAAAAAAAAAAAGCTGGGCATGGTGGCTCACGCCTTTAACCCCAGCACTCATGTGGCAGAGGTAGGAGGATCACCATGAGTTCGAGGCCACCCTGAGACTACATAGTGAATTCTAGGTCAGTTTAAGCTAGAGTGAGACCCTACCTCGGAAAACAAAACAAAAAAACAAAAACAAAACAACCAAAAAACCCCCCAAACATAAAAATAATAACCAGCAGGCTGGAGATGGCTCAATGGTAAAAGCACTTGCTATGTAGCATAATGACTTGATCTCGGATCCACAATGAACCCCAGAAGCTTGAGGGCCAGCTGGCCTGGCAAACACAGAAACCGTGATTCAAGCTGAAAGGTGAGCACCTACACCCCCCGCCCCCCAAAAAGAAAAACAAAGAAGAAAGAAAAGGGAATTATGGCTATGCCTTGTAAAGCTTACTTTTGATTTTTGTTGTTTATTTAGGGATAGAGTCTTGCTATCTTGTACCAGTTGGCCTTGAACTCATGATTCTCTTGGTCCTATTTCCCTAGTATTGAGATTACAGCTATGTTCCTCTATGCCTGGCTTAAAAGTTACATTTGAGAAGCTTACAAAGGCTGCCGGGCCCAGGTTTGGTTTCCCAGTAACTACATATTATATTAATTATATTATGTAATTTTTTTTCAAGATAGGGTCTCACTTTAGCCCAGGCTGATCTGGAACTCACTCTGTTCTATAGTCCCAAACTGGCCTCTATCACCCAAGTGCTGGGATTAAACGTGTGTGCCACCACACCTGGCATAAATATATATATATATTTTAAAGTTACATTTGAATGAAAGGATAAAACAAAAATTCAATCTTCTTAAGTAAGGGAAGCCCCTAGCTCCTCTACATGACACACCTTTGAAAAACTAAAGACCATTTTTTTTTTGTTTGTTTTTCAAGGTAGGGTCCCACTCTAGCCCAGGCTGAGCTGGAATTCACTCTGTATTCTCAGGGTGGCCTCGAACTCATGGCAATCCTCCTACCTCTGCCTCCCAAGTGCTGGGATTAAAGACGTGCACCACCACATCCAGCTATTTAATTTTTTAAAGGCAGGATCTCACTTTACCCCAGCATCACCTGAAACTCACTCTGTAGCCTCAGGCTGGCCTCAAACTCAGCAATCCTAACTCAGGCTCCAGAGTACTGAGATTATAGGTGTGAGCCACCACACCCAACTATTTCATTTATTAAATACTGAGTGCTGAGGACAGTGGTGTGATGGGGAACACTGACATTGGCCTGTACTTATGAGTACACATGAGATGCATCATGGGATGGGGCACATTCGGTACAGAAAAGCTTATATCACTCAAGCCTGTCAAGCCCACACTACACTTCTTTAACAACCAGCCCCTCCTTCTCCTAGACCTCATAAAGGAAGGCCCAAATTCTTGGGCAATTGAGCTTGAGGAGCTTGCTGCTCTTACAGGTTATTCCCTCCCTCTCTTTTATACTTTGCTTTACCCTTTAATAAAATCGCTTGCAGCTTTGCTATCTGCAGGTGCTTTCTCAATTCTTTGAACAAGACAATGAGAACCAGGAAGAACCTACACAGAGACCACAGCTAACAGCTTGACCTCATAAGGGAACATAAAATAGAAGCTCACTAAAAGTGTGCCAGTTTTGGCACAGGTAGTACCTTTTCTTCAGCTTGCACACCTCCATTCAGCTGGGTCTTAGGGTTTCCATGGATTGTCTTGCGCCTCCTTCTTCTTGCTTTGATGACCTGGTCAACTGGTTCTCTTTCAGCTTGCTCCTGACTGCTAACTTGTATCTCAGTCACCTCACAGGAGAATGCACAAGTTTGATTTTCATCCTGAAAAGAGACATTTATCTGCTATGTCCCATCTACATGTGTACTGGAAATTGTTTTCTATGTTCAAAGTAACTTATCAGAAGTAAAAATTAGGGAATAAAAATAGCACTCATATTTTCCTAAAATAAAATGCTATAATATGAAAACAATATAGTCAGGAACCAGGACATCCAAAACAGACCTCTTATATAAGAAATCAATGTATGGTGATGGGTTGCACATAATATTCATAAGAAAGGTTCTTTTTTTCCTTTTCTTTTTTGCTTTTTCGAGATAGGGTCTTAGTCTGGCCCAGGCTGACCTGGAATTAACTATGTAGTCTCAGGGTGGCCTTGAACTCACGGTGATCCTCCTACCTCTGCCTCCTGAGTGCTGGGATTAAAGGTGTGCACCACCATGCCCAGCTGGAAAGGTTATTTCTATTATTCCATAAACAATGCTAGGAAAACTAGGTAGCCATGTGTGGTAACTTGAATATAAAATGTCCCTCATAGTCTCAAGTGTTTATGGTTAAGCCTCATACTTGATTCCCAGCTGGTGGAGATTTCTGGAGGACATGTGTTGCTGAGGGCAGACCTTAAGGTGTATTAGTACAGCCCAGTGGGTACTGAGCGCTATCTCACTCAGACCATTTCCATTCTGCTGTGTGACAAGGTGTGATGCCCCAGCTGTTTGCTCCAGTTCTTTTCCACCACCATGAAGTTTCCTTCAAACAGTAAGCTGAAATAAACCTTTTCCTCCCATAAGCTGCTTCTGGTTGGGTATTTTGTCCCAGCAATAAGATAACTGTTAAACCATGTTTCTTTTTAAAAATTATTTTATGTATTTATTTACAAACAAAGATAGAGAAGGGGGGGGGGGAGAGAGAAAGGGAATGAATGGGCATGCCAGGGCCTCTAGCTGCTGCAAACAAACTCCAGATCCATGTGCCACTTTGTGCATCTGGCTTTATGTGGGTACTGGGGAATTGAACCTGGGTCATTAGGCTTTGCAGGCAAGTGCCTTAACCACTGAGCCATCTCTCCAGCCCTGCTACACCATGTTTCTTATATTTATTGTAAAAAACAAGCTTGGTCATTCCCATATACCATAATGAAATCTGGATGGATTAAGGTCCACCTCTCCCCTGTTGTAGGGACTGAATCTAGGACATCCCATGTGCTAGGCAAGTGCTCTCGGGCTGAGCTTTATCTCTAGCTATTTTTCACTTTTTATGAGATGTTGTCTTGTGGGGTACCCAGGCTGGCCTTGAACTCAGATCCTCCTGTCTCCACCCAAGTGCTAGTATTATAGGTATGCACCACTGTACCAAGCTAGTTGTTTTTGATGATAAATTATTTAATTAATATGGCTTAAAAATTCAAATACAAGGGCTGGGACATGAAATTCAGTTTGAAGATCATATATCTAGAATGCACAAGGTCCTGTGTTTGTTCCCTCAGCACTTCAGAGAGGGTAGGGACAACTATAGACAAAAGAAAATATTATCATAAAAAGCAATTGATTTTTTTATCCTTGCTATTTAAGCATATTAGCAAGACTTAAGCTCAGGTGGATCTCTATGTGGAGATCAAGCTAATTGGCAAAAAGCTAATCTTTGCACAGGCTAAGCCTGGGGACACAGAAGACTATGCACCTTGGGTGGAACTTCTTGAAGACAGGAGACTCACAGTTTCTCCAAAGATTTCCTGATAAATATAAACAAACAACTCTGATCTGATCTAATGTTAACTTGTGATCTGTCTTATGCTCAGACTTTCCATGGCTTTGACTGCCTGAAACTGAACAGAAGTTGCAAGTATACTCAGTTTATGGAGTGCTAGAGTGCACCCCCCCGACTCTCCATTCAATCATATTTTGGGTGTTGTGTGTTCATTTCGCATTTGTCCAAACCCCGCTGGACAATATGTACCTCTCTAGGGATTGATGATGGCACATTTATTAATATTTTCAGGACTATCATGTT
Organism: Orientallactaga sibirica; assembly: GCA_036365145.1. Lineage (NCBI taxonomy): Eukaryota > Metazoa > Chordata > Mammalia > Rodentia > Dipodidae > Orientallactaga > Orientallactaga sibirica. The sequence continues at coordinate 57,613,677 of JAEOAD010000006.1, forward strand.
AAAATCTGACTTATTTGTACTCTTCTCATCTTTTGAATAGAATCATATTACTTTAGCTGTTGTACTATCTTTGCAGTCTTAAAATAATACCTCTACATTTTGTTGAATTACAAGTAACATATCTTTTTTTATTTTTTTATTTTTATTTTTTGGTTTTGCAAGGTAGGGTCTCACTCTGGTCCAGGCTGACCTGGAATTAACTATGTAGTCTCAGGGTGGCCTCGAACTCACAGTGATCCTCCTACCTCTGCCTCCCGAGTGCTGGGATTAAAGGCGTGCGCCACCATGCCTGGCTCAAGTAACATATCTTGTGAACTGTAGGTATTAAAAAAATTTTTTCTTAAAATATTTTATTTTTTATTTTAGAGACAGAAAGGGCATATGGAAAGAGTGAGTATGGGTGAATCAAAGCCTCTTGCCATTACAAATGAACTCCTGACATATGCACCACATTGTGCATCTGGCTTTGCATGAGTACTGGGGAACCAAATCTGGACTATCAGACTTTGCAAACAAGTGCTTTTAACCACCGAGCCACCTCTCTGGCTACGGTGTTAGCATTCTTCTTCTTCTTTTTTTAAATATTTATTTGAGAGAGAAAAAGAGGTAGAGAGAGTGACAGTGTGCGCACCAGAGCCTCCAGCCACTGCAAACAAAACTCCAGATGAATGAGCCACCTTGTGCATTTGGCTTACATGGGTACTAGAGAATCGAACCTTAGGTTTTGCAGGCAAGCAGCTTAACCACTAAGCCATCTCTCCAGTCTTGGTGTTAGCATTCTTATTTGACCCTTTACCTCTCACCCCTTTTTACTATTTTGTCCCCTGAGTCCTGGGAATCCAACTGGGGCTTCATGCATGTTAGGCAAGTGCTAACCCAATGAGATACCGAGCTATAGCTCTTGTCCTACTTCTTAACTTCTGCCATCTGTTTATTTTTATTATTTTGAGATAGTTTCATGATATGCCACCCAGGCTGATTTTGAACTCTAGATTCTCATGCCTCAGCTTCCCTAGTAATGGGATTCCAGACCTATACAACCACATCTCTTTGTACCATCATCAGTTCTCTGTATCATCAAAAGCAATAATGTTGGTGATCTTTTCTGTAACGTGCTGGATCATCTCTGCTTATCTACCTAACTTGATTGTACGAAGAGCTCAATCAAGTTTCCTTTTAAAGGCTTGCCTGTGAAGCCTAAGGACCCCAGTTCAAGGCTCAGTTCCCCAGTACCTACGTAAGCCAGATGCACAAGGTGGTACATGCATTTGGAGTTTGCTTGTAGTGTCTGGAGGCCCAGGTGCATCCATTCTCTCTCTCTCTGTCACTCTCAAATAAATAAATAAAAATTAACAAAATATCAGACCAGAGAGCCATGCCGTGGTGGCGCACACCGTTAATTTTAATTCCAGCACTTGGGAGGCAGAAGTAGGAGGATTGCCATGAGTTCGAGGCCACCCTGAGACTACATGGTGAATTCCAGGTCAGCCTGGGCTACAGTGAGACCTGAATTCAAAAACAAAAACAAAAAAGCCAGGCGTGGTGGCACACGTCTTTAATCCCAGCTCTCGGGAGGCAGAGGTAGGAGGATCGCCATGAGTTCGAGGCCACCCTGAGACTACATAGTGAATTCCAGGTCAGCCTGAGCTAGAGTGAGACCCTACCTTGAAAAAACAAAACAAAACAAAAAAGGACCAGAGTAGCTTATGGAAGGTAAGGGTTTACTTCACCTTCACCTTCACCTTACATTTTTTATTTTTATTATTCTGAGAGAAAGGGTGTGCCAGGACCTTCAACTTGTTGCAAATAACTCCAGATGCATGCACCCCCTTGCGTGCATGCACGACACTGTGCACTTGCATCATCACATCTGGTTACGCCAGACCTGGAGATTTGAACATGAGTTCTTAGGCTTTGCAGGCAAGCACCTCAACCGCTAAGCCATTTCTCTAGCCCCAGCTTACAGGTTGTTGTATTTTTTCCCCAGGTAGGGTTTCACTCTAGTCCAGGCTAATCCTCCTACCTCTGCCTCCAGAGTGCTGGGATTAAAAGCATGTCCACCACACCCAGCCCCAGCTTACAGTTTTCAGGGAAGTTTCCACATGGCTGGGAAAGCATGCCATGAGCAGGAAGCTGGTCCACATTGTTACATATCAGCATGTAGGTAGTAGAGTGAGTGAGCTGAGCTAGCACTGGCAAGTAAGGTGAACTATACAATCCCAGGTCCTTGCCCTCCCCAAACTGACACACCTCTGCCAGCAAGGCTCTACCTCTCCATTATGAGACATTCACAAACATATGAGGCTATGGGGACATTTTACATTCAAATCTTCACAATCATTTTTTCTATTTATCTTAATGTTATTCAGCCTGCAGTTATTTTACAAATATTTGTTGACTGGTTGTTCTCATTCATTAGGAGCTTGAACATGTGGGAGGGGCTTTGTATCTGGCAGGATTCTATCTCCTAGGTTCCTTAGATGGGGAGGAGGCCATTATACCCTAGTTTCCTCAAAGGTCCAAAGGTCAGAGGCTGGCCTTTGTTTACTAACTATCCTTACAGAGAAAATTTCCAATTTTTCTAAAGTTTTTAAAAAATATTTTAATTTTAATTTATTTATTTGAGAGAGGGAAAGAGAATGGGCATGGCAGGGCCTCCAGCCACTGCAGACAAACTCCAGACACACATGCCACCTTGTGCATCTGGCTTACATGGGTCCTGGATAATCAAACCTAGGTCCTTTGGCTTTGCAGGCAAGCACCTTAACCACTAAGCCATCTCCCTAGCCCCAATTTTTTTCTTTTTCTTTTTGATTTTTCGAGGTAGGGTCTCACTAGTTCAGGCTGACCTGGAATTCACTATGTAGTCTCAGGGTAGCCTTGAATTCATGTTGATTCTCCTACCTCTGCCTCTCCAAGTGCTGGGATTAAAAAAAAAAAAAAAAACCCAATGTGGCCTGAGAGCCCACATGATGGGCCTGGAAAAACCATGAGGACAGAAAAGAAAGTACAAAGAGCTCCTGCCATGGGTCAAGAGCCCATGTGGAAAGTAGGAGTTGGGGGTTCTCCTGTCTCTGTCCAGCCTGGCCAAGATGAGGAGAAACTTACTAGAACCTGGAGGTTCAGACAGCCCAGAGAGAACTTCCCAATGTTTTAGAGCTACTCTGCAATGAAAATGAAAGGGTAGACTACTTTTCATCCTCACTTTCAGTTCATTTCACTTTGGGCTTCATCTCCTGAAAATTTAGCTGGTTTAGGGATTTGGTGAGGTCTGAATACTGTTTTTTTTTGTTTGTTTGTTTGTTTGTTTTTGTTCTTTTTTGAGGTAGGGTCTTGTTCTTGCCTGGGCTGACCTGAAATTCACTATGTAATCTCAGAGTGGCCTTGAACTCACGGTGATCCTCCTACCTCTGTCTTCTGGGTGCTGGGATTAAAAGCATATGCTACCATGCCCAGCAATACTGTTATTTTTAAATTATTTATTTATTTATTTGAGAGAGAGAGAGAGAATGGGCATGCCAGGGCCTCCAGCCACTGCAAAACAAACTCCAGATGTGTGCACCCCCTAGTGAATCTGGCTTATGTGAGTCCTGGAGAATCTAGCCTCGAACTGGGGTCCTTAGGCTTCACAGGCAAGCATTTAACCGCTGAGCCATCTCTCCAGCCCAATGCTGTTATTTTTGAAAAGCTCCTCAAGCTGGGTGTGCTGGCAGCTCACACCATTAGTTCTAGCATTCAGGAAGCTAAAGTAGGAAGATGAATTCAAGGCCATAGAGCTCCAGGGCTACACTGAGATCTTACCTCAAAACTTACACTCCCACAAAAAATAAGTTCCCCAAATAATCCTCCCATACATCTTAGGCTCTAAGTATGTTGGGAATAAAAGAATAAACTAGTCGGGCATGGTGGCACACGCCTTTAATCCCAGCACTCGGGAGGCAGAGGTAGGAGGATCATTAAGAGTTGGAGGCCACCCTGAGACTACATAGTTAATTCCAGGTCAGCCTGGACCAGAGTGAGACCCTACCTCGAAAAAAAAAAAAAAAACAAACAAAAAAAAAAAAAAAAAAAAAAAAAAGAATAAAGTAGTTGGACATGCATCTACTTGTAATCCTAGGAACTTGGGTGATGAGATAGAAGAACCTCCGGTTTGAGGCCAGCTTAGGCTACATACTAGGCTGGGCTGGCCTACAGAGTGAAATGCTGCCTCATACCAACATAAAATAAATAGCAAGGTTGATCTACAGTTTATGCAAACATAACTGAGAACTGTGTACTTCCATGCAATGACTGGGTCTGGAAGTTTACTTTTCTCTGTTCTGGGTAAGATGAATGATCTCTTTGTCATGTAGTTAGTTTGTGCTTCTGTATCCTTAAATAAATAAATATCAGGTCTTTTCACACATCTAAGATTATTGTTATTATTATTTTATAGATTTTATTTATTTCAGAGACAGAGAGCGGGGAGAGAGAGAGAGAGAGAGAGAGAGAGAGAGAATGGGCATGCCAGGGCCTCCAGCCACTGAAAACAAACTCAAGATGCATGTACCCCCTTGTGCATCTGGCTAACGTGGGTCCTGGAGAATCGAACTGGGATCCTTTGGCTTTGCAGGCAAACACCTTAACTGCTAAGCCATTTCTCCAGCCCCATCTAAGATTATTATTAAGATTTATCACTTAGGAATCCCTAGCTGACTGAGATTCTCACCCTGCTCAAAATGGAATGGCCTCAGATGCTAAATTTGAAATAATAGACCATATTAACTTTGGTCTCTCAATTAGTTCTTAAAGTAAATCTTTTCTTTGCAGTGCTGGGATTGAACCCAGGGCCTTTTGCATGGTAGGCAAGCACTCTACCACTCAGTTTCAACCCTAGCCTCTCAAGTAAAATCAGTTACCTTCTTGTTGCTAGGACAAAACACCTGACTGGCAGCTTATGGGAGGAAAGGGTTTACCTTGCTTTGCAGATTCAAAGGGAAATTTCATTGTGGCAGGGAAAGCATGGTATGAGCAAGATAGCAAGGCATCACATTTTGACATAGCAGCATGTCTAAAGTAGTTTGAGTGAGCTAGCTAGACTGGCAAGGGGGCTGGATTATAAAGTCCTAAGGCCTGCCTACAGACACCATTTCCTCCAGTAAGGCTCCCCTTCCCAAAGGAACTACCAGCTTAGGATCAAGTAGGAGGCTTGATTTTTATTTATTTTATTTATTTATTTTTTTTTTGAGGTAGGGTCTCACTCTAGCTCAGGCTGACCTGGAATTCACTATGTAGTCTCAGGGTGGCCTCAAACTCATGGGGATCCTCATATCTCTGCCTCCCAAGTTCTGGGATTAAAGACGTGCACTACCACACCTGGTGAGGCTTGATTTTTAAACCACCACAGATGGTATTATATTTTTTTATCCTAAACCATTAGGGGAAGGGAATAAAGAAAGGTACGTAATTATTTTAATTGACACAGGTTTTATTAAACAATTATTTTTTTTCTTTTCTTTTTTTCTTTCTTTCTTTCTTTTTTTTTTTTTTTTTTTTTTTTGAGGTAGGGTCTCATTCTGGTCCAGGCTATCCTGGAATTAACTATGTAGTCTCAGGATAGCCTCAAATTCATGGCCATTCTCCTACCTCTGCCTCCTGAGTGCTGGGATTAAAGGCGTGTGCCACCATGCCCAGCAAATTAAATTTTTTGTGGTGCTAGGGACCGAGTCCACGCTACACAAGCACTCTACCCCTTAGCTCTACTCCCAGCCTTTACAGCTAAAGCCCCTACCTCAAACAAGGACCAACACCACAAAGTTGTCCTCTGACTACACAGAATTTTTTTTCTTTTGGTGTTTTTGAGACAGTCTCAGTAGATTAGCTCTGGCTGGCCTTGAGCTCAGGGCAAAGGTCTGGCCTCAGCCTTATTAATGTTGGGATTACATATATGCACCACCATACTAGGCTCATGGAGCTATTTAGATATTGTACCTTACTAAGTCTTTGGGTCTGAAGCAGCAATGCAATCAGTCCCACCAGCAGTGCAAGTCACTTTCACAGCCTTGACTTCCTTTAATTCACACAACACTAAATTCAGCAGAGCAGGTATTATTTCTTTTTAAAAAATTTAACTTAAAAGTTTTTTTGACAACTTCCATAATTATAGACAATAAATCATGATAATTCTCTCTACTCTTGCCTTCCCCTTCACAACTCCACTATCCATCATATCTCCTCCCCCTCTCAATTAGTCTCTCTTTTATTTTGTTTATTTATTTGAGAGAAAGAGACAGATTAAGAGAGAAAGAGAATGGACACTCCAGGGCCTCGAGCTACTGCAAACAAATTCCAGATGCTTGTGCCACCTTGTGGATCTGGCTCACATGGGTACTGGAGAATCAGACGCGGGTCCTGGGATTCCCAGGCAAATGCCTTAATTGCTAATCCATCACTCCAGCCCTCTCTTTTATTTTGATATCATTATTTTTTCTTCCTATCATGAGGATCTTGTGTAGGTAGTGCCAGACACTGTGAGGTCATGGGTATCCAGGCTATTTTGTGTCAGTTAAGAGTCCTATCCTTCCTTTGGCTCTTACAGTCTTTCTGCTGGCTTACAGTCTTTCTGCCGCCTCTTCTGCAATGGACCCTGAGCTTTGGAAGGTGTAATAGAGATATTTCAGTGCTGAGCACTCCTCTGTCACTTCTTCTCAGCACTATGGTGCCTTCTGAGTCATCCCAGAGGTCACTGCCAGCAGATATTATTTCTGTCTTAAAGAAGAGTCTGAGTTTTTTGGGGTCACTTAAGAGTGCTGAAGATACAGTTCAGTGGTAGCACACTTGCCTAACAAGAGATGCCTTAGGTTCAATTCACAGAACCAAAAACAAACAAACAAACAAACAAACAAACAAACAAACAGACAGACAAACAAACAAGATCTAGTTAACCAAGTTGTTGTGATTTCAAGTCTAGTTTCTTTCCTCTGCATCTCCTGCTATGGCTCATAACATCTGAAACTTGGATTTAACTCTTTCTTTTCCTCCCTTCTCTTTCTCTCCATCCTTCCTTTTCTCTCACTCTCTCTTTTTTTTTTCATGGTAGGGTCTTACTCTTGCCCAGGCTGGCTTCCAACTCACAGCGATTCTCCTACCTTAGCCCCCCAAGTGCTAGGATTAAAGGTGTGCTCCATCACACCCAGCTCACCTGCTCACTTTTTCTTTCCTTCCTTCTTTCCCTCTCTGTCCTGCTCCCTTCTTTCCTCCCTCTTTTTCTCTTTCTCTCTTTCCATTTATGTGTGTATGTTGGGGGTGGAGCAGGGTATCAATCTAGTCCAAGCTGATCTGGAACTCACTGTAGCCCAGGCTGGCCTTGAACTCATGGTATTTCTCCTACCTCAGTTTCCCAAGTGGAGTGCTAGAATTAAAAGCCTGAACCATCACGCCCAGCTTGGAGTATTTTTTTTTCTGAGACAGGATCCAATGATATTGAACTTAAGGTGATCCTCTTGCCCCAGACTCCAAAGTGTTGAGATTATAGGCATGAGCCACCATGCTTGGCTACTACGTCTTAAATTATTGTTAATGCATGTTTTTTTTTTTTTAATGTTTGTTTTGTTTTTTGTTTTGAGGTAGGTCTCACTCTAGTCCAGGCTGACCTGGAATTCATTATGTAGTCTCAGGGTGTCCTCAAACTCAGAGCAATCTACCCACTTCTGCCTGCCAAGTGCTAAAATTACAGCCGTGCACCACCATGCCTGGCTGTCACCCTCTCCCCCCAGCCCCTGAGGTAGGATCTTGCTTTAGCTCACTATGTAGTCTCAGGCTGGCGTCAAACTCAGCCATCCTCCTACCTTGGCCTCCCGAGTGCTGTAATTAAAAGTGTGTGCCACCATGCTTGACTATCACTAATACATGTTAATTGCTCATTAATTGAACATAATAGTTTGCTAAATACTGTTAAAAGCATTACTTAGTCCTTTAAATCTTTATGTTTATATATTATATATTAATGTTGTTCTCGCTTTTGGCTAGAGCATCTCTTTTCAGATGGCAGTGACCACTGGGGAGATTCAAAACTTGTCAAAGTGCTGAGAAGAAATGATATTAAGTGTTCCAGCACTACATGAGACATCTCTATCATACCCTGAGGCTCAGGGAACATTTCAGAAGAGGTGGAGAAAAAAATGAAAGTGCCAAGGGATGGGGAAGAGTGCTTTGGAATGCTGATTTCTGCACACAAAGTGACAGGTGCATTCATAACCTCATAGCAGCTGTTGGTACTTCACAAGACCTGCATAATAACTGGGCGCATCAGCATGCTGTCATGGAGGACGGAGTAGGCAAAATAAGAAAAAGCACCTCAAAATATAAGAGGGAGTAGTTAGAAAGAAGAAGGGGTTTGGTAGAAGGGGGTGGGGGAGTTATGATCAGAGTATATTGTATATCAGATCACAATAAAAATTTAAAAATTTTTTTCAAAAGTACATTACTTACCATTTTAATGTTTTTATTTGCTTCTGGCTTCAGGTGGGCTTTCAAGGCTCTTAATAACTTGTCTGCCTAAAGAAAAGAGCTTATCATGAGAGTGAAAAGTCCAATAAGCAAGAAAATATACCAAACATTTTTTGTCATACTTGTAATTATTAAATGTACTCTGGTCAGGCTAGCAGACTAGAAGTATGACCTGGACAGAACTGGCCCCTGACCTCAGGAACTTCATATACTAGTGGGAAACTCAGATAAAAAGGATTTTGCAATAGAGTGGGCATATGCTATGAGGAAGCTCCAGCTATTATGAGCTCACCCATGCAAGTCTGGGCTTCAAATGTAGAGTTCATCAAGTAATTAGACACCTTAGTTCTAAGAGATGCTGAGATCTGGTGAACGGAGATGAGAGAGTTGGACATACAGAAAGTAGAGAAAAGCACAGGAAAGAAACGAGTGGATTTTGAAAAACTAAGTTGGCTGGAACACAGAGCTAGCTGTTGTAGGCATAGCAAGAGGGAAAGTTTGGAAACTGGAAGAGACTCACTTTTGCTAGCTAGGCCTGCTTTGTAAGACTCTTGAGTGTAAACTTTACACTTGGGGCAAAGAACAGTCTCTGAAGAGTTGTTGGCACCAGGGCAGTGGGTGGTCAATTTTAATCACTCAAAATGATCACTGTGGCCATATACTCTGCAGGATACACTAGATAGGGTTAGTATTGAAGACAGGAACAAAGCTAGGAGGCTGCTTAGGACACCACAGATGACTGTGCCTGAATTAGAATAGGTTAATTAAGGCAGCAGTGCTAGAGACAAAACCCTTTTAGGAAGTAAAATCAGTTGGACTGTGTAAATTGAAGATAGGGAAACTCTGTTGACCCAGGCTTGTGGCTGGGACAGGTATGTAGTGTGGTGGGGACCGGATATAGAAAACAACAGAAACAGGGATAATTTTATAGGTCTCTGAGGATGAGGGAGCATTCTCTCCCTGCCCATTCTAGGAAATCTTACCAAATTCTTTCCTGAAAGACAAACAGTAGTCTGACTGGCTTTCTTTGTTTTTTAAGGTCAAGTGTAACTGGGCATGGTAATCCTAGCACACATGAGACAGAAATAGGATTGCTGCAATTTCAAGGCCAGGCTAGACTAGAGTGAGTTCTAGGGCTACAGTGAGACCTTGCCTCAAAAACTCTTAGCCTCCCAAGAGGCATTAAAACCATCATGCCCCAGCTCTTGTTAAAAACATTTTATATATTTATTTGCATGTGTATATTTGGAGCACCAGGTCCTCTTGCTACTGCAAATGAACACCAAATGTTCGCACCACTTTTTGTGTTTAGTCTTATGTGGGTGGCTGAGGAATTCAACCTGAGTGGCAGCCTTTGTAAGCAAGCACCTTTAAAAGAGCCATCTCCTCCTTAAAATAGGTCTGACCCCGAGGTTAAGCTCTTTCCCTCCCATACAATTTATCATTTGCCATCTGCTCAGTAAATGGCAGAGAGATTGACATTTGGTTTGGGCTTTGAAGTACAGGAGAGGTTTTATTTATTTTTTAGGTTTTTCAAGGTAGGGTTTCATCCTAGCCCAGGCTGACCTTGAATTCACTATGCAGTCTCAGGGTGGCCTTGAACTCATGGCAATCCTCCCACCTCTGCCTCCCAAGTGATGGGATTAGAGGCATGTGTCACCACACCTGGCTTATTTTTATAATAAAATTTTTTTTCAAGCAGGGTCTCACACTAGCCCAGGCTGGCCTTGACCTCATGAAGATCCTCCTACTTCAGCCTCCCTGGGACTAAAGGTGTACACCACAGTGCCTGGTTCAGGAGAGGTTTTATTTGGGTGTGAGCCTAGGTCACATGTGCTCCATCTCCTCTTCATGATGATATCCAACACCATCCAGCTAGTAGTGATATGGCCTACTAACTGCACCTCACTTACAGTCTCCTCTAGGAAGAAGGTTACTGATGTGGCAGGATCCAGCCTTTGTTGTTGTTGAGACAAGGTCTTTTCGTAAAAATATATTTTATTTGTTTATTTGAGAAAAAGAGGTGGGGGTTGGGAGAGAATGGGTATGCCAGGGCCTCCAGCCACTGCAAATAAACTCCAGATGCATGCACCCCCATGTGCATCTGGCTTAGGTGGGTCTTGGAGAATCGAACCAGGATCCTTTGGCTTTGCAGGCAAACGCCTTAACTGCTAAGCCATCTCTCCAGCACTGAGACAAGGTCTTATGTAGCCCAAGCTGGCCTCCAACTTTTTATATAGCCAAGAAAGACCTTGAACTTCTGATCCTCTTGCTTTTGCCTCAAGTGCTGGGATTACAGGTTTGCACCTGGTTTGGTGATTAATAAATAGGGTCTAGAATCAATATCTAACTGTGGGTGGTACCATTCATGGGCTGGAATCCTGGAGCCAATACAAAGGAGAAAGCTAGCTGAGTAAAAAACTAGCTAGCATTCAACACTCTCTGCTTCCTGAATGTGGATGAAACATAATGAGCCATCTAGACACTATTTAAGGGTTACAGAGACTGATAAACAAAGCAGACAAGTCCTCTGCCCTCCAGGGAGCTTCCAGTAGTAGACTAATGGGAAAACAGACTATTAACTAAGTAAGCTAGAAAGAAGTGATAGGAACGGGGCTATGAAGCAAAACCAACACTGGATGACAAGTTAAATAGGGGTGCTTCTTTAGATGGTCAGCAAGGCCTCTTAGGGAGTGAGAAACTGAGATACATATGAGATTAGAAGCAGCAGATGAAACTGGCCATTACAGCCAGCCAGAGATGGTGACACAGGCCTGCAATTAATCCCAGCATTTCAAAATTGAGGCAGGATGGTCTCAAATCCTAGGACAGCTTCAGCTATATATTTAATTTGAGGCTAGCCTGAGTTACACAGAAACCTTGTTTCATTAAAAAAAAAAAAATCCAGCCAGAAAGCAAAAATCCCAAGGGATTAAGCTTTGCCCATTAAATTGGGGAGCCATGTCAACTGCAAAAAGCCCTAATCCCATACTGAATCTCAACATTTTTCCCAACCACCTTGCAAATTAGGGATTCCAAGGCTTTACCAGTTTTGAAAGAGATCACTATCACAGTGATCACTACGTAGACGATTGCCCTAGATCGCTCCCAGGTATCCCAATAATAGACTAAGAGATTGCAGGCACTATTACAGATCACAGTACTACCGTTGGTAGGCCATTTCCAGAAGCTGATCCAATTAAAAATATTTTTTGATTTTTATGTATCTATTTGCAAGGAGGGAGAGAGAGAGGCAGGGGTAGTGGGGAAGAGTGGGTATGCCAGGGCCTCTAGCCACTGCAAATGAACTCCAGATGCATGCACCACTTTGTGCATCTGGCTTTACATGAGAACCAGGGCATTGCATGCAAGTGCCTTAATCACTGAGCCATTTCTCCAGCCCCCCAATTCTTTTCAATTGTCTAAACAACCAGTATTAGACAAAATATTCATTATGATCTCTGGGCCTACGTTTCCTTATTGATAGCCAGGGAAAGAGCACTAGACCTTCCAATAAAACTAAACCAACTGGCTAGGAAAGTGTGCTTGTGTGGCAGGGGATGGGCCAGATGGCAGAGAAAACCAAGACCCATCAATAAGACAAAAATATAGCCGGGCGTGGTGGCGCATGCCTTTAATCCCAGCACTTGGGAGGCAGAGGTAGGAGGACTGCCCTGAGTTCAAGGCCATCCTGAGACTACATAGTGAATTCCAGGTTAGCCTGAGCTAGAGCGAGACCCTACCTGGAAAAACCAAAACCAAAAACAAAAAGATAGTGGGCTAACCACCAAGAAAAGAGCTTGGGAGAAATTGCGGAGGAAGAGATGAGATGAATCAGAGTAGCTTGACAAATCAGTTCCAGGGTGATGGTGACAGTGATCAATCAAAACAGAAATTCAGAGGCTTCAGAGAACTCTACACTAAATCAAACTGCCAACAGGCCTGCCATGGCTCAGGGAACACTGCAGATGAAGGGGTGGAAAGATTGTAAGAACCACAGAGTGGGTAGGATTACCCTGAGGCATGTTCCCCCAACTACTCCACAGGGACTGACTGAGGCCTTCACGCCCCATAGTGGATACCATGACACCATGGGTGAGGGGATGGAAGAGTATAACCTGTTATATTATCAAATAAAAATTTTAAAAATAACCAAACCAACAACCTGATTTAGGAAAAGAAGTCTTTATGAGTGCCCTTCTCCCCAAAAGTCAGCTCAAAACAACCACTGGCTTTCTCTTCCGTTTAGCGAGTTTTGACCATAGTGAACCAAGCCGCCTAGCCCGAGGAGAGCACGCTGCGTCACCCAGGGTCCCCTCTCCGTCCCAGCGCGCCGCGTCTGCTCTAGGTCCCCACTTCCTGCCCCGCTCATCCAAGTGCCCACCGCCAGCACCTACCCTTAGATTAGCCCGGAGCCCCAGACTCTTGGCTAAATTCTGTAGGTCACTGTACTTGAAGGACTCCAGCTCCTCCTCGGAGGGGACTGTCATCGCGTCCTGCAATCCTGGCGACATGGAAATCTGCCGGCCAAGCTATATAGATACAGCTCAAAACTGGCGCCACTCTAAGCGTTGATGTAGCAGAAATTCATACTCAGTTTAAAAATGAAGAATGCTGCACTTCCATTGGTTGGAAGTGCCTCGAAGGCGGGGCTTATTCTGCTGGCCAATAGAAAGGTTGATTTGGGGCGGCTGACGCGCGCTGTTCCATACGTTTACAACTACGCCAACGCCGAGAGGCCAGTGAGGCGGGTCCGGGCCGGGCGTGCGGTGGCGCCCGCGTCGCGTCGTCCAATGAGGACGCAGGAGGTCCGCTTGGGGCGGGCTCTCGCGGTGTTTGAAGCAGGCTCAGGCTGGGGAAGATGGCAGGCCGCTCGCGGCCCCGCAGCCGGCGCTTTGCCGAGGCGTCCTCGATTGGCTTTTGTGACAGTCCCGAGGAGGCCACGAACCCTTCTTTTAGGGCCTCGGCGGAGTGGGACACGCAGGTGGTGGGAGGGTTCTCGCCTGCCGGCCCTTCCATGCTGGCGACAGAGGTGTCCCCTGTGGACCTGCGGCTGCCCGCGTGGCTGCAGCCGGACCGGTGCGCCGTGTTCCAGTGCGCGCGCTGCTACGCCGTGCTGGCCGACACTGTGCACCTCGCCTGGAACCTGTCCACGTCCCTCGGGGCGGTGGTCTTCTCCCGTGAGTGCAGCGAGGGCTGGCGGGGGGACGTCAGGGTGCCCGCTGTCCTCCTGGCCAGGCGAGCGCCCTGCTGCTCAGCCGCAGCCCCTTAATTGTGCAGGCTTGTCTGTCCGAGACCCTCGGCGGAGCGCACTCTGACCTGCGTTTGCCTTCCCAGGAGTCACCGGTAACGTCGTTTTGGAAGCGCCTCTTCTGGTTGGCATTGAAGGTTCACTCAAAAACAGGTACTTGTTCAGAATTTCTCGTGATTCTGCAGTCCCTGACGTAATGACACTGAGAAATGAGGAACTGACGCTTTCGAGAGGGAAATTTCATTGTTTTTAAAGAACATATTTATTTATGAGAAAGACACACACACACACACACACACACACACACACACACACACAGAGAGAGAGAGAGAGAGAGAGAGAGAGAGAGAGAGAGAGAATGAGAATGAGAATGAGAATGGGCGTGCAAGGTCAAACTCCTGAGGCATGCGTCACCACGTGCATCTGGCTCATGTGGGTTCTAGGGAATGGAACCTGAGACCATTAAGGCAATCGCCTTAATCGCTAAGCCATCTCTCCAGCCCCAAATTTCCTTTCCTTTCCTTTCCTTTCCTTTCCTTTCCTTTCCTTTCCTTTCCTTTCCTTTCCTTTCCTTTCCTTCCCTTTCCTTTCCTTCCCTTTCCCTTTCCCTTTCCCTTTCCCTTTCCCTTTCCCTTTCTTTCTTTCTTTTTGGTTTTTGCAAGGTAGGGTCTCACTCTGGTCCAGGCTGACCTGGAATTAACTATGTAGTCTCAGGGAGGCCTCGAACTCTCGGCGATCCTCCTACCTCTGCCTCCCGAGTTTGTTGGCAGTGGCTACAGGCCACGCCCGGCTCAAATTTCATTTTTTAAACTATAATCCTTTGAGATTGTATGGAGTCCGGTGTCGCACAAGTAAGACCACCAACTCACTGAATACAAGGCAGAGTTTTATTGACAAGGGCTGATGCATCGGGACTGCACCCTGAGGTCATGAACTTTGAATGCAACCCTTGAACCACTTGGGGACTCAGTTTTTATTGTAGAAACCCACAAGTTATTAGTTACAAAAGCAAGACAAAAGCAAAACCACAAAGATCGTTTTAAAAGAAAGAATCATGGTACATTGCATGGGGACATTCCATACAGTGTAGATAACAGGAAGCACCTGTATACAAGTGGCGCATGCATCAGGAGTTTGTTTGCAGTGGCAAGGAGCCCTGGTGTACCCATTTTCTCTCCTCGGTAATAAATGGATAAATAAAATATTTATGAAACAACAACAACTGGACATAGTATTTAGCAGTGAATGCCTGTAATCCCAGCACTCAGGAGATGGAAGGAGGAGGATCACAAACTCATGGCAAATCTTTGGCTACATAGTTCCAGGCTAGCCACACACTTTTTTATTATAAATTTAAAAAACCTCGGGCTGGAGAGATAGCTTAGGGGTTAAGGCGCCTGCCTCCTAAGCCTAAGAACACTGGTTCCAATCTCCAGCGGTTCCAATCTCCAGGTCCCAAGTTTAGCCAGATGCAAAGTGACGCAAGGGCCCAATGCCTCACTTGATCACAAGGGGACGCACACATCTGGATTTTGTTCGCAGCAGCTGAGACACTGCTGGCGTGCCCATCTCTGTCTTCCTCTCCCTCTCTCTCTGTCTCTCTCCAAAAAAATAATAAAAAAAAATTAAAAAAAAACCTCTAATGATATAATAAGTATAATATAAGTTATAACAGTTTCAACAATTAATAGTATTTATTTATCTATTTTTTGTTTTTTGAGGTAGGGTTTCACTCTAGCTCAGGCTGCCCTGGAGTTCATTATGTAGTCTCAGGGTGGCCTCAAACTCATGGCGATCCTCCTACCTCTGCCTCCCAGGTGCTGGGATTAAAGGTGTGCTCCACCACTCCTGGCTTAATAGTATTTAAAAAAATTTTATTAAAGATTTTATTTTTATTTATTTATTAGAGACAGAGAGATAGAGAGTGAGAATGGGCACACCAAGGCCTGTAGCCACTGCAAACAAACTCCAGACACATGCGCCACCTTATGCATCTGGCTTACATGGGACCTTGAGAGTCGAACCTGGGTCCTTAGGCTTCGCAGGCATGCACCTTAACCACTAAGCCACCTCTCCAGCCCTTATTTATGTATATGCAAGGACAGAGAGAATGAATGGGTACACTAGAGCCTCTAGCCATTGCAAAGGAACTCCAGATGCATGCACCACTTTGTGCATCTGGTTTTATGTGGGTACTGGGGAATTGAACCCAGATCATTAGGCATTGCAGGCAAGCACCTTAATGCAGAGTCATCTCTCCACTCCCAACAGTATTTTTTTGTTTTTCGAGGTAGGGTCTTGTTCTAGCCCAGGCTGACCTGTAATTCACTCTGTAGTCTCAGGTGGCATTGAACTCACAGCGATTCTCCTACCTCTGCCTCCCAAATGCAGGGATTAAAGGCATGCACTACCACGCCCAGCCCAACAATATATTTTTTTAAATATATATTTTTGTTTTTTTGAGGTAAGGTCTCACTCTGGCCCAGGCTGACCTGGAATTCACTCTGTAGTCTCAGGGTGGCCTTGAACTCATGGTGATCCTCCTACCTCTGCCTCCCGAGTGCTGGGATTAAAGGCGTGTGCCACTACGCCCGGGCTAATATTTTTATTTATGTATTTATAGAGAGAGAGAGAGAGAGAGAGAAACAGATACAGAAAGAGAATGGGCACGTCAGGGCATCTGGCCACTTCAGACTCACGTGCCACCTTGTGCATCTGGCTTTATGTGGGTATTGAGGAATCAAACCTAGATCCTTAGTCCACCGGCAAAAAAAAAAAAAAAAAAAAAAAAAAAAAAAAAGCATTAACCACTAAACCATCACTCCAGCCCTGTTTAACAGTATTTTGATATTTTGTTTTTTTCTGTTCACTTTTTTTTTTTGTTATGGAGTTTTTTTTTTTAAAAAAATCTTTACTTATTTGCAAGGAGAGTGGACAGAATGAGTTAGTGTATGGGTGTGATATATAGCCTCACTGCATTACATACCAATTCCATTTGCATGCATCATTTTGTGCATCTGGCTTTGCATGGGTACTGGGGAACTGGACCCAGGCCGTCAGACTTTGCAGGCAAGCACTTTAACAGCTGAGCCATCTCTCCAGCCCCAAGTTCTACAATTAAAAAAAAACTATTTTAGCCGGGCGTGGTGGCGCACGCCTTTAATCCCAGCACTCGGGAGGCAGAGGTAGGAGGATCGCCGAGAGTTCGAGGCCACCCTGAGACTACATAGTTAATTCCAGGTCAGCCTGGACCAGAGTGAGACCCTACCTCGCAAAACCAAAAAAAAACCAAAAAAAAAAACAAAAAAAAACTATTTTATTTATTTATTTGTGTGTGAGAGAGAGAGAAAGCATGTGCGTGGGAGCCAGTGAGCATGGGTGTGTCTGGACCTACTGCTGCTGCAGATGAACTCCAAATGCATGCACCACTTTGTTCTGGAGTATTTTAAAAACAAAGCACAGCAAATATCTCTTACCAGTAGTAACAGTATTTTGATATTTTGTTTTTTCTGTTCACTTTTTTTTTTTTTGTTATGGAGTTTTTTTTTTTAAAAAAATCTTTACTTATTTGCAAGGAGAGTGGACAGAATGAGTTAGTGTATGGGTGTGATATATAGCCTCACTGCATTACATACCAATTCCATTTGCATGCATCATTTTTGTGCATCTGGCTTTGCATGGGTACTGGGGAACTGGACCCAGGCCGTCAGACTTTGCAGGCAAGCACTTTAACAGCTGAGCCATCTCTCCAGCCCCTAGTTCTACAATTAAAAAAAAACTATTTTAGCCGGGCGTGGTGGCGCACGCCTTTAATCCCAGCACTCGGGAGGCAGAGGTAGGAGGATCGCCGAGAGTTCGAGGCCACCCTGAGACTACATAGTTAATTCCAGGTCAGCCTGGACCAGAGTGAGACCCTACCTCGCAAAACCAAAAAAAAAAAAAAAAAAAAACTATTTTATTTATTTATTTGTGTGTGTGAGAGAGAGAAAGCATGTGCATGGGAGCCAGTGAGCATGGGTGTGTCTGGACCTACTGCTGCTGCAGATGAACTCCAAATGCATGCACCACTTTGTTCTGGAGTATTTTAAAAACAAAGCACAGCAAATATCTCTTAACCAGTAGTTGCTGTTATTTCTTCTTTTCCAAATTGACAAGCTATTATATTGAAAAGAAGTTAAAATCTGATTGATTTACTTCCTTTTTTTCTTTTTGTTTTTTCGAGGTAGGGTCTTACTCTAGCCCACGCTGGCCTGGAATTCAGTATGTAGTCTCAGGCTGGCCTTGAACTCACAGCATTCGTCTTACCTCTGCCTCCAAAGTCTGGGATTAAATGCACGTGCCTGGCATAAAGTTCTTTTTAACCATGTGTTTTTATGTATTTATTTGCAAGGGAATTGAGAGAATGGCCACTCCATTCTTCTTCTTGCCATTTCAGGGCTTCTTGCCACTGCAAATGAACTTCAGATGCATTCACTACTTTGTGCATCTGGCTTTATGTGGGTTCTGGGGAATCAAACCCAGGCCATTAGGTTTTGCAAGCAAGTGCTTTAACCACTGAGCCATCTCTCCAGCCTAACCATGTGATTTTTAAAAATTGTTTTTGTTTTTATGTTTTATCTTATTTATTTGAGAGTGCAGACAGAGAGAAAAAGAGGCAGATAGAGAATGGGTGCGCCTAGGGCCTCCAGCCTTTGCAAACGAACTCCAGATGCATGCGCCACCTTGTGCATCTGGCTTATGTGGAGTCCTGGGGAATCAAGCCTTGAACTGATATCCTTAGGCTTCACGGGCAAGTGTTTAATCGCTAAGCCATCTTTTCAGGCCCCTAACCATGTGATTTTTAAAATATCTTTTCCTTTTGTGAGGGCCAGAAGTTGATGTCTTCCTCTATCATGCTCCACCTTACTAAGTCGGGGTCTTTCACTGCACCTGGAGGTTACTGGCTACTCAGCAAGGCCTCAAGATCCTGTCTCTGCCTTCCTAGTGCTGAGATTTCATGCACCTGACTGCACTCAGCTGAGGATCTGAACTCAGGTCTTCATTCTTGTATAGCAGACACTTTACCAATGAAAACATCTTCCTGTACCCCATCTCCTTTTAAAAAATATTTTATTTATTTGAGAGAGGGAAACAGCAAAAGGAGGGGGGAGACAGAGAATGAATGAGAATGGGCACCCAGGGCCTTCTGCATTTGCAAATGAACCCGCTACCAGCATCACATTGTGCATCCTGTTTTATGTGGGTACTATGGAACTGAACTCCAGCCATCAGGCTTTGCAAGAAAGTGTCTTGAACTGCTATGTCATCCCTCCACCCCCAAAACCTCTTAAAAATCTTTTGTTTGAACAAAGTGAATTCCAGGTCAGCCTGGGCTAGAGTGAGAACCTACCTTGGGGGAAAAAAAAATAAAACAAACAACAACAACAGAAAAACTTTTGTTTGAGCTGGGCATGGTGGCGCATGCCTTTAATCCCAGCACTTGGGAGGCAGAGGTAGGAGGATCACTGAGTTTGAGACCACCCTGAGACTACATAGTGAATTCCAGGTCAGCCTGAGCCAGAGTGAGTCCCTACCTTGGGTCTCACCTTGAGGCCCCCACGTCCTGCTTAAAAATCTTTTAATAGAGGGTTTTGCTTTTATCAGGCTGCTTGTACTCAAGATTCTCCTGCTTCAGCCTCCCAACTGCTAGGATTATAGGCATATGCCATAACAGATAAGAGTGGGTGTTGTTTGTTAGTCCTCTCATTTTCCTTCTTCCTATATTCTGCTTTTTTGTTTAGTATATACAACATCTTATTCTGTAGTTCCTGTGGGATTCCCATTGGCTTCCATCTATATTCCACCCATGCTTCTCTGGCTGCATTGAGAGGTCACTTCTGCCTTTCCTGTGATAAAATGGTGTGGTGAGTGTACAAAGATAATACTTATCAAATAAGGTTTACAAAATCTGAAGATAAATGTGTTTGTACCAAGAAATATCCCAAAAGTCAGGTACTATTTTTTACAAAAGCAAAACAAAAAAACAATAAAACCCAAAATATAATCATGAACATTACAATTATTTTAGATTTCATTATATCTTGTCTTAACAGTTATACCATGGAATAATTCAAAAGGGTATTCTTCATTAGGAAAATTCTAGAAGGTAAGTTTTGTGAAATAGTGTTGCCATAGATACCTTTTGGTTTTATGCCCTGCCCTCCCTTATGATGAGACTTTGTCGCTATGATTGTATCATTGGTGATACCACTCCTGGATATGAGATCAAGAATTTCCAACCAACCCAAGCCAGGCTTGGTAATCCCAGCACTTGGGATGCTGAGGCAGTAAGATTGTCTTGACTTGAAGGCCATGGTCTGCATTGTGACTTCCCAGGCAGATTAGCCTAGGTTACAGAGTGTGAGACCCTGTCTAAAAAGACAGTTGAAGAAAGCAAAATAATTTTATTTGAGACCCTAGCTGGGCATCGTAGTGTGAGCCTATAATCCAAATACTTGGTAGGGGAAGGCGAGAGGGATCAGGTGTTCAAGGTTATCTTCAGCTACATAGTTCAAAGCCAACTTGGGCTACATGGGACCCTATCAAAGAGAGAGGGTAGGAGCTAGAGAAGGAAAGGGGAGGGGAAGAGGACAAAACAAATTTACAACTGATCCAAGCTAAGCCAATCAGATTTTGTACCACAGGAATTTGAAATGAGGGCCTGAAAACACTAGTCATGTGTAGATGGAAGTGGCACTAAACTTGGAAAGTGAAATAGTACATTTGGGGTAGTCATTTTCTGTATTTTACACCCAGATGCAAAGGAAATCACTAAGCTATATTCTTAGCCCCTTTTTGTTTTTTTAAAAGTTATTTTATTTATTTATTGGAGAGAGAGAGAGAAGCAGATAGAATGAATGGGCACACCAAAGTCTCCAGCCACTGCGAATGAACTCCATACACATATGCCACCTTGTGCAGCTGGCTTACATGGGTACTGGGGAATCGAACCTGGGTCCTTAGGCTTTGTAAGCAAGCACCTTAACTGCTAAGCTATATCTCCAGCCTCCTTTTTGGTTTTTTACTTGAGACAGTCTCACTAAATTGAACTCTGTAGCCCATGCAAACAAGACTTTCAGTCCTATCTCAGCCTCCCAAATAGCTGAGATTGCAAACCTGAACTGCTAATTCTGGTTAAAAGTCTTAAACAAAAATAAGTTGTTGAGAGTCAGGTGTGGTGGCGCACGCCTTTAATCCCAGCACTTGGGAGGCAGAGTTATGAGAATCTCGGTGAGTTAGAGTGAGACACCTGCCTCAAAAAACAAAACAACTTTGAGGGGAAAAAAGATAGTACTCAAATCCCATAATCTTAAAATTTATGTTAAAGATTCACTTGGCTAGGGAATCCTTTACTCGCCATTATTCATATGAACCTCATGTTTGTCTTTAGTTTGTCCTGAAGTAATTTTTCCTTTGGGAATAAATAAGAATGAGGCCCATTCTCTACTTTAGTTGAGATTTTTTTTCCCCCAATAAAGTACACCATGAAACTTGAAATCATTAAAAAGAGGCAGACTTTACTAGATAGGTAAATTTTTAAAAATTGTTTATTTACTTATTTGAGAGTGAGAGAGAGAAAGAGAGAATACAGGTACACCAGCATCTGGCTTACATGGGTACTGGGGAATTGAACCTGGATCTTTGGTTTCACAGGCAAGCGCCTGAACCATCTCTCCAGCCCTTGGTAGATATTTTAGAGGGTAAGTTTTGCTCATTGGTAGTATTAATTAACATTTTTCTCCATATTTTCTGTCTAGCTATCTTTTAAAAACAAAAGCCATAGTAAATGCGACTGAGATGGATATTCACCATGTATCTCTACCAGAAAAAATTACAGAGGTAAAATTGGTTGCATGATTTAATATAATGTTTTCACTTAAAATTTCTTTTTTTAATTTGTGATATGTGTGTGTGTCATGCGCATGTACATGTATGGGTATGTGAGGGTCTCCTTCCCTGCAAGTGAACACTAGAAGTTTGTGCCACTTTTTACATTCAACTACAGACTGCATGGTGAATTCTAGGTCAGCCTGGGCTACAGCAAAACCCTACCTTGAAAAAAAAATAGTGGTGAAAGAATTATTAAGTGCTTTTTTTTGTGTGTGTTGAGAATTTGAACCATGTCCTTGCACATGCTTTACTACTGAGCTACGTCCCCAGTATAGTGGTAGTTTCACAAGAACAACCAGTTAATTGACTAGTTGAGTTTACTGGAGACAGTTAGTGAAAACTCAGAACACTCATGTTAAAGACAATCCATACAAAGGGAGTCTGATTTTAACTGGTTAGGATTGTGGAGTAATTTGTCTCAGGGCACTGTCACGAACAGTAGAGCAATACAGCAATTAGCGGTCATTCCTGCCTTTTTATGTGGATGCTGGGAATTGAACTCAAGTCCTCTTGCTTTTGCAGCAAGTGCTCATATCCACTGAGCCATCTCCTCAGTGCCTAAAACTGCATAAATCTGAAGTGACATTACAACCAAATTTAGAGTTAAGTGTAAGATTCCCTGACAAGTTTGTGTTCTCTTCCCAGCTGAAAGAGAGGATAATGCTAATGCATACTCACTTAAATTTACTAATGAAGATTCTGAAGGAAATGATTTCCGATCATTCCAACCAAGAAAAGTGACACAGATCTGAGATGTGAGTATCGGGTTCAGAAGGTTTTTCTAACTTCAACAACAGATGGTATGTGGTCATTTTTAATGAATGGGGGATGCTGGACACGGTGGCTCAGCAGTTGAGAGGTAGGGGCAGAAAGATCACCAGCTCAAAGTCATCCTTGGCTGCATGGAAAGCTGAAGGTCTTCCTGGAATACATGAAAGTCTCAAAAGCAAAATAAAATGAATGGGGTGTGTGGTTTCTTATGTTTATGTGTGCTTTTCCAAATGACTTGTGAAGCTGTTCTTTTTTATTTTTTAAATAGGGTCTTATATAGTCTAGGTTGACCTCAAATTCCCTATGTAGCCCAGGCTGGCTTTGAACTCCTGATCCTTCTGCCTCCTCCTGAGTGCTAGGATTACAGTATGTGCTATCATACCTGATGAAGCTGTTCTTAGATGAGAAACTGCTGTCCAGGTTTTGTAGCTATTTACCTTGTTTTAGAGCTGTAGATATAGCTCAATGGTACAATGCTTGCCTAGCATGCATAAAGCTCTGCCTTCAGTTCTTAATACCAGGAAAAAAAAAAAAGGGCTGGTGAGAAAGCTCAGCTGTTAAAGGCACTTGCTTGTCAGTTCAATTCCCCAATACCCACATAAAGCCAGATTCAGAAAGTGGCATAAGCATCTGGAGTTTGCTTGCATTGCCAGGAGGCCTTGGTATACCTATTCTCTCTCTCAAATAGACAATAAATATTAAAATAAAACATGTTTACTTTGCCATATGTGGTGACACACACCTGTAATTCCAGCACTTAGGAGGTGGTGGTGGGTGGATCAGGAGTTTCAAGGTCATCATCAGCTTCACAGTGACTTTGAGGCTAGCCTGGGAATTGTTTTAGTTCACTATTGTCCTAATACCTATCTTTGAAAGCACCTTTCATTGCTAATCAGAGATCAGTCAACACACCTTGTGTCCATTGATCTAAAATGCAGTCGGTGAGAAAATAGAGCTGGGATTATATTGACTCCTTGCTGTTCTTACATGGAGCAGTTATGTGAATTGTGATAAAGCATTTTTCTTTTATTAAAATTTTCATTGTTGGGCGTGATGGCACACGCCTTTAATCCCAGCACTGGGGAGGCAGAGATAAGAGGATCTTGGTGAGTTTGAGACCAACCTGGAGCTACATAGTGAGTTCCAGATCAGCCTACCTACCTCAAAAAATTAAAAAAATTTTTTTACTTACTTGTATGTTGGGGGACACATGTCATGACACACTTGTGGAGGTCAGAGGACAACTTTGAAGTGTCTGTGCTCTACCTTCTTTGAGACAGGGTTTCTTGCCACTGCAAATGAACTGCCATACTGCAAAGGAAAATCAGACTGGCTGGCTTAAAAGGTTCAAATTTTGGGCTGGAGAAATGGCTTAGCGGTTAAGGCGTTTGCCTGCGAAGCCAAAGGATCCCAGTTCGATTCTCCAGGATCCACATTAAGCCAGACAACAAGGGGCACATGCATCTGGAGTTCGTTTGCAGTGGCTAAAGGCCCTGGCATGCCCATTCTCTCTGTTTGCCTCTCCTCTCTCTGCTTGCAAATAAATAAAAATTGGAAAAAAAAAAGATTCATATTTTCCTGGTTCTTCCTCCCATTGTCATTGTTGTGGGCATATTAGGATCACAGATGCATGTGCTACTTTACATTGCTTTATGTGTATGCTGGGGAATGGAACCTAAGCTGTCAGGCTTTTTAAAGCAAGTTCCTTTAACTGCTGAGCCATCTTTCAAGCCTTCATTTTTTTCTTATGTAAAATAGATATATAATGTCCTGTAGGTTAATAAGTTGACTAAATGTTGTGGCTTGTATCAGTTGTTCCCATAAACTCATGTGTTCTGAATTCTTTGCTCTTTTTTTTTTTTTTTTTTTTTTTTTTTGGTATTTTTTTTCCCCCTAGGTAGGATCTCACTCTAGATCAGGCAGACCTACTATGTAGTTTCAGGGTGGCTTCAAACTCTCAGAGATCCTCCTATCTGTGCCTCTTGAGTGCTGGGATTAAAGACGTGCACCACTATGCCCAGCTTTTATTTATTGTTTTCTGAGGTAGGGTCCTGCTTTAGCCCATGCTGACTTGGAATTCACTCCGTAGTCTCAGGGTGGCCTTGAACTAATGGTGTTCCTCCTACCTCTGCCTCCCAAGTGCTGGGATTGAAGGCATGCACCACCATGCCCGATGTGTTTTGAATTCTTGGTCCCCAGCTGATGGCAATTTGAGAGGTGGAGCTTTGCTGGAAGAGGTGGTTGTTGGAGGTGGGCTTATGGATGTTATATCCCACCTCACTGTCCTGCTGCTGTTTGCAACCTGTTGTGCAGAGGTGATGTCCAGCCTGTTATGCATGCTTTCTCTGCCACCATGAAGCTTCCTTTTGAGGCTGTAAGCCAAAGTCACTTTCCTCTTAACAATTGCTTTTGATCAGGTGCTTTGTCCCAGCAACAAGGTGACTGTAACCCTACATAATAAACAATTTGTGGGTTTTTGAGAGAATTGGTGTGTTCAGGCCTCTAGCCACTGTGATCAAACCCCAGATGCGTGTGCTACCTTGTGTGCATGTGTAACCTTGCACCCTTGTGTCACCTTTTGCATCTGGCTTATGTGGGATCTGAGAGTTGAACATGGGTCCTTAGTCTTTGCAGGCAAGGTCCTTAACTGCTAAACCATCTCTCCAGCCCCCCCTTTTTTTCTTTTTTAATTATTAATTTTTTTTATTGATACCTTCTATACTTACATACAAAAAAACATGTATTTCCCTCCCCTCCCCCATTCCACTTTAGAACACCAATCTCCATCATATCCCCTCCCTCTCTCCATTAGTCTTTCTTTTAATTTGATGTCATCATTTTTTTTCTATTTTGAGGGTCCCTTTTTTTTTTTTTTTTTTTTTTGAGGTAGGGTCTCACTCTAGTCCAGGCTGACCTGGAATTAGTCTCAGGGTGGCTTTGAACTCCTCCCTCTGCCTCTCAAGTGCTGGGATTATAGGCGTGCCCCACCACACCCAACCCTTTTTTGGTGTTTTGAGAGAGGGTCTTATATAGGCCACGCTGTTCTAATAGTTACTGTGTAGCTGATGATGACCTTTTAACTCCTGATCCTCATGCCTCTATCTCCCAAACGCTGGGATCGCAGGCATGTGCCACCATGCTGGGTTCAATTTGTCTTTTTTGTTGTAAACTAAGCTTAGTGGTAATAATGATTGTGATAAAACATAACACACCTAAATGCTATTCTTTTTTTTTTTTTTTTTTTTTTGAGGTAGGGTTTCACTCTGGTCCAGGGTGACCTGGAATTCACTATGTAGTCTCAGGGTGGCCTCAAACTCACGGCAATCTTCCTATCTCTGCCTCCCAAGTGCTGGGATTAAAGGCGTGCGCCACCATGCCCGGCTTAAGTGCTATTCTTTTTAATTTTGCTGCATATAAAACTTCAGCTGAAAAGTTTATTAAAATATTCACTTAGGGCTGGAGAGATGGTTCAGAGGTTAAGGTGTCTGCCTGCAAAATGTAATGACCTGGGTTCCATTCCCCAGTACCCACATAAAGCTGGGTGCACAAAGTGGCTTGTGCATCTGGAGTTTGTTTGCAATTCCTAGAGGCCTTGGTGTGCCCATACTCTCTCTTTGTGTCTCTCTGTATCTGCTTGCAACTAAGTAAATATATATTTTTTTAATGTCAAAATTTGGGCTGGAGAAATGGCTTTGTGGTTAAGATGTTTGTCTGTGAAGGCAAAGGACCCAGGTTTGATTCTCCAGGACCCACGTAAGCCAGATGCACAAAGGGGTGCATGCATCTGGAGTTTGTTTGCAGTGGCTAGAGGCCCTGGCATGCCCATTCTCTGTCTGCTGCTCTTCTCTCTTTCTGCTTGCAAATAAATAAATAAACATTAAAAAAGAAAGAAAAAAAGAAAGAGTCATGATTCAACTTAAAAAAAAAATTAAAAAGTCAAAATTTAAGCCTGGCTTGGTGGCACATGCCTTTAATCCCAGCACTCAGGATTGCCATGAGTTCCAGGTCATTTTGGGAATACAGTGAATTCCAGGTCAGCCTGAGCTAGAGTGAGACCCTACCTTGAACAACCAAAAAAAAAAAAAAAAAAATCAAATTTAAACAATATTCACTTAATAAAGTTTAAGATGTGAAGTCAAGATTCTAGGGATAAAAAAAAAAAACTAAGCAAAAGCAGCCAAAAATTTCATAAAATTTATAATCTAGTTAGAGAATGAAACAATTGGAAACATAAAATTAAGACTGTTGGGTGTTGAACTAATGGAATATGCTACAAGCACACATAGCAGGTGACTTATTCTGCACTTCAGGGAAGGCCTCTGTCATGAAGTTGGAGTGTCAGAGTGTTCTGCAAGAAGTGAAATTTATAAGGTTGTGGCAGGAATAGCACATGTCAAGGTCATGTAAGGTTCTTTGAAGCCCTTTAGAGGTCTGCAAATATTTCTAAGGTAGCCTGAAACCAGAAGGTACAAAGCCTGGCGTCCTGAGAGACGTTTGTTTCACCCCTAGAAAACAGGGAACACTAAGAATCTTAAAGACAGAGCTGGGTGTGGTGGTGCATGCCTTTAATCCCAGCACTTGGGAGGCAGAGGCCTCCCTGAGACTACATAGTGAATTCCAGGTCAGTCTAGGCCAGAGTGAGACCCTACCTTGAAAAACAAAACAAAAGCAAAAATAAAACAAAAGAATCTTAGACAGAGGTTTGATGTGGTATTTTGGTTTTAGACCCTCATTATTGTTGTTTTGTGAACAGTGGGTGGGAGGGGCTATAAAAGGAGGGTCTTGGGTCTGGAGAGATGGCTTAATGGTTAAGGCATTTGCCCGCAAAACCAAAGGATCCCAGTTCGATTCTCTAGGACCTACATGAGCCAGATGCACAAGGGGGCACATGCATCTGGAGTTTGTTTCCAGTGGCTGGAGGCCCTGGCACTCCCACTCTGTCTCTCTCTGCCTTTCTCTCTCTCAAATCAATCAATCAATCACCATGTCATTGGCTTTAGTTTTTTTTTTTTTTTTCTTCTTGAGACAAATCTGAGGTTAACCTTAAATTCCTAATTCTCCTGCCTTTACCTGACTATTACTGGGATAGTAGGCATGGACAACCATTTTGGTTGGTTTTTTTTTTTTTTTTTTTTTTTTTGAGGTAGGGTCTCACTGTAGCTCAGGCTGACCTGGAATTCACTATGTAGTCTCAGGGTGGCCTGAACTCATGACAATCCTCCTGCCTCTGCCTCCTGAGTGCTGGGTTTAAAGGCTTGCGTCACCACGCCTGTCTTAACCATTTTGACTCTTAACAGAATTTGTATTTGCATATGCATACAGAAGTTTTAAATGGATTCTTTCAGTTTTATACTACATAAATGACATTTTACTTATTTTAACATATCATTTATTTGCAAGATAGAATGGGCATGATAGGGCTGCAAATGAACTCAGACTCATGTGCCATTTTAATTGGAACTCACTTTGTAATCCAGGCAAATCTCAAATTCATGGCAATCTTACTTCAGCCTTCTGAGTGCTATGATTAAAGAAAGGTGCAAGCCAACACACCTAGCTTTCTTGGGGCAGGGATGGGTGAGGGGAGGAATTTTGTTGTTTTGAGACAGGAGGATTTCACTTCGTAGCCTAGAGTAGTCTGGAACTGCTTCAAACTCATGGCAATCCTGCCCCAGCTTCCCAAGTGCTGAGATTATAGATGTGTGCCACCATGCCTAAGTTGGGGTTTAAAAAAAAATTGTGGGTCTACTTAGCTCAACATATTTCCTTTATATAAATTAAGAAAGTTTATGTGGCCTGGGGAGATAGCTCAGTGAGTAAAGGTCTTGCCATGCAAGTGTAAGGACCTGAGTTCAGATTACCATTCAGTGCTAGACCTTGTCTCAAGAAATAAGTTGGAGAGTGACTAAGGAAGACACCCATCATCAATCTCTGGCCTCCACACAAGGTGAATGTGTGTGCTCCATGCATGCACGGGTGCGCGCACACACACCTCTTTTATGCCTCTGCATGTGATATCAAATCCAGGGCC
Source organism: Orientallactaga sibirica (assembly GCA_036365145.1). Taxonomy (NCBI): domain Eukaryota; kingdom Metazoa; phylum Chordata; class Mammalia; order Rodentia; family Dipodidae; genus Orientallactaga; species Orientallactaga sibirica. The sequence continues at coordinate 57,642,146 of JAEOAD010000006.1, forward strand.
TCATTTAGCTAGGTCACCACTCTACCACTGAGCTACACCCCTAAACCAATAGCTTATTTATTTATTTTTTTTTGTTTTTCAAGGTAGTCTCACTCTGGCCCAGGCTGACTTGGAATTCACTATGTAGTCTCAGGGTGGCCTTGAACTCATGGTGATCCTCTTACCTCTGCCTCCCATGTGGTGCTGGGATTAAGGGCGTGCGCCACCATGCCCAGTTTCCAATAGCTTTTTTTTGTTTGTTTTTTTCCAGGTAGGGTTTCACTCTAGCCCAGGGTGACCTGGAATTCACTATGTAGTCTCAGGGTAGCCTAAAACTCACAGCAGTCTTCCTACTTCTGTCTCCCGAGTACTGGGATTAAAGGCATGTGCCACCACACCTGGCTTCCCAATGGCTATTTTTCTTAATCTCTGGATTTGCCCTTTTGGATAGAAAATTAAGTGGTTGAGCTTAAGATCAAATTAAGGTGGATGGTGTGTGTGTATATATAATGTTTATTAATATATGTATTTTTGTGTGTATATATAAGTATAGCCCAAATATATTCATTGTATGAAAAAATATGACAAAAGAAACACTTCTGTCTGTTCCATTTAAAAAAATTTTTTGTTTATTTTTATTTATTTGAGAGTGACAGACAGAGAAAGAGGCAGAGAGAATGGGCATGCCAGGGCTTCCAGCCACTGCAAATGAACTCCAGATGCATGTGTCACCTTGTGCATGGCTTACATGGGTCCTGAGGACTCAAGCCTTGAATTGGGGTTCTTAGGCTTCACAGGCAAGGGCTTAACCACTAACTCATCTCTCCAGCCCTTCGTCTTCCATTTTTAAAAAGTATTTTCTTTATTTGAGGGAGAGAGAAAGAGAATGGGTGCGCTAGGGCCTCTAGACACTGCAGATGAATTCCAGATTCATGCACCACCTTGTGCACATGGATTCTGGGGAATCAAACCTGGGTCTTTTGGCTTCGCAGACAGGTGCCTTAACTGCTAAGCCATCTCTCCAACCCCCTCTTCCATTTTTGAAAGCTACACTAAATATAGCATGCTGGTAAGTGAGCTGGCTATAGAGAACCAAACTGTTTAGTTTCAGTTTGTGGCCTAATTACTAGCCATAAACTTGAAGAATTAAACTCTTTTTTTGTTGTTTTTATTTAAAATAGGGATAAAATTAGTGGTTCCATCTACAGAGAATATTAAAAGAATTAAAGAATACACATAATTGGAACAACTGGATACCCCCCAAGAAAGAAAAAAGTGAACCTGAATCTTTCTCTTTGGAAATCAGTCCAAGAAATGTGAAGACCTAAGTGTTAGAGGTGAGAAAATTTTCAGAACAGAACACAACAGGAAATCTTCATTGTCCCAAGGTTTAAAAAAAAAAAAAAATTCCCCAAACAAGCACTAATCATATGAAAGACTTCAGTACTTTTACAGTTCAGAGCTTCAACAAAAGATAACAGATTGAAAAACTTAAATGACAAAAAGACTAATATGTGGAAGATATATGCCAACTGCTATACATCAGAGAAAACCCAATTAAACTGGCAAAACATTTAAACAAGTATTTTAAGATTTATTTATTTGAACATGTGTGTGCATGTGTGTGCACACACCAGGACGTCTTATTGCTGCACATAAATGCCTGACATGTGGATCTCTGCTTTGTGCATCTGGCTTTACATGGGTACTGGGAAATTGAACATGGACTAGCAAGCACTTTGAACTGCTAAGCCACCTTCCCCAGTTCCTGAACAAGTATTTTAGAGATGAGGACATAGGGCCGAGGGATACAACTCAGTGGTAGTTTTTGTCTGGCATGCACAAGGAAAAGCACTAGAAAAAAAATTTTTAATGTTAGGGCTAGGGAGTTGGTTTAGCAATTGAAGGTGCTTGCTTGTAAAGCCTACCAGCCTACGTTCAATTTCCTAACACCCAAGTAAAGCCAGCTGCACAAAGTGGTGCATGAGTCTATTGTTTATTTGCAGTGATAACAGACCCTGATGCACCAATTTACACACACATACAACACTTGCAAATAATACTCTAGTACTAACAAAAATAATATACACTAACAAGATTAGTAAACATTTATATGTGTTATGGTGTGACTGTATAGGAAGGAGCTCTTGTAAACTGGTGTGCCAGTTTTTGTACAGTAGCATCACAGAACAGTTTGATCTTGCTTAGGAAACGTAAATGTACACAAACCTTATCTACTAGCAATTAAATCCCTAGGTATATAACAAATGTACCACATGTGCACAGAAAGAGGTACAAAAAAGGTTCATATTCACATTTCTTGTAATAGACAAAAATTCCAAATCATATTGCATCAAGAGTAGAATGGGCCAGGCGTAGTAGAGCACTCTGGAGGTTTGAGGCAGGTGAATCAACATGAGTCCAAGGCCAGCCTGGTCTACACAGTGAGTTCAGGAGAGCTTGGGTTACCAAGTGAGACTGTCTCAATACCCCCTACTTTCCAAAAGAGTGGATAAATTAATATGTTCATAAATGAGATAGCATATATAGCAACAAAAAAACAATGACCTAGTATTTAAAAAATATTTTTATTTATTTGAGAGAGAAAAAGCAAATGTGCACACTAGTGCCTCTAGCCATTGCATATGGACTCCAGATACTTGCGTCACATATGCATCTGTCTTACTTGGGTTCTGGGGAGTCAAGCCTGGGCCCCTAGGCTTCGAAAGCAAGCATCTTGACGGCTAAGCCATCTTTTCAGCTTGAACTAGTATTTTGTAAAAAAAAAAAAAAAAAAAAAAAAAAAAGCCGGGCGTGGTGGTGGTGCGCCTTTAATCCCAGCAGGCATCTTAGGAGGATCACCAAGCCATCTTTTCAGCCTAGTTAATTCCAGCCATTTTGTGCAAAAAAAAAAAAAAAAAAAAAAAAAAAATTGGGGGTGGGGCTGGAGAGATGGCTCAGTGGTTAAGGCTCCTGCTTGCAAGGCCTAATGACCTGGGTTTGGTTCCCCAATGCACAAAGTGGTGCCTGCAGCTGGAGTTCATTTGCAGCAGCTAGAAGCCCTAGTGCACCATTCACTCTCTGCTTGCAAATAAAATATTTTTTAAAATTGGCTGGAAAGATGGGTTAGCAGTTAAAGCACTTGACTGCAAAGCCTAAGGACCCAGGTTCAATTCTCCAGAATTGAATCCAGAATCCACGTAAGCCAGATGCACATGGTGGTGCATGTGTCTGGAGTCTGTAGTGGCTAGAGGCCCTGCTGCACCTATTCTTTCTGTCTCTCTTTTCCTCTTCTCTCAAAAAAACAAAACAAAACAAAACAAAAACAGGGCCCAGGCCTGGGAGGCCTCCAGGACTTCCAGAGGTTTTTTTAAAAAAAAAAGGCCAGACATAGTGGTGCATGCCTTTAATCCCAGCACTGGGGAGGCAGAGGTAGAGGCATCTCTGTGAGTTCAAGGCCACCCTGAGATGACACAGTTACTTCTAGGTCAGCCTGGGCTAGATTCAGACCCTACCTCAATAAACCAAAAGAAAAATAGTTTTTTTAAAAAATTTTTATTTATTTGAGAAATTTTATTTATTTGTGTGAGAGAGAATGGGCGTGTCAGGGCCTCCAGCCACTGCAAACAAACTCTAGACACATACACCACCTTGTGCACCTGGCTTACGTGGATCCTGGGGAATTTGGCTTTGCAGGCATGCGCCGTAACTGCTAAACCATCTGTCCAGCTCAAAAGTTTTTTTTTTTTTTTTTTTAAACTAGTATTTTAATGAGAAAAAGTCACCAAATTTGTCTGTTTATACACAGCTGGAAAACAAACTAAACCTATATACTTTTGAGCTTCATATGTCTGTGATGAAAGTAACTAAAGCTCTAAAACAATTGAACACACTGACCATCACTAGAGGAATATAATGTGATTGTGGAGTTTCTTCAGTGAAGACTGTTCTATTTCTTTATTATTATTATTAAAAATATTTTATTTATTCATTTGCAAGCACAGAAAGAGAATGGTGCGCCAAGGCCTCTAGCCACTGCAAACGAACTCCAGATGCATGTGCCACTTTGTGCATCTGCTTTTATGTGAGTACTAGGAAATTAAACCCAGGTTGTTAGGCTTTGCAGGCAAGCAGCTCAACTGCTGAGCCATCTCTCCAGTCTCTTTTTATTAATTGATTTATTTACTGTTTGGTTTTTCAAGGTAGGGTTTTACTCTAGCCAGGGTTAACCTGGAATTCAATATGTAGTCTCAGCGTGGCCTTGAACTCATGATGATCCTCCTATCTTGTCCTCCTGAGTGCTGGGATTAAAAGGTGTGTGCCACCATGACTGGCTCTATTATTTTTGTGTTTGTGTGTGTGCACATGCATGTGCTGTGATGGCATGCTGTGGTGGTGGACTAGAAAGCCAGTGGTGTTCCACTCCAGCACTCTTCCGCCCAGTTTTTTTTTTTGGGGCCAGTTTCCTTTCTAAATCCAGAGCTCATGGGCCAGGACTGGGGTTACAGGTGTATATGGCCACACCCAGCTGTTTACATGGGATCTGGAGATTCAAACTTGTGTTCTCAAGCCCTCGTGCTTACACAGGAAGTGCACTTAACTGGTGAGTTGTCTCCAGCCTGAATGCTGGTATAAAAGGCTTGTGCTAGAATGCCTGGCTTAACTATATTTTAAAATTTATTTATTTGCAAGCCAAGATGGAGAAAATAGTTGCTTTAGGGCCTCTAGCTGCTGCAAATGGAACTGGGATTAAAGGCATTTGCCACCATGCCCAGCTAGTATCTTTCTTAATTGAAAAAAAGAAAACCTTTTATTTTCCCTTAAATCAAGAGAAGCATCTTGATGTACTTTAATATTAATAGTAAAACCTTGTTAGATAACTAAACCAGTATTCATACATCAAGTATAAAAGCATTTAAAATACTTTGTATAACCTTTCAGATGAGGATTTCCTGGAATAGTTCAATCATACTTTTTAGCATCCCCTTACCAGAAACTAAAACTAACATTTACTTACTCATATGTAGGGTAGGGTGGCCCTTAAAGGTGACACAAGAACATGGTTTAAGTTTAAACATGGTGTTCCTTTTCTTCAGATGGTTATCTGTTTCCACTAGACAACATACCAGACTATCACTATTAAGGTATTCAGAAACCTAGGTTACTTGTTTGATACCTGGAGCATACAAGCCCATGGTAAGGTTTCTCCCAGCATCATAATTTACAGCACTATTTTAAATGACCTATTTTAAGTAACACATAACACGAAATTTCAGTGCATTCTCAGATCATGCTTTATTGCTAATATATATATACACACACATAGGTGCAGAGTTTCCAACTCTCACAACAGTTGCTTTTTCATCAAGGAAAAAAATTCCTTCAAAACTCCCAAAGATGCATAGATTAAGAAGCAAGCTGCCTTTTGTAGTATTTCTAACATATTCAATGAAAATGTTATTTTCCAATGGAGAATATGTAGAACAAGTATGTAGAAAACAACTCTGTATTTATAGGATAGTAAAACTATTGTGAAGAGACGTTAACATTCTTGATCTTTGCAATTACAGGTTAGTGCCAAGATTGTACTGTTGTTTAAATATTGCTAACATATTGCCAGAATACTTGTCTGATCCTTGTGAAAGGAGAATCGTTGCTCAGAACTGAACCCAGGGTTCATGCCAGTTTAGCCAAGTGACTGACTCAAGCACAAAAGTTTATTTTGAGGATATGATGTACCATCACCAAGGGAAATAATGTTTTGGAAGTCACCAGGAACATTAACTATATTTTGACTTTTTCAGTATTAGTAAGTGACAGAGAATATTTATACCTGCACTATAGTCTCACCATCCTATCTGAGTGGAAACCAAACATCACATTGACAACTAATTCGGTTCTGAACCACTGAATTTACTGTTTTAGTTAACACTCATTGCAACTTCCTACAGCAAGGAACAATAATTTTGAGAACATTTTTCAATCATATAACATATAACTTGGATTGGACCTAAATGAAAGTCTAATCTGCACTTTTTTTTTTTTTTTTTTTTTTTGAGACAGGGTCTCTCTTTTAGCACAGGCTGACCTGGAACTTGCTCTGTAGCCCAGGCTGGCCTTGAACTCATGGTGAGCCTCCAACTGTGGTCTCCTGAGTATTGGGATAAAAGGTGTAAAATCACCATTCTTGGCCTCTTTATCATTTTCTGTTTAGGTTAGTTTCAGATATGAAAAAAAAAAATTCTTGTCATAATACTTTCTTTCACTATAATAAGCTGATGTTTGTTTATTAAAATAAATGAGAAGTTGTCTTTTTTTTAAGAGCAAGTTTTTCCATTTACTGGGGATCAAAGGTTTTAGGCAAGGAATATACAGTATGACCAATTAATCAAGAATAAAACTCTGGCCGGGTGTGGTGGCGCACGCCTTTAATCCCAGCACTCGGAAGGCAGAGGCAGGAGGATCGCCGAGAGTTCGAGGCTACCCTGAGAATACATAGTTAATTCCAGGTCTGCCTGGACTGGAGTGTGATCCTACCGCGAAAAAACCAGGGGAAAAAACAAAACAAACAAACAAAAAAAAAACTCTGGCTATAAAAATAAAGTTTTAGTGTACTACAGCAATGAGAGAAATCAAACAATAGGTACTATCAGTATTCTCATAACCCTACAAAGTGAGTGGAAAAGGCCCTCTTGCTGCAGGTCCTTTATAGCTGGTTAGTACCATTCAGAACAGATGTCTGTTAAAAGAAAACCCCAAAACACTGAATTATGTACATTCTGACTATTCATTTCCAAGATACTTTTTGTTCTTTTTTGGTGAGGGATCTAGTTATATTACCCAGGCTGACCTCCAAATCCTAGCAGTTGTCCTGCCTCAGCCTCCTTAGTATGGACTACAAACATGTGCATGGCTCTACCTACTGGTTTTAAAAAACCTCAAGCTTCCTCTACATAAACCTTATCAGACAAACCTCATTATCTGGTTACTTTACATACTGCATACTGATAACTGCTAACTAAGGAATACCCTTACCCTTGTTAGTAATTTCCTCCTTTCTGAAACTCTGCACCATTTTTATTATAGCCATAATAGCTTATTTATGACCTTTTCCTAACAGTTTGAATGTCTTGTGGTTGCCCCTGTTTATCTTCTACTTCCCATTTGTGATAGAAGATAAACTTTATTTAGTAAATAAAAATAATTCAAATAAATTCAAGCTATTGGATTGAACATTTATTACTTCATTATTGACAAATGCATATGTAAAATTACTAGCAACCAATAGCAATCAAAAATTTCAACCATGCGTTAGAATATTAGTTTTCTAGAATCAGTTTTGGGCCTGCCACTATTTCTTGTATCTTCAACCAGGCCTAATTGTAATATACATGCAGAGTAAATCCCTTGATTCAGAGGAACCATGGAAAAATAATAATGCATGCAAAATTTCAACTGAAAATATTGAGTTAAATTCCTTAGAAATGTAGGCAAGCGCTTATCTACAATGCTGCTCTTCAAAACAGACACAAATCACACACAAAAAGGATAAAATTAGGATCTCATTCAGTTTTAAAAGGCCTATGTGGAAATTGTGGCCCCTGGATAGAAAATGATATGAAAGCCTTGGGTAAAGAATTAGGAGATACACAGTCTTAAGGAGCACTGAGTTGTCTTGGCCACTTATTGCCATTTCTCTCACTGAAGAACACAGGTGGTGTGGGGGACAGTGAAGGTATTTAAGCAGAATGGTTTCTTTTCTGGTTCTCATTAAGGAACAACTCCCTGGGAAAAGTTGATGAGCAGAGCTAATAAAATGTAAACTCAAGCATTAATGCCCTGAAATTTAGCATAGCCCTCTGCCTTTTAAAACTGTTGGACAACGGATCCTTCCAAAATAGTGTAATAGCTAAACAATGTTCAGACTAAGCTAGAAGCAATTTACTTGCACCACAGCACCATGAAAATGTAAACTCCTGACCAAGGGTCTGTTCATATTTTGCATATCATAGGTGCATAAGAGTAAACATGAAACCACAATAACTTTGAATAGTAATTAACCACATACTTTGAGACTACAAACACTTGTAGTAAATTTTAGCGTTTAGAACTATTAGCATGGCTGATAAGGATGGTCTTTGTCTGAAGTAACTATTGACATTGCTGCTATCAGCCATGCCCATTGACCACTCAGATGTCCAAATATTGCTTGGTTGTCCCAGTGTCTAACAGGGATTCACAGCACAGGACGTTTAAGGAGAAGCTACTCAATTTCATATAGCCTTTCCTGGTCCCTCAGACTGGCAATGTATTGAAGAGAATCTTAGATCTACAATGTTTATCTTTTACTTTTTTTCCTCTCCCTGGCAAAACAAAATAACATAGACTCAATCTTTTCAGGGATCTTCAAGGTGCTAAATGGCCAAGATGGGTGTGAGGTAAAAGGAGAAGTCATCCTAGCCACTATTAGATCCTGATGTGACTCCTTAGATCAAGAAACTAGTTTTCTGGTCTCTCACACTGAGGCATAGGCTTCAACATGCACATTAGCATATAACTCCCTCCCCCCAAGATATAGTCTTTAGCTATTCCCCAGTGTTTCTGCTAATGTTTAAATTTTAACTTCCTTGATCCATAGCAGGAGGAAAAGCCAGCTACCTAAGTTCTTTCCTCTTCTTTCTTTTTTAAACCAACCACATACAAAATAAACTTCCTTTTTAAAGTGTCAGGAAGCTACTGGAGAAAGGTGACAAAACATTGTGCCATTCTACATAATAAATTGCTGTTAATAGGAAAAAAGATAACCCCCCCACATGTTGGGTTCACTGGAACTGTAGGAGTACATTTGTTTCTAAATTAAGCACTAGAAAATTTTCATTTCAACACTCTAAACCTTGGGGAAACTAAGAGGGTCTTTAACATAAACAAAAGTTGATATATATTCACATACATTCATACTGTACCTTTTATATGCTCTTTAATCTAGAACATCTTTTTCCTTTTGTGGAACTCTGTTGACTGCAGAGTCCAACAAACTCAAGTAGTAACCACTTATTCTACTGTACAAATTTGTGAATACAATTTACTATACATGCAAAGCTGTTATTGCTACTAAAATTCTACCTCTTGAATATTATCAGTTTACTTTATGGCTTTTTTTTTTACAACAGGAAATATCTTCTCCTTCATACTGTGCTATTTTATAAGCATCACCTTTTCAAGTTTTTTTATTTTTATTTTTATTTTTTGCTTGTGTGTGTGGTGTATTCATCTGTGGTCGTCAGAGTGGATCAGATGTCCTGCTCCACTGAGCTTCCGCCTGTTCTTTGAGTCAGAGTCTCTTACAGATCCTAGAGCTTACTCTGGTGATTCTCAAGTCTGTGCTCCCATTATAGACTGGGACTAGGGTTATAGACATTTGTGGCCATGCCCCGCCATTTATGTGGGTTCTGGGGATTCAACTCAAGTGTTCTCTCAGGCCTCCTCAGGATCTCAGGCTTGCATAGGAAGTACTCTTAACCATTGAGCCTGTTCTCTAGCTCTCCTTTTAAAAATTTAAATATTTTTCAGAAATGGATTCTCTCAGGCACTAAACTACTTTAAGTACACTTATGAGGATGTATACCTAGGTCCCTGGGGATCTACTACCAGATCTAGTTATTCTAACTTATTTGTGTACAAGATATGCCACATTAAAAAGTTTTACATTTCTTATCACACTATTAGAACTTTTTTTTTCAGACAAGGTTTTACATAGTCCAGGCTGACTTCCAACTCACTATGCAGCAAAGGATGCCCTTCAATTGATCCTCTTGCCACCACTTCTCACATACTGAGATTAAAGGTATGTGCCACTATATCTGGCAGGAATCTCTTAATTCTGAATTTAAAAAATCACTCCAGAAAACGGATACTTCCAAGTTTTCTAGGCAGCTTTTAGAGGTAGGAATTCCCTATCACAGAAAACTACTTTTTTTCTTTTTCAGAACAAAACAACACAGAAGGGAAAATCCACTCATTACATGTAACCTACACAGGCTCACTCCATAGAGCTGCACCTCCAATTCTCACGAGCAAGTCTCGAATCCTATCAATATACAACTTAGATATGGAAACAGGAAGAGCTTGTAACCTAGGATACTCCAAACTATGCACAATGTTCTTCAATTAACACACATGCTGCAAAAAGGAGATATAAATGGCCAACAGAGTAAATAGATGTGGAAGCAACTGATACAGCATCTCAGTAAGATATGTTAAATATAATTGTTGGTCACAAAAATAGGAAAAATGAAACCAAGACATTCAATGAACACAGCCTATAAACAAGCTCACCTCAAACTAAGCAAAGCAGAATCATGAAATGGGGCCCCACTTTAGGTTTCAAAAGAATACAAAGGCAGCTAGTTCTAGCTGTCTTTTGAAAAGCTAACATTATCCTTAAGCAATGTGAACCTACATTTCCATTTAGAAGTTTATTTTTTGGCCTTTATCTCCTTTCTCTAAGGAGAATCACAGATTCATGTACTTATGAAAAAAGTAAAAATTTGGACTTTCCACTCTTTTTAGATTACTGGTTATTATCAATAATTCATCCTGAAGCTTAAAATTATACTAGGCTCATGCACTAACTCCTAATACGGCACTACAATATGCTACCGAGCACTAATGCTTACAAAACTATACACATCTCAAAATGGAAGACATTGGTGATTTTGTTGTTCTTAAACAACTTGTAACATTTGTCCACAAGTATTAAAATATACATATATATATTTCTATTGCACATATCCCGTTTTTGTTTAGTAACTGATCAAAGGAAAAACTGCCAGCTAGCATGGATGAAGAGGCACATCTACAGATGGAGTCCGTTCTAAAATTATAGTATTTGCTATCAAGAAAAAAAGAACCAAAACAGACCAGGAAATAGAAAGGTATTTCATATTGGATAACTACAACTGCTAATATGTTGTCAAATGCCATCTGGTGTTAACCATGCATGATATAGGAACAATTTCTTTGAAAAAGAGCAATAAACAATGTTTTTGAGCTTTAAGCTAAAAAAAAAAAAAAAGAAAGAAAGAAGAAACTAGAGAAAGTGGATTTGACATCTGTTCAAAAAAGTGGACCAAAGCTGATTTCACTGGTGCTGATATCCCCTGCTCTACCCAAAATGTTGCCTAAGGGGATGACAGACATCTGTGTGACATTCTCTGCTTATCAGGAGACTATTTTTATCTTGTAAAAGGAAGTGACAAGAGGTACTTAAGAAAAAAAAGCTTAGGTTACTTTTTTCTTTTTTCTAGATAGTCACATGAAGTACCCCAGCCTTCTGGGTGGGGATTACAGGTGTTTCCACCATGCCCAGCAACTTAGGTCACCACTAGCCAAACTTGTCATGCTTTACACAAACTGCCCTTACAGAAAGGTTATTTACACTATGTACCATGTTAGAAAAGCTTTTCATTTACATCACATTGGTTGCCCAATCTGACTAATCATTAGATTGCTCACTATTCCTACTTCTACTCATTTCCATCACTGAAGTTTTGGTAAACCTGCCCAATGTTCCCAGCATCACAGCTCTTGGCAACTATTCCAGAAAAGAGATATGATCGAAGCTATCTTTCCTAATTTCATCTATCAAGTTTTAAAGTTTTTCTGCAAAGAATTGAATAAACATTTCCCTCTTATGTAAAAACCTGTATTTCATATAATGGACCACTGTTGATTTGGAAGCAAGGCAGGTTTCCATGACAGTCTGTCATAAAGTATAACAAACTGATTTTAAAAAATCAATTATTTCTTACTGGAATAAGTTTTGAGTAATTTTTTTCTCCAATGACAATATCCACACTTATTGGAACTACTTTTAATATCTGAGGTTCTGTTCAGATCCTAAATTTCTTCTAAGTCTAATTATGACCTGATGATAAAACTCAGAGCATTGCTTCTGAGGCCCACTGTTTGAGGAGAAAGTTCAGTTCTAACCGGGGAAAGTGACCTGAGTCCAAGCATTTCAGCCTAACATTAGGCTAATCACCTAGAAAAATAAACATCCAACTATCCACCATTAGGCTGAAGGACAGGTTATATATGCATTTATAAAAAATGCAACTACACAGTGTAAAAAATGCAAAAAGTCAAGATAATGCTACGTAAGACATTTTTGCTTCCTTTTCTTAGAAGGATGGATTTTTATGGAAGGTTCTTATTTTTCCTCCACTCTAAGTTCAAGGCAAGTTATACGAGAGGGTCCATCACACCTTAACAGAAAAACCAAACTCTCACAAGCTATACGTGACTACATGAAAAAAGGATGTAACAAGTTAAAATACAGCAGCTTCTCATATTAGGAAGATGATCAGATCTGGATCAAAACTGTACTCAAAACTTTTTCATTTTCCTTAACTTTTTTCTTATTTTTAAATGGGCATGCCAGGGCCTCTAGCCACTGCAAATAAACTTCAGATGCATGCTCCACCTTGTACAGCTGGCTTATGTGGGTACTGGGGAATTGAACCTGAGTCCTTAGGCTTCGCAGGCAAACACCTTAACTGCTAATCCATCTCTCCAGCCCTTTTTTTGAGATAGTATCTCACCAAGTGGCCCAGGCTAGCCCTAAACTTCTGTCCTCTTGACATTAGCATTGGAATTACAAAGCCAGCACCACCAAGTCCAGCCTGTATTTTCTTTTTTCTTTCTTCCTTTCTTTTTTAAAAAAGACACTCTTTCAACTAAATGCAAGTATACGTTCAAAAGGATAGTTGATCCTTCCTTAGAACAACAAAAAAATTGTCCAAAGCCTTCTGAAAAGTTAACAATAGCTTCCAAGAGAAAAATCCCTCCTTTTGTTAATAAAATGGATTTACACAAGTAAAAATGTGTATATGTACACAAACCTTGGTGGTTTCATTCCCATATCAAGTGAACATTGGTAGCTTGTCTTGCTGCTGCTTCATCACATCAAGGTTTTGTTCTTGTCTGGTAAACATGTCATAGATGAGCCAGGATCCAAGACATATATAACTTCTTTCATTTCAAATTATGATGAAGATTTGTGATTTACTGCTGCAGTCTCAATTGTACTTATCACAATAGCGCCCAAACTGGAAGACGATTTAAAAACAAACTAAAGTCACCCATTCTTAGTATTTGTTTTGTTTTCTTGTTTGGAGCAAAGCAAATTCACAATGACCACAACCTAAGTACCTGTTTCAAATTCCTTCCATAGCCAAATGCAGCATAAGACCCATGTCAGCTGCTTTTTCTTCTTGGAGAAGTCAGCAAAACAACTGCATCCTAAGGGATTCACTGTGTTGAATCTGAGAGGTGAGACAAAAGAAAAGTAGTCCTCCTATTCCAAACCAATGAGGTAATGTGTTGAGACACCCACATTTCACCAGGGAAAGTGGCTGGATTAAAGAATCAGGACCAGCCATTGAGAAGACATGCTTCCTGGGAATACAAAACAAAAATAAGATTATGATAAGCATTTCTGCATAAGCTAACTTAAAAAAAAAGTATTTTAAACACACATAGTCAAGAGAGATGGCTCAGTGGGTAACAGTGCTTGCCACAGCATGGGAGTCTGAGATTCCTTGATTCTCTAAAATCCATGCACACAGCTGGTGTGGCCATGCGTATATGTCCTGTGGGGAGCAGAGGATGGCTGGGGGCTTGTAAAAACCATAGCTCTGCATTCAGAGACTTGGTCTCAAGGACATACAAGGATCAGTGATAAGAGACAACCAACATTCGTATCTGGCTTCCATTCACCTGTAAGACCATCTGCACACACACGTATACATGCATACACCACATGTACTAACACACACACAAAAATTATACATACATACATACACACACACACACACACACACACACACACACACACACATATATATGGAGAGAGAGAGAGGTTTTCTGAGGTTGGGTCTTGCTCTATCCCAGGCTAACATAGAATTCACTATGTACTCTCAGGGTGGCCTTGAACTCACAACAATTCTCCCTCTGCCTCCTGAGTGAAAAGATTTTTTAAAAAATTTATTTATTAGAGACGGGGGAGAGAGAGAAATTGGCACACCAAGGCCTCTAGCCACTGCAAACTAACTCCAGATATATGCACTACTATATGCATCTGGCTTATGTGGGACCTGGTGAATCGAACCTGGGTCCTTAGGCTTCACAGGCAAGCACCTTCATTGCTAAGCCATCTCTCCAGCCCAGAAAAGATATTTTGACTGGGTGTGGTGGTGCAACTGTAATATGGAGACTGGAAAATTGCTGGGATTTACTGACAAAGTTGGCAGCTCTGGGTTAAAGACCTGTCTCTTATTAAGAGTGACAGAGAAGGGCATCAGTCGTCTTCTGGTCTCTGAACGCACACGAACATACACAAGTGTATATACCACACATACTCTACACACATACAAATGCAAAAACCAACAAACCATTTAAGGCAGGGGATATTGCTCAGTGGTCCAGGGTCTCCTTAGGATGTGGATATCCCTGATTTTGATCCATAGAATGTTAAAATAAAAACAATGAAACTTGGGCTGGGGAGATGGCTTAGAGGCTAAAGTCACTTGCTTGCAAAGCCTGCCTGTCTGGATTTGATTCTCCAGTACCCATTAAATACAAATGCACAAAGTGGTGCATGTGTTGCAGTGGCTAGAGGCCCTGACATGCCCATATAGTCTGCTTTCCGAGTGCTGGGATTAAAGGTATGTGCCACCATGCCAGGCAAAATATATTCTTTTGATTTTATTTGAGAGAGAAAGAGGCAGCTACAGAGAAAAACCAGATGTGCCAGGACCTCTAGCCATTGCAACAAACTTCAGACTATGCACCACCTTGGGCACCTGGCTTTACGTGGGTATTGAGGAACCAAACCTGGGTCCTTTGGCTTTGCTGGCAAGCACCTTAACTGCTAAGCTATCTCTCCAGCCCTGATTATTTATTTATTTTTGGTTTTTGAGGTAGGGTCTCGCTCTAGCCCAGGCTTACCTAGAATTCACTATGTAGTCTCAGGGTGACCTTGAACTCACAGCAATCCTCCTACCTCTGCCTCCCAAGTGCTGGGATTAAAGGCATGCACCACGACGTCTGGCTTTTTTGGTTATTTATTAAGTTATCATTTTAACCCATTGTGCCTGCTTAAAAAAAAAAAAAAACAACTTTATTTATCTACAGAGAAAGAGAGGGAGGGAGAATGGCCACATCAGGGCCTCCTGCCACTGCAAACAAACTCCAGATGCACATGCCACTTTGTGCATCTGGTTCTATGTAGGCACTGGGGAATGGAACCTGGCCATCAGGCTTTGTAAGCAAGCACCTTAACCACTGAACCATCTCTCCAGCCCCACTGCTTTATTGCTTTTGTTATATAAAATGCAAGCGAGGAGCTGGAGATATGGCTTTGTGCTTGCCTGCAAAGCCAAAGGACCCAGGTTCAATTCCCCAGAACCCATGTAAGACAGATGCACAAGGAGGCGCATGTATCTGCAGTTGTTTGCAGTGGCTGGAGGCCCTGGTATGCTCATTCCCTCCCTATTTCTCTCATATAAATAAATAAATAAAATATTTTTAAAAATACAAGTGAGTGGTGGTGGTATGCCTATAGTTCAAGTGACTGGGGAGGCAATAGCTATAAGATCAAGTAAACTCAGGAGTTTGGGGCCAGCCTGGGCAGTAACAATATCAAGATTCTGTCTCTCTAAATAAAAGAGAGGGGAGGAAAGGGGAGGACCAGGGACACGCTTGACTTGCAAGAACAAGGACGTTGGTTTGGAGCCCTAGAACCCATAAATTATGGGCATGGCAGAGCTCTACAGCTTGCTGGCTAGCTTATCTAGCTGAATCAGTGACCTCTTTCAGTGAGAGACCCTGTCTCAAGGTGGATACGGTAGAGGAATTGCCCTGACCTCTGGCCTCTACATACATACAAACTTGCATACATGTGCATGCGCACACACAAACACACACACAGCATATATTTATTTATTTATTATTATTATTATTATTATTTTGGTTTTTCAAGGTAGGGTCTCTAGCTCAGGCTGACCTGGAATTCACTATGTAGTCTCAGGGTGGCCTTGAACTCATGGCAATCCTCCTACCTCTGCCTCCCCAGTGCTGGGATTAAAGGTATGTGCCTCCACGCCTGGCGCACAGCATATATTTATGATATAATTATTAATAACTTAGTCTTTTTTTCCCCCTGTATAGGTCAGGTTAGCTTTGAACTCTTAATCCTCACCTCAGCCTCCTGAGTTCCAGGTGTTAGGATTACAGGCATGTACCATCATGCTTGCTGTCATCAATTTTTTTTTTTTTTTTTTTTTGGTTTTTCAAGGTAGGGTCTCACTCTAGTCCAGGCTGACCTGGAATTCACTATGTAGTCTCAGAATGGCCTTGAACTCATGGCGATCCTCCTACCTCTGCCTCCTGAGTGCTGGGATTAAAGGTGTGCATCACCAAGCCTGGCTGTCATCAATTTTTCTTGTTCATCTTCTGTGGAAGCTAATGGCTTATTATTCTACTCCCCTCTAGCCCTTTCAAGCTGCTGAGACAGTATTTATAATGATTATCCCACTACTACTTACTTTCTAAGTCCTGAGTTCAGAATTTTGTTTTGAGATAAATATAACAGCACCCAAGGTCAGGAAAGTATTTATCATGTGTGATAAGGTTCCTGAAAACAAAAAAGAAAATTAAAGACATAGCCCTTACTAGTACTATATGTATTAGTATGCAATAATTACTTCAACCAAGCAAGCTATTCTAAAAAATGTTCATTATCACAAACTATTCCAAAGACACAATAACAAAGGTCTCTCTACCTACGCTGGTTAAAACATCAAATCTTTTGAAGTTTTGAAGCTATTACGCAACACTACCGTCCTTAGGAATTTTACTGAACTATAATGGGCTAAGAACAAATGTTTAATTGTGCTTTCATAACACTTGCAGTAGATTATGGTCATCTACTTAAGACTTTTGCTTAACTGCAGATACTCTCCTTTGTAAGTTGGGAAAGCTGTTATATTCCCTTCCTCTGGCCCCCATCTTTTTTTTTTTTTTTTTTTTTTTTTTTGGTTTTTGCGAGGTAGGGTCTCACTCTGGTCCAGGCTGACCTGGAATTAACTATGTAGTCTCAGGGTGGCCTTGAACTCTCGGCTATCCTCCTACCTCTGCCTCCTGAGTGCTGGGATTAAAGGCGTGCACCACCACGCCCGGCTTCCATCTTTTTTTTTTCTTCTTCTGAATGAGATGAAAAAATTATTCGTGATTGAAGGCGGGTGGGGGGGGGGTCTTGTTTAGAAGTGTCTGTACTGCTGTTTTTAAGTTCATTTGTATTATGTTATTCTCATTTGATCAGGACCCAACCATAGTTTTCTGGGTTTTTATTTTTTATTATTTTTTTTTGGAGAGAGACAGAGAGAGAGATAGGAAGACAGAGATGGGCACGCCAGCAGTGTCTCAGCTGCTGCGAAAGAAATCCAGATATGTGCGCCCCCTTGTGGTCAATGTGGCATTGCGTCCTTGCGTCACTTTGCATCTGGCTAAAATTGGGACCTGGAGATTGGAACCGCTGGAGATTGGAACCAGCGTTCTTAGGCTTAGGAGGCAGGCGCCTTAACCCCTAAGCCATCTCTCCAGCCCAGTTTTCTGGTTTTTAAGAGAGGGTCTTGCTACTATATAATCCAGGTATTCCTCAACATCCCAATGCGAGGATTACAGGAGTGTACCAACATACCAGCTGGTCAGAGCTCCCCGCCCTTCTGGTTTTTCAAGGTAGGGTTTCCCTCTAACCCAGGCTGACCTGGAAGTCACTATGTAGTTTCAGGGTGGCCTCGAACTCACGGTGATCTTCCTACCTCTGCCTCCCGAGTGCTGGGTTTAAAGGTGAGCGTCACCTTGTCAGAGTTTGGATCAGGCCTCACCAATTCGGAGACCAAGTGACAGAAACCTGACTAGAATTTAAGTGAGACCCAATAATGGGCTGTAATGCTGCGTAACACACAGAGATGCCCCATATAATCAAACAAGAACCCAACACAAATAGCTGACAGGACCGATACTTGGCAACCATACCACCTAACACACTTTATATTCTAGCAGTATTCTCCACAACCATTTCTTCTTCTCTCACTCAAAAAAGAAAGAAAGAAAAAGAAAGGAATTGTGAGCCGTGTCCTTTGGCTCTGGGTCAGAACTCAACCACGAAGATTCCCACCAAGACCCAGCGTCAGTACAAATGGATGCGCAAGGCCATTATCGGACACTCAAGGACAAAGCTGCTCGCCGGTCATGAAAGTTTGGAGGTCAGGTAAGAACAGGGGCGAAGGGGCACCGTGGGCTTGCAGAAGCAGGTCGGTGACACCCATGCAAATGAAGAACCGCGGGGGGGGGCCGTGACCGACGACCTGGGACACCAAATCTCAAGGTCAACGCGTCGCGACACAGAATAGGCAGGGCCGCAACAGGCCTGCACTGTTACCTTCACTGAAGACGCCTTGGGCAACCGAGACTCGGCGAGGACCGAAAGAAAAGAAGCCAAGCAGGCAGTGTGGAACCGAGGGGCGCCAGCGCCGGCCCGAGCGAGCGAAGGTACAAAAGCAGCGGCTGGGAAAGGCGGGCCGGCCGGAGGAGGGGCCTCGGGAGCCGCACACCAGGAAGGCGCCCGCCCGGGGCAGCGGAGGAACCCGGCTGGCGCAGGTCCGGCGGCTCCCGGGCACCCCGGCCCCGGCCGGGCGGTGGACAGCTTCCTCAGCTCACCGCAGCCGATCCAGCGGGCGCTCTCGGCCTCTCGGGACCGCCCGCCCGGGGCCCAGAGGCCAGCCGGCCGGGACACGCCTCACTCCGCCATCTTCGCTCCTTCTCACGTCCGCCAACCCCGGGGCGGTGGCTCCCACAAGCCCCGCCCCACTCCCGAGAGTGGATTGGACGTGGCCGTCGCTCGCGCGCGCGCACGGATAGCTTCAGTTGCCGGTTGGTTGGAATATACGTCAATCAGTACTCTTTGGTTCTGTTCCCTTTTCTGTTGCTTCTACGTATTTGGGTTGAGTCACAAGGGAAGACTTTATAGTTCATTTACTAGGAATGTAAAATTTCCACTTAGACGTGTCACAGTTTAATGTAATGAATGTAATGTAATGAATGTAGCCAGGCCATATGACTGTTTTAAGCCACTGTTAAACTGCGTTACTAGTTATTATTTATTTCTGCTTTAGCCCAGGCTCTAGGAAAGTTGTAAACAATCTAGAAATCTTCCCTAGAAAGTGTAACAGCCAGGTTTCTGCAAGCTTAGTAATATTTCCTGCTTTAGTCAAGGAATAAAACACCATTACTTTTGGGGTTCTGTTAACCTGACTGTCTCCTATCATTCCTATGGTGTCAAAGTTTATTGAATAACAAAAATTCACCAGCTATGTTAGTTTCATTGGTTGACAGCAGGCTGTTAGCAATTGCAGGTTCTTTTATTCCGATTTTATTTTATTTTATTTATTTATTTATTTTTTTTGAGGTAGGGTTTCACTCTAGCTCAGGCTAACCTGGAATTCACTATGTAGTTTCAAGGTGGCCTCGAACTCATGGTGATCCTCCTACCTCTGCCTCTGCTGGGATTAAAGGCGTGCACCATCAACCCCAGCCGTGTTTTTGTTTTTTTTTTTTTTTTTTTTTTGAGACAGGCTCTCCCTCTGTAGTCCTGGCTGGCAACTTACCATGTAGACCACACTAGCCTCAGAATTGTCATGAGCCTCTACCTCTGCTTTCTGAGTGTCCAGCTACTAGGATCACAGGCACCCACCATCATACCTGGCTTTTTTATTGCAATTCTCATTACTAATATTAACTCATAGATCATATATTATTACAGAGATGATTGCTCCAATTTAAAGCTAGGCCTAAGTTTCAGTTTCCCAGAGAATCAGGCAAGACTTCTGGGAAAAGACCACGAACAAAAGGTTGTTAATTAACATCCCCCTGACATGTGCCCAGAACTGCAGGCCCAGGGACTGAGTCAGTTCCTGCAAGGTTCTGAGGACATGCCTGAATATGTCCCAAGATGGTAAGATTAAGGCCATAGCCAATTAATAAAGTACAAATGTAACTGTTGCATGCTTAGCCAATCACCTAAAGGGATGGCTTAACCCGCCTAAAATTCCCCTAGGTATCTGCCTGCTCCTCTCCTGGTCACCATTTTGTATGAATGATTGACCCCGCATGCTGGCTGACTCTGCATAATAAACGCTCTATGCTTTTTACATACTATTTGAGTCCGGGGTCTTTCTTCAGTGATTCTGAGACCCTTACAATTACACTTTACATAACATAGATATACAGGTTACAGAATGACTACAAAAGGGCTAAAGCAGCTTCAGAATTCAGTCTGTCTTGCAGTCACAGGCAGAGTGTTGACACTGTCCAAGGACTGTCTGTAGAGGACCAGATGAAAAGTCAGGTATACAAAGCTGTTGGGCACAGAGAAGCCAGAGTCAGGTCATGGTGGGAAACCCTTTTAAGGGTCACTTTGAAGTGGGTTGAGTGTCATGGATAGGAGAAACTGCACTTGAGCTGGAACATGGGACAGAGGCAGGAGACCTTTGCTGTGGCAATTTTCATAGATGAAGCTTGTGAAGTGACTAGGTGACTAGACAGCATGCCTACCACATTGTGGTATTGGCATCTCTTCTAAAGTTGAAAACATGGACAAAAAGAGAAGAAACTATCCTGTATATGACTCATAACTTAGGAACATTTCTAGTAGGTTTCTTCTTTCTCTTCTGCCCACCCCCTCACGCAAACACAATATAGATGTATTAAAGAAGAGATAGGGTAGGAACTTCCCAGTAAGATGGCAGCATACCAGCCACACCAAAGCAGTCTAGGAAGAGAGAGAGAAAAGAAATACAGCAAAATACACTCATCTACTAAAAGTGAAGGTGTATAAGTTATTATCAACCACAGCAGAGAAGCAGGAGAGACCAAGATCTTCCAGAATGACTCAAAAGGCACCATAATGCTGTAAAGAAGTGACAGAGGAGTGCTCATCACTGAAACACCTTTAGCACATCCTGCAAGACTCAGGGCCCATTGCAGAAGAGGTGGTGGAAAGAATGTAAGAGCCAAAGGAAGGGTACCACTCCTTACAATGCAACTGTCCAGACAGAAATTGGCCTTGATATCTATGACCTCACAGTGCCTAGCAAGATCCTCATAATAGGAGAAAAGGATGATGAAACAAAATAAAAGAGAGACTAACAGAGAGGACTCCTTACAACACGCTCCTCCAGACACAAAATGCCCTGCATATCCGTGACCTTGCAGTGCCTGGCACTACCTACACAAGATTATCATAATAGGAAGAAAAGAGGATGGCATCAAAATAAAAGAGAGCCTAATTGAGTGGGGAAAGAGGTATGATGGAGAATGGAGTTGCAAAGGGGAATGTGGGGAAGGGAGGAATTACCATGGTTTGTTGTCTACAATTGTGGAAGTTGTCAATAAAAATAAATAAATAAAAAGAAAAGCTAGGTTAGGGGGAGATCTTTGTCACTGGTTTGATGACAGTTGTGTGTTAAATTCAAGATCACAGTGTGTATCCAAGTTAGTATCAGCAAATGTTTTGTTTTGCTTATCATTACAGTCACCTTAGAAACACTGTTCTGAAAAAAAACAACCCACAACAAAAACAGTCAGTAAGCATTATATGTTAAAAAATCTCAGTGTTATATAAGACACTACTGTGAAGAATTTTAAATGTGAGTACCAGCATAGATAATTAACATTACATTTCTCTATCATTTTCTTATGTTCTATGCTTGAAAAATTATCTTAAATGCACATAAAATTGTTCATACTTGGGCTAGAGAGATGGCTCAGCAGTTAAGGCGCTTGCCTGAAAAACCTAACAACCCAAGCTTGATTCCCTAGTACCCACATAAAACCAGCTGCACAAAGTGGTGCACACGTCTGGAGTTTGTTTGCAGTGGCCAGAGGCTCTGTTGCACCCATTCTCTCTCTCTCTCTTTTTCTTTCTCTCTCCTCCTGCTGGGCTTGGTGTAGCATAGCATTAGTTCCAGCACTTGGGAGGCTGAGGTAGGAGGATCACTGTTAGTTCGAGGCCAGTCCGAGACTACATAGTGAATTCCAGGTCACCCTGAGCTAGAGCAAGACCCTACCTTGAAAAACCACAAAAAAAAAAAAAAAAAAAAAAGTTCATACTTAAGTTTTTGTTTTTGGAGAGAGATGGAGAGAGAGAGGGGAAGACAGATAGAGATGGGCGCACCAGGCTAAACGTGGGACCTGGAGATTGGAACCGCTGGAGATTGGAACCAGCGTTCTTAGGCTTAGGAGGCAGGCGCCTTAACCCCTAAGCCATCTCTCCAGCCCCATACTTAAGTTTTGAGTATAATTTTCTGTAACAAGTTATCTCTAGTCTTTCTAGCAACAAAACATTATGCAACCTTGTAGTGGTTAGGAACAATTCTCCATAGATTAATCTAGCATCTCTTGAGAATTTCCTGGGTTTCTGTTCTGGAATAGATATAGGTACTAAGTATTTTTGCACCATGGGCTTAACAACTTAATATTACATTTCAATTTTTAGGAGACAATATATTGTGTTTTATGGCATTTAAAAATATTTTATTTATTTGTTTATTTGAGAGTGAGAAAGAGGCAGGGGGTGGGGAGTGGCCGCACCAGGGCCTCCAGCCGTTGCAAAAGAACTCCAGATGCATGCACCCCTTGTACATCTGGCTTACACGGGTCCTGGAGAATCGAACTGGGATCCTTTGGCTTTGTAAGCAAACGCCTTAACTGCTAAGCCATCTCTTCAGCCCCTTATGGAAAAATTTTTTTGATGATGAAGACCATCAACTTTATCTAGGGAACAAAGTAAAAAGTGGAGTTACACTTGAACTTATAAGTTATTTGAACTTGAATTTATTCTTTTTTTTTTTTTTTTTTTTTTTTTGGTTTTTCAAAGTAGGGTTTCACTTTAGCCCAGGCTGACCTGGAATTCACTATGCAGTCTCAGGGTGGCCTTGAACTTCTACCTCTGCCCCGAGTGCTGGGATTAAAGGCATGTGCCACCACACCTGGCTTTGAATTTATTCTTATCAGGGTACTTTTTTTTTTTTTTTTTTTGGTTTCTTGAGGTAGGGTCTCGCTCTAGTCCAGGCTGACCTGGAATTCACTTCGTAGTCTCAGGCTGGACTCAAACTCATGGTGATCCTCCTACTTCTGCATCCCAAATGCTGGGATTAATGGTGTGCACTACACCTGGCTAAAGGTTATTTTATTTATTTATTTATTTATTTATTTATTTATTTATTTATTTTTGGTTTTTTTAAGGTAGGGTCTCACTCTGGCCCAGGCTGACCTGGAATTCATTATGGAGTCTTAGAGTGGCCTTGAACTCATGGCAGTCCTCCTACCTCTGCCTCCCTAGTGCTGGGATTAAAGGCATGTACCCAGCTTATTTTTTATTTTTACTTTAATTGATAACTTCCTTAATTGTAGACAATATCCATGGTACTTCCCTTCCCCCACTTTCCCCTTTAAAATTCCACTCTCCATCATATCCCCTCCCCTTCTCAATCAGTTTTCATTTTGATGTCATGATCTTTTCTTCCCATTATGATGGTCTTGAATAGGTAGTGTCAGGCACTGTGAGGTCATGGATATCCAGCCAGCTTATTTTTTTTAAGCAAAGTATTGTACTGGCATTCACATTATAGAGTAGTAGAAATATAGGCAATATGTTTTATGTTTTGTATGGTTGTTGTTAAGAGTAGAGATTAAAATATTTATTTATTTATTTTAAATTATTTATTTATTTGAGAGAGAGAGAGAATGGGCGCACCAGCAGCTTCTCAGCTGCTGTGAACAAACTCCAGATGCGTGCACCCCCTTGTGGGCAAGTGCGCCATTGTACCCTTGCATCACTTTTTGTGTCTGGCTAAATGTGGGACCTGGAGAATTGAATGGGTGTTCTAGGCTTGGCAGGCAGGTGCTTTAACTGTTAAGCCATCTCTCCAGCCCTGTATTTCTTCGTTTGAGAACTCTCTATTTAGTTCCACAGCCCATTTTTTTTTCATTGGGTTCCTTGATTTCTTATTATTTAGTTTTTTGTGTTCTTTGTATATCCTGGATATTAATCCTCTGTCAGATGGATAGCTGGCAAAGATTTTCTCCCATTATGTAGGTTGCCTCTTTGCACTATTCACAGTGTCCTTTGCTGTACAAAAGCTTTGTAATTTCAGGAGGTCCCAGTGATTGATCTGTGGTTTTATTTCCTGAGCAACTGGGGTTATATTCAGAAAGTCTTTGACAATACCAGTATGGTGAAGGGTTTCCCCTAATTTTTCCTCTAGCAGTTTCAGAGCTTTAGTTCTGATATTAAGGTCTTTGATCCATTTGGACTTAATTCTTGTACATGGAGAGAGATGAGGTTTTATTTTCATCCTTCTCCAGATAGATATGCAGTTTTCCCAGCATATTTGCTGAAGGGGCTGACTTTTCTCCAATGAGTATTTTTGTTGAAGATCAGGTGGCTATAGCTACTTGGACTTACATCTGTGTCCTCTATTCTATTCCATTGATCTACATGTATGTTTTTGTGCTAATACCATGCTGTTTTTGTTACTATGGCTCTGTAATATAGGTTAAAATCAGGTATGGTGATGCCAATAGCCTTATTTTTGTTGCTCAATGTTGTTTTAGATATTTGAGGTTTTTTGTGCTTCCACATGAATTTTTGGATTGTTTTTCCTATTTCCATGAAAAATGCTATTGGAATTTTGATGGGGATTGCATTAAATGTGTAGATTGCTTTTGATAAGACTGCAATTTTCACAATATTGATTCTTCCAATAAAAGGATGTTTTTCCCTTTCCTATGTCTTCTACAATTTCTCGTTTGAGTGTTTTAAAGTTTCCATTGTAGAGATCCTTCACTTCCTTGGTTAGGTTTATGCCAAGGTACTTTATTTTTGATGCAATTGTGAATAAGAGTGATTCTCTGATTTCATCCTCTATGTGTTTGTTGTTAGCATATAGGAAGGCTACTGATTTCTGTGTTTATTTTGTATCCTGTTACATGGCTATAGGTGTATAGAATGTATTAATTTATTGATTTGTGTATGTTGAACCATCCCTGCATCTCTGGTTTAAAGCCTACTTTGTCGGGGTGAATGATCTTTCTGATATATTCTTGTATTCTGTTTGCCAATCCTTTGTTGAGAATTTTTTTCATCTATGTTCATAAGGGAGATTGGTCTGTAATATTCTTTTTTGTTCTATCTTTGGTTTTGGTATCAGGGTGATGTTGGCTTCATAATAGGAGTTTGATAGGATTCCTTCCCTTTCTATTTTATGGAAACATTTGAGAAGCATTGGTGTTCCTCCACAAAGGTCTGGTAAAATTCACCATTGAATCCATCTGGGTCTTGACTTTTTTTTAGTTGGAAGATTTTTTTTTTTAAGGTAAGGTTTCACTGTAGTCCAGGCTGGCCTGGCATTCACTATGTAGTCTCAGTGTGGCCTCAAACTAATGGCAATTCTTATACCTCTGCCTCCTGAGTGCTTGTATTGGTTTGGAGAGTTTTTATAACTGTTTGGATCTCTATACTTTTTATATGTCTATTTAAGTGGTTAATCTCATTTGATTTAATTTCGGTAGGTATATAAATCAAGGAAATCATCCATTTCTTTCAGACTTTCAAACTTAGTAGAGTATATGGTCTTATAGCATATTCCTATGATTTTTAAAAATTTCCCTGGTATCTGTTGTGATGGTGCCTTTTTAATCTCTAATTTTATTAATTTTGTATCTCTCTCTCTCTTTTGTTTTTCAAGGTAGGGTCTTACTGTAGCTCAGGCTGACCTGGACTTCACTCTGTAGTCCCAGGGTGGCCTTGAACTGAAGGCAATCCTCCTGCCGCTGCCCCCTGAGTGCTGGGATTAAAGGCGTGCACCGCCACGCCCAGTTTCTTCTCTCTTTCTTTTTGGTCAGATTTGCTGAGGGTTTATCAATCTTTTTTATCCTTTAAAAGAACCAACTCTTTGATTCATTGATTTTTTTTGTTTCTATTTCATTAATTTCTGCTCTAATCTTTATTATTTCTTTCCATATACTGATTTTTGGTTTGTCTTGTTCTTTTTCCAAGACCTTAATGTGAAACTTTAAGTTGTTTACTTGGGACAGTTCTAATTTTTTAAATGTTTTATTTTTTATTGAGAGAGAGAGAGAGAGAGAGAGAGAGACTAGAGGAGCCACTTCAAACAAACCCTAAGGGATGTGTTGAGATATGTCCTTCTATTCCCAGTCTCTGTAGGACTTTTATCCTGAAGGGATGTTGGATTTTGTCAAATGCTTTTTCTGCACCTAATGAGATGATCATGTGATTTTTGTCCTTCAGTTCATTTATAGAATGTATTAATTTATTGATTTGTGTATGTTGAACCATCCCTGCATCTCTGGTTTAAAGCCTACTTTGTCGGGGTGAATGATCTTTCTGATATATTCTTGTATTCTGTTTGCCAATACTTTGTTGAGAATTTTTTTCATCTATGTTCATAAGGGAGATTGGTCTGTAATATTCTTTTTTGTTCTATCTTTGGTTTTGGTATCAGGGTGATGTTGGCTTCATAATAGGAGTTTGATAGGATTCCTTCCCTTTCTATTTTATGGAAACATTTGAGAAGCATTGGTGTTCCTCCACAAAGGTCTGGTAAAATTCACCATTGAATCCATCTGGGTCTTGACTTTTTTTTAGTTGGAAGATTTTTTTTTTTTAAGGTAAGGTTTCACTGTAGTCCAGGCTGGCCTGGCATTCACTATGTAGTCTCAGTGTGGCCTCAAACTAATGACAATTCTTATACCTCTGCCTCCTGAGTGCTTGTATTGGTTTGGAGAGTTTTTATAATTGTTTGGATCTCTATACTTTTTATATGTCTATTTAAGTGGTTAATCTCATTTGATTTAATTTCGGTAGGTATATAAATCAAGGAAATCATCCATTTCTTTCAGACTTTCAAACTTAGTAGAGTATATGGTCTTATAGCATATTCCTATGATTTTTAAAAATTTCCCTGGTATCTGTTGTGATGGTGCCTTTTAATCTCTAATTTTATTAATTTTGTATCTCTCTCTCTTTTGTTTTTCAAGGTAGGGTCTTACTGTAGCTCAGGCTGACCTGGACTTCACTCTGTAGTCCCAGGGTGGCCTTGAACTGAAGGCAATCCTCCTGCCGCTGCCCCCTGAGTGCTGGGATTAAAGGCGTGCACCGCCACACCCAGTTTCTTCTCTCTTTCTTTTTGGTCAGATTTGCTGAGGGTTTATCAATCTTTTTTATCCTTTAAAAGAACCAACTCTTTGATTCATTGATTTTTTTTGTTTCTATTTCATTAATTTCTGCTCTAATCTTTATTATTTCTTTCCATATACTGATTTTTGGTTTGTCTTGTTCTTTTTCCAAGACCTTAATGTGAAACTTTAAGTTGTTTACTTGGGACAGTTCTAATTTTTTAAATGTTTTATTTTTTATTGAGAGAGAGAGAGAGAGAGAGAGAGAGAGAGAGAGAGAGAGAATGGGTATACTAAGGCCTCTAGCCACTTCAAACAAACCCTGGATGCATGGGCCACCATGTGCATCTGGCTTACGTGAGACCTGGAGAATGAAACCTGTGTCCTTAGCCTTTACAGGAATGTGCTTTAACCACTAAGCAATCTCTCTAGCCCCTCTAATTTCTTAATAGGCACTTAAAGCTATAAATTTCCTTCTTAGGACTGCCTTCATTGTCTCTCAAAGATTTTGGTATGTTGTGTTTTCATTGTCATTTGATTCTACAAATTTTTTTGCAAAATCTCTATAAGCTATGCTGATGTCACTGTACATTGGAGAATCTGTTTTTCTTTTTCAGAAGGCAGCAAGAACCTATGACAACCAAAATCTATCCCTTTGCATATCAGCTAGGGTCTGGGTGAAACCGCAGGTGTATTGTTGAGATGAGCAAGAGTACTACTTCCATGGGGAACCTGACAACCTGTGCCAGAATGATGGAGACAGACACTGAGGATACTCAAAATGTACCAAAGCAAAAATCCAGAACTAAAGAGCTTAAAACTGAAGTAGACTTAAAACACACCCACATAGCTCAAGGAATTTCATGGAAGACAAGTCAAAAAGATTGGAACAGCCACAGAATGGGAGGGAATCCAGAAGCATTGTTCCTTCCACAATGACTGACTGCTACTCTCACAACTCATTACCCACAACCTCATGGTGAATACCAGCAATCCCACTGAGGAGGAGGATCTTCAGTGGAATGGGGCAAGGAGGAGAGAAATGATGGAGCAACAAGATATGTCCATAGAAAGTTTTTTTTTAAATTTTGTCTTTTTAAAACAATGTTTTATTTTTCTTTATTTATTTGGGGGAGATAAAGAGAGAGAGAGAGAGAGAGAATTGGTGCACCAGGGCCCCCAGCCACTGCAAACAAACTCCAGATGCATGCACCCCTTTGTGCATCTGGCTTACGTGGGTCCTGGGAATTGAACCTGAGTCTTTTGGCTTTGCAGTCAAACACCTTAACCACTAAGCCATTTCTCCAGCCCCATAGATTTTTTTAAAAGTTTTTTTGATATTATTATTTATTTATGAGTGAAAGGGGGAGAGAGAGAGAGAGAGAGAGAGAGAGAGAGAGGAGAGGCAGGCAGATAGAGAGAATGGGCATGCCAGGACCTCCAGCCACTGCAAACGAACTGCAGATGCATGTGCCACTTTTTGCATCTGCCTTATGTTGGTACTGGGGAATTGAACCTGGGTCCTTAGGCTTCGCAGGTAAGTGCCTTAACTGCTGAGCCATCTCTCCAGCCCCATAGGAAGTTTTTACTTAATTATAAAAAATATAGGATCTCTATTCCTTTTCTTATATAACACCTTTACACAGAGACTTTCTGTCATAGGTCCTTCATTTAACATTCGTATGACATGGACAATCAGACATGTAAATTAAAGAGGTAAAGAAAAAGCCAGGCGTGGCGGTACACGCCTTTAATCCCAGCACTCGGGAGGCAGAGATAGGAGGATCACCATAAGTTCAAGGCCACTCTGACAATACCGAGTGAATTCCAGGTCAGCCTGAGCTAGAGTGAGATCCTACCTCAAAAAAAAAGTGGTGGTGGGGGGGACTGGAGAGATGGCTTAGCGGTTAAGGCGCCTGCCTGCTAAGCCTAAGAACCCAGTTCCAATCTCCAGGTCCCACGTTTAGCCAGATGCAAAGTGATGCAAGGGCGCAATACCGCACTTGACCACAAGGGGGCACACGCATCTGGATTTCGTTTGCAGCAGCTGAGAGACTGCTGACGCGCCCATCTCTCTCTGTCTTCCTCTCCCTCTCTGTCTCTCTCCAAAAATAAATAAATAAATAAACAATAAATAAATAAAATAAAAATAAAATTTAAAAAGTAAAGAGGTAAAGAAAAGAGGGAAGACTTCCAGTTAAGATGACAGTGTAATAGCAACACCACAGCAGTTTGGAGGGGGGAATAAGCAGAAAAACACCACAATACACTCTTCTACTAAAAAGTGGAGGTGTATAAGTGTTATCAACCACAGCAGAGAAGCAGGAGACCCAGAGCTTCTAGAAACCACACAACAGCCATAATTGGCTCCAGTGTCCCATTCTGTTGAGAAGAGGTATGTGTGCTTACACCAGCCTCTTTGCAAAGTCAAAAGCTGAAGGAGAATACTGTAGGGACCAACTGAGCAGCCCCAGAACCACTCCAGGCACTCTTTACAGCCTCCCCTCCTCCCATCATCTGCTCTGGGAACCACAGGAGAAGTTGGGAGTCCAAGGGATCTCAGCCATCCCTCAGCCACACAGCATCCAGTACAGATGATGGGAACAGCAAATTCACTGACCCAACCAGTCTAACCAAGCCACAGCACAACAAACAGGGACCCAGATGGACACATGGCATAGGTGAGAATGGAAGCTATCCCAAAAGGTAACAAGGCCTAATTACACTGGGCCAATACCTGCCCCCAAACTAGGCATATAAGCCTGCATTGAAAGTGTTAAATGCACTTCCATGTCAGGGCAGGTTATATGTTAGATTTGATTGCTACCCTCTTGGAAAGCTTTACCATTCCTAAATAAGCTGTATTTTGGGGTTAATGTTGCTTTTTTTTTTTCTTTTAAATAAAAATGGGTGTTAGGATTTTTACTAGTTTACATTAAAAGCTAATATTTAATAATTTTTCTAATACCTCCAATCCCATTAAAATATTACACTTCTTGAGTAATTCAAAATTTCATAGTGAAATTTTTAATATTTTAAGTTATAAGCATTGTGTTGTTTTTATTTTTATTTATTTTTAGAGAGAGACATAGAGAAACAGACAGACAGAGAGGGAGAGTGAGACAGAGAATGGGTGCACCAGCAGTCTCTCAGCTGCTGTGAATGAAATCCAGATGCATGCGCCCCCTTGTGGGCAAGTGTGGCATTGCACCCTTGCGTCACTTTACATCTGGCTAAACGTGGGACCTGGAGATTGGAACTGGGTTCTTAGGCTTAGCAGGCATGCGCCTTAACCGCTAAACCATCTCTGCAGCCCATTGTATTTTTTTTTAATTACAGAAGAAATATGTACTTACTATAAAAATTCTTCCTGCTGGGTGTGGTGGCGCATGCCTTTAATCCCAGCACTTGGGAGGCAGAGTTAAGGGGATCGCCATGAGTTCAAGGCCAGCCTGAGACTACACAGTGAGACCAAAAAAAAAAAAAAAATCTTCCTATCTGTGTGGAAGACACACAGGAATTTAATATTTTGACCCTGATCATATGCCCCTCTTCAAAGGGTTACTTTAACATTTTAATATGTGATTTCATCTAAAAATTGCATTTTGGACAAAGAACTATATGATACATGAGAAACAATTAAAAATTCATTCATTACATTTTCAACCTTAACAATTTTAATTGCTCACAAACATTTTGATGTTTTCACTTTTCTGTATGTAGATATAATTTCTCAAAAATGTAGTCAATTTTTTATGTCATTCTTCAAAAGCATCGACCATCTCTAGGCAACAGATCCTGCATTGTGTACCAAACAACTTTAATTTCAACATCTGGAATATAAAATGGTGGGCCTGCATGTTTTGTTGGATCATAAGAATAAACAGACAGGAAGGTATTGAAACCTATTTTTTATTAGGGACAATATTACATCCACATAATGTTCATAATCACATGGATTGATGACCACTAATGCTCCTCTATTCCAAATCCTGTGAAATCTTCCAATATTTGTCCTGAGAAGATCAAAAATGCTACAACAGTACAATCAAATATTCCCCTGAAGACCTCTTAAATATTTTAGCACCAGCAACTTTGGTAATTGGTTCTTCTGAGTAGGAAAGACTCTTTTCTGCAAAAAATTCCTGTATCACAAGTTCACTGATTTCTACACCAAGTACACTGTGTCCTCAGTCTGCAAACGATTTCATCTCAACTGATTTTCCACAAAGAGGAAAAAATACCCTCAGTCCACTCTCTCCTTCAAGAAAATGATATAAATGCTTCCTTAATAGCTGATGTCCTTGTTGTCTATGAAATGCAATTTGATGGGTCATTCACTTCTCTTGTCATTCTCCCAGGGTTAGTACTCAGTTCTTATGTGTTTCACTAACAGAGTACTCTTTAATATCAAGTAAAGTTCTTGTATCAATAGTTTTACAGACACCCTTTTCTCACAGGCAGATGTCTTCAAAGCCAGTGCTTTAAAGGACACTTAAAATCATTCAGATTATTTGCAATGACTTCCTTACTCCAAGTTTTAGCTTCTGTTCCTTGAGCCCCATTTCCACCCATGCTTTTGAGGATGCCTCATTCAAGAAAATGCTCATAGTCCTAGCAAGCCATTCCTTTTCTCACCCACTAACTCTTAGCTCTCTGGGAACCTATCTGGCTGGTGATCAGCTGCCTGTCACACAACTTTTGTTGCTTTTGATGTTTCCTGATTTATAGTGCCTTTGTATTTTTCTTCTGTCATTCTTGGGGGGCAGGATCTCAGTTGGCTGCAGATTGACCTGGAACCCATTACAGACCAGAAATCTCAGCCTCCCAGTTGACAGGATTAAGGGTGTGGGGCAACACACACTCTTAGGGGATTTGACTTTGTTAGATATCTGTTTGTTTTAATACCCACTCTTTTTCTTCTTCTTTTTTTTTAGACACTTGCACCCCTGTAATGCTGTCATTGATAGAGATTAGGAGCAAGGTCATTTTCTTTTGCAGGTAGTTAATTAGGGGATACAGGATCAAAAGAACACAGATACAACCTGCCCTCCAAGATTAAAGTAGGGGTTCGGGAAGATGCAGTTCCAGAACTCCTCTATGCCCCACTTTAGCCTGAAGAAGCTAGATTGAGAAGTTGCCCATTTTCTAAAAGATTTGAGTCTTAACTCTCAAAGGAATGTTGTAGGTAGGCAGATGCTTAAGCACTTTAAAGGTCATTAAAGGAAGGACTCCATTTCCTGTTTCTCTGGTAACATTAGAAAGCGAAAAGCCACTTCCTCCTGACCAGAGGACTAGGTAGAATCTGTCAATCACATAAGTGACAAACCTCAAGTACAAACATGCTAAAGAGGTGAGAGGCATGGTTATTCCTTTAAGGAAATAATGTACTATAACCCCAAGAAGCCCCTCCCTTGGCCCAGTTACTCCCACTCCTGCAGAGCCTCCCCACGTTTCTGAGTTCTAACTCAACAAGCTTAACTTTCCATTTTCTTTCTCTTTTTGGATGCTGGCATTACCAAACTCCTGATCCAGCTACCCACTGTCTTTATTTTGGGGAACCCTCCTACTCTCTGGGGAGTCTTATTTTCCTTAATAAGGTCTATTTTTACTCTCATCTCCTTGTCTGCATTTCTAAATTCTTCTTGGGCATGAGATAACAACTCAAAAGCCTTAGATACTGCAGTCCGGCCAAACCAAGCAGAGAGAGACGCCATCACTGTCAAAAATCCCACAACAAGACGTCCACCAGTGAGGTCTGATTGCTTGTTTAATGTCTGTATTCCTTGTTAGACTGTACGTTCCACCAAGGTAGGAGCTATGTCTGCCCTGTTCCCGTCCACGTCCTCCACACATAGGAGATGGTGAATAAAGCGTTACATGGGGGAACTTCTTAACAGCTGGACTGCAGCTGTCTAAGCTGGGGTTTCTGTCCCACAGTGGCGGCTCCTGGGGGCGAGGATCGCATCTGCCTGCCCTGTTTAGGAACCAAAACCATAGCTCTGAATTCCAACGCAGGCAGAGCGAGATATAGTGCTGGTTAAACTGCTCGTGCAGACACGGGATCGCCGCAAGGCCGACGGGGCAGATGCACGTGAAGCACCGACGTACTCGGTACTCTGTGACCACTCGCCGAAAGCGCCAGGGCCGCTCATCCCCAAGGGGCAGGGATGGGGGTGGGGGGGGGCGGGGGCGGGGCGGGCAGCAAGGTGCGGCACCCTTAGCGCTAGTTTGTAACGATGACCTGAGCTTACGCCCGCTGACACTCCTCTGCGCACGTGAAACCTGAGCCTGAGTAGACAGAGGCCCTGCACGACCCTCCATTAACGTGTGGGCTCCCGACCGGGCCCACCTCGCCACTGGAACACCGGTGCCCACCCACCTACATCCATCCTTCCCATGCACCTTCCATGCGGTCTGCAGCTATCCCAGGAAGAAACTTAATACCCACTCTTTCATAAATACTCCAAGCTGGTTTTGATTGAATAAATATATATATATTGCTCAGATGAATTTTAGAATTTGCCTGTGTTTTGCTCCACCCAGCCTGCTAGAGTACTTGGATAGCACGCAAACACAACACCTAGGGTCACTTCTGCTATTACTCTAGGAGTATAAGAGCCATACCTGGCACCTCAAACTCCTATCATGAAGATACTGAAGATGTATTTACACATCTAAGAATACTACAGATAATTAGAAAACACATCTATCAAATTCAAGATGCAAAAATCTCTACATTATAATACAAGAAACACAAAAAATCAATACAATATAATTCCACCAAAAATTATAAATCCATCAGTCATGGTGGTGTATACCTTTAATTCCAGCACTCAGGAGTGAGAGGTAGGAGGATTGCTATAGGTTCGAGGCCACCCTGAGACTCCGTAGTAAATTCCAGGCCAGCTAGGGCTAGAGTGAGTCCGTACTTTGAAAAACCAAAATAAATAAATAAATAAACAAGCAAATAAATAAATTAAAAAAATAAAAATAAAAAATAAAATTTTAAAAAATTATATAAATCCATCAGAAATGACCTCCAGTGAGACTGATTTAGATGAAGTGCCTGACATAGAATTCAAAAGAATGATTACATTCAAAGAAATATAAGAAAAAATCAAAGGAATCAAAGAAGAAAGCAAACTCCTGAAGGAATCACAAGAGCACAGAGGAAACCAACTTAATGAAATAAGGAGGTCTATACAAGACATGACTAAGGAAATAGAAATAACATAGAAATACCAATCAGAAATACTAGGAATGCAAAACAGAGTAAGTCAAATAGAAAACTGCAGAAAGTCTCACCAGTAGAATGGATCAAGGAGAGGACAGAATATCTAAACTAGAAGACAAGGTGACAGATCTAGCACAGTCCTACAAAGAGAAAGACAAACTAATTGGAAGGTATAAATTGGAATTTCAAGACATTCAGGACACTATGAAGAGATCAAACATAAGAATTCAGGGTATAATAGATGCAGATGAATTCCAATCCAAAGACATAGTAGGTATTTTCAACAAAATCATAGAAGAAATAAACACACAAACCAAAGAAACAGTGTATGTGTTTGAAGAAGCTTAGTTTTGTTCTTTTGTTTTAGATGTTTTTGGACAGTTTTATAGGAATACAAAATTAGATCTAGCCTGTTAACACATATTTAAATTTATAATGCTATGTTATAACTATTTGTGCAATGTTGTATAGCAGATCTCCAGAACCTGTTCATCTAGTATAATTAAATCTTTACATCCCTTATATGCCTACACAGTTCCTTCTTCTATTAGCCCTTGGAAACTATTATATCCTCTGTTTCTGTGTTTCATTATTTCTAAAATTCCTCACACAAGTGGAATAATGGAATATTTGTTCTGGAGTGACGGGCTTACATCACTTAGCAAAATTTTAAGTTTCTTGATTTTGTCACAAATGGGAACTTGCCTTATTTTTATTTTTTATATTTATTTACTTATTTATTGTTTTTTTTTGAGGTAAGGTTTCACTCTAGTCCAGGTTAACCTGGAATTCACTATGTAGTCTCAGGATGGTCTTGAACTCATGGTGATCCTCCTACCTCTCTCTGCCTCCCGGGTGCTGGGATTAAAGACGTGTGCCACCATGCCTGGCTTTGCCTTATTTTAAAATATATTTTATTTATTTATTTATTTGAGAGAGCAAAAAAGAGAGAGAGAGAGAGAGAGAGAGAGAGAGAAAATGGGCACACCAGGGCCTCTAGCCACTGAAAATGAACTCCAGATGCATATTCCCCCTTGTGCATCTGGTTTATGTGGGTCCTGGAGAATTGAACCGGGATCCTTTGGCCTTGCAGGCAAATGCTTTAACTGCCAAGCCATCTCTCCAGCCCCTTATTTTTAAATGCAATAATATTCCATCACATATGCACACCACACTTTCTTTATTGATTCATCTGTCCATGACCATATAGGTGGTTTTCACATGCTATTGTGAACAATACCTCTTTGAGCATGGGAGTGTGGTATCACTTCAAAATACAGTTTACCTTCATTTAGATTCACAATGGTGAAATTAGTGTGTATGATAATTTATTTTTAATTTTTTCAAAGCATCCCCACATCATTTCTCATAATAGCTATGCCATTTTACACAGCCATCAATAATGTACAAGGAGTACAATTTCTACACATCTGGCCAACATTTTAAATCTTTTGTTTAAACTTTCTCATCCTATAGTTTCACTTGCATTTGACTCATCTAACTTGAACCTAGCATTGAAACTGGGGTAGTATTACATGATATTTTCAATTTGAAGAAAGTTGCAAGCTGGTGGCATAGTGCTCGCTAGCCTCCAGGCATGACAGCAAGCATAGTTGTGACCCTCATCCTCATGATCTCCTCTATCATATATGTGATGGGGTCTTTGTACCTGGCCTAAATTCTGTACTTTGTGCTGAAGGAGTTTTGCATCATAAGCATCACCATATACAAGTTGACTTCATTCTTCTCATCATCAACTACAAACAGCTAGTGTACTTGAATGAGGCCTGGAAATGGAAGCTGCAGCCCAAACAGAGTTGATGGCTCCAAGGATTCTTGACTGACAGTCTCAAACCCCTTTCCCATTAAGTTTACTTTGTATTTAAAATTTTATTATTTTATTTATTAGAGAGAGAAAGGAACAGAAAGAGGCAGAGAGAGAAAGAAAGAGAGAGAGAATGGTAGTACCAGGACCTTCAACCACCACAAATAAATTCCAGATGCATGTACAACCTTGTGCATCTGGCTTATGTGGGTCCTGGGAAATTGAACCTGAGTCCTTTGTCTTTGCAGACCACTGTCTTACCACTAAGCCATCCCTTCAGCTCTATTTTGCATTTTAAAAAATTCACAACATTTAGAAGGGCATGGTGGCACATGCCTTTAATCCCAGCCCTTGGGAGGCAGTGGTAGGAGGATCGCCGAGAGTTTGAGTCCATCCTGAGACTACACAGTGAATTCCAAGTCAGTCTGGGCTAGAGCAAGATGCTACCTCAAAAAAAAAAAAAAAAATTCATAACACTTTCTCTAAGGATCTTAAACTGATTTTTCAAATACTACTAGAAAGGGTCTTAGCTATTTTTCTGTGTCAATCTTAATTTTAGATTGGATACAAAAAAAACCCAATAAGAGATACATGGAGCCAATCAAAAATAAGCTTTAACTTAACTTTGAAGATGTAGTTCTAGCCCCCTATTCTCAATCCTAAAGTGAGCAGCCATTGGTAGTGATTCTTTAATGTATATTTAAGTTTCAGGCATAACAAATTCGATCATTATAAGGAAAAAATTTGAAGGTGAGTTTAAAAGAAAGAGACTGATAGGAATCTCAACAGCAAAGAGATAAACTCTTTAGAGTGGAGGGCCTGAGAGGCTGACCCCTTAGCTTCCAAAAGATTTTGTTAGTCTTGGTGTTGAAGGACGGGAAGTTCTGCTGCAAAATGAGGAAAGGGGAAGGGAGGACATAGGAACTGCAAGCTGTCTGAACTGTAGATGCAACAAGAATCTACTCCTGTGAGAATTGTTAATAAAGGTAGGGATCCACTCCTGCAGAACTGACTCTACAGTTTAGTTGAAGAGTAGCGATGAAGAATTGTCAGCACCAATTGACTGATGAAGTAGCGGGTCTAGTAAACCCATAAAAAGCATCTTGGGGAAACTTACTGACAGCCAGACAATAGGGTGGCTGGTTCCTGTTCATCTCCCTGCTCTGAAAGGAAGAAATGGAATTGAATATTCACGTTTCTGTTTAGTCTTAAAACTGGATTGATCTGGCTTAGTTGTAACTTGCCAGCATGTGCCATGGGACCAGACCTTTAATCCCAAGGCCTTCAGGACACTAATAGTTGGAAATGGATGTATGTCTTTGGAGAAAAACTGGAAATACCAATAAGACATTTTAAGGTAAAATTTCTTAACAACAGTTGAATTTTCAGTACAGATATTTGTCCTTTCTCTCAGTGCCAATCAGCCAAACAGTATTACATCTCTGAAGTAAGTCTGAACCATACAAACAAACTCTAGATGCATGCACTGCCTTCTGCATCTGGTTTACATGGGTACTGGGGAATTGGACTTAGGCTTCCAAGGTAAGCGCCTTAACTGCCAAGCCACCTCTCTAGCCTACTTTCTGCCATTTTAAAGGGAGGGAGCAGGCTCTGCTGTGTAAACCAAATGTGTGGTCAGTATTGTTCAGTAGTTTACAACAGTTTAACAAAATACAGGAATTCTGGCCCAGGCGCATATTAAAATCTGAGTTGTAGCGACCTTTTAATAAGTTTAGCCAGTTTCCTGAAAGACAGCTTAAGGTTTTCCCATGAATGTGAATATTCAGTGCCTGTCTTTTGATGCATGTGTTGTATAGTTCCTGTATTCTGAAGCACTTAAAGAATTTTAGAAAGCATTGAACGGTGTTTAGGGAGAAACAAATTCTCATATTGGAGAGCTGTATAGTAAGGTCCTTTCATAGCTGTGTGTCCAGTTCTACCAAGGTAGTGGAAGTGGCTTGTTGGCCCAGACATCTGAGTTGTGACACATGTATCAAAGGTTGTGCTAAACAAGTCCTTCAGATCCCAGTTCCAAGTGGTCTTTCATATTTGTGTCACTTAGCAGAATAGAGTTAAAACTTGTCTTGATGTAAATGTCTTCAACCCTTACATGAGAAAATGTAAAACTGTTCCCTTCAAGAGTTCCCCTTGGCTTTCCTAAGCCTTAGGGGAAGGCACTGCTTCAGTTGTATAAATTTTTTTTTGCCACATTCCTGTGACCCAGTAAAATGAATCCCCTTTTCTCCTTGAGAGGTGATCTGTTGCAGCCTGAAATAACAGCATTTGTTACCTCCTGGGTCTCACTTGCCTGTGAGCTCAGTACTCAGGAGGTGGAGGCAGGAAGATCAGGAAGGAGTTTATAGCCAACCTGGGCTCCATGAGACCCTGTCTCAAAAACAAAACAAACAAACAAACAAAAAAAAAACAAAAAAACAAAACAAAACAAAACATAAAAACTAAAGAGAAAACAGCATTTGCTGAAATGCCAGTGTGTCAGTAAAAAAAAAAAAAAAAAAAAAAAAAAAAAAAAAAAAAAAAAAAAAAAAAAAAAAAAAAAGAAAAAGAAAAAAAGAAAAGAAAAGAAAGAAAAAGAAAGAAAAAGAAAAACTTGCAAGCTAAAGATCCCCAAGGACTTGAAAGTAAAGGCCTTTCTTGGCCCAAGTTTACATGCAGAACTGGAGAGTTTCCAACCTAGATACTGCTTTTTCCAGTATATTTATGCCATACTGCAAACACTCTTGCTAACACTGGTCACATCAGAAAACAAATTATATTTAGCTTTGGATTTAATCTAGCCTTTACAGCAAACATTATCACCAAAGGCTGACCTTATTTAAAAGAAGATTCCAATAGGGTAAGTATGTTACAAACTGTCTGATTTTTCTATTTTCATTTTTCATTAATCCTGCAAGAATAATTTTAAGTTTTAGAATTATAGATTTCTATAGCTTCATATTAATTTTAAAGCTAGCCTAGCATCTCTTTTTATAAATTGCCAAAAATGTTGTAGCATTTTTGTCTTCCAACTAATCCTCGAGAATTTTGTACACTTTTTAGCAGAGTCTACCCATAAAACAATGACCTCTAATCTAACAAATTTTCAGACTCCAAATTTTGTGAAGTGTGGTGTTTATGAACCACTTAACTTGCACTAATATTTTTGTTCCTTTTTAAATTTTCACTGTTCCATTATTTTGTAAAAGTGTAAGAAAACTCAGACACTAACAATCATAATGTAAAGTGTAGTGAAATTTGTATACAAATAAATTAAAATAAGTTTATGCAAATATAATCAACATTCCTAATGTTACAGTTATTTTCAAATGTTACAGTACATTTGAATTTATTTGTACTTGTATTTCCTATTCAAAGAGTAAAATGTCTTAATTCATAAAACTTATTAGTTTTCTTATAAAATCAAATTCATATCCTTCTGGCATGGAAATTATATTGGAGGCTCTGGAATCAGACAGAACCTCAGTTTACATTCCAACATTACTATTTTCCCAGTATTTGACTTGAGTGAAGAAGTGAGTGCTATGATTATTAAAGTGTAGTGCTTCCAAAGTGCTTAACACAGAAGTTGCATATGGTATCTGCTAATTAGTTGACTTTAAACTTTTCAGTTTATAGGCTAAAAAATTGTAAGGAATAAAGCAGAGAAACTGAGATGAAGATGAACAAAAGAACTAGGGAATTAAAAAAAAGGGAGAAAAGCAGGAAGGGAAGAAAGGGACAAAAAGAAGGAAGGAGTAAAGATAGATATAAGGGAGAGAAATCACATTCAAACTAGTATTTAAGAAGAAATCTTGGGCTGGAGGAATGGCTTAGTGGTTAAGGTGTTTGCCTGCAAAGCTAAAGGACCCAGGTTCGATTCCCCAGGACCCGTGTAAGCTAGATGCACAAGGTGGCACATGTGTCTGGAGGCCCTGGCATGCCCATTCTTTCTCTCTCTCTCCCCTCCCCCATTCTCTTTCTCTTTGTCAAATAAATAAATAAATAAATAAAAATAAAAAAGAAGAAATCTCACTATTTAAAGTCCAGTCAATAAATGCATGATAATAAGTGACAGTGTTCAGGTAAAGAGTTTATAATTTTTTTCAGAGATTCCCTCTATAGGCAAGTAAAAAATGAAAGGAAATATGCTAAATATTGATATAAATGTGCCTTTAGCACCTGGGTTGTCCTGGGGAAAAAAATCAACATCCTATCAAGTCAGTTGATGAACAGTTTTTCTTTCAGTCTCCAATAAGACTTTGACTTAAACTGGGAGTGGTGGCACATGCCTTTAATCCCAGCACTTGGGAGGCAGAGATAGGAGGGTCACCATGAGTTCAAGGCCACCCTGAGACTACTGAGTGAATTCCCAGTCAGCCTGGGTTAGAGCAAGACCCTACACTAAACCTTCCCTTCAAAAAGACTTTGACTCTCAATTCAGTCTGTTTATACAGAATCACTTAGTAAGAGGTTTGTGCCCAAGAAACATGTATTTGCTTATGAAATAGATGATTCGACTATTACGCTCAGTTCATTCTGGAAAAATGAAAAGGATTTAAATATATTCTCACAACTATTCATCAAAGAAAATAGATACAAGACTTATAAAAGTTTAATGGAGAACTTCACAACTGACAGTGTAATCAAAATACTCATTTTGACACTTGTATGTATTGTACCTTAGATATGTCAAGCTGTTGTCCCATTTGATACACTTAAGAATCCTTACTGCTTAGACACAAAATCGAGATACAAGAATCACTATTGTTTTTAACTTGGGTTTTTTAAAATTTGAATTTATGTTTTACTCTTCACTTGAATCTGAATCTTGTTTCTATTCCAGGAGTTCTCTCTTTACAACTCAGAACATAGTGTACTGAATGGAAGAAACCAACCAGTCTGTGGTGTCTGAGTTTATTTTTCAGGGACTTTGTGCCTCAAAGGAAATCCAGGTCTTCCTCTTGTTGCCCTTTTCCATACTATACCTGATGACTGTTGTGGGCAACCTCTCTGTGGCCCTATTAATCATCACTGACCACCACCTCCACTCCCCCATGTACTTTCTCTTAGCTAATCTCTCATTTATTGACTTCTGCATTTCTTCAGTAACCACTCCCAAACTGACCACAGACCTCCTGCAGGATCATAAAACCATTTCCTTTGGGGGCTGCATGGCCCAGATCCTCTGTGTGCATTTCTTTGTAGGGGGTGAGATGGTGCTTCTTGTGACAATGGCCTATGACCGGTATGTGGCCATCTGTAAGCCTCTACATTATTCCAGCATCATGGACAGACAGAAATGCATCTGGCTAGTTTTGATTTCGTGGATCATTGGCTTTGTGCATGGCATGAGTCAACTGCTTATAATTTTGGAGCTGCCCTTCTGTGGACCTCGAGAAGTGGACAGCTTTTTCTGTGATATTCCTGTGGTATTGAAATTAGCCTGCATGAATACTGATACTCTAGGAATTGTGATAAATGCTGACAGTGGTATTTTAGTAATAACCTGTTTTATTCTCTTAATTGTCTCCTACACTAACATTTTATTAACTGTTCATCTTCATTCTAAGGATGGTTCATCAAAGGCACTCTCTACCTGCACATCCCACATCATAGTGGTCTTGCTGTTCTTTGGACCCTGCATTTTCATCTACCTGTGGCCAGTCAGCATTACATGGGTGGACAAGTTTCTTGCTGTGTTTTATACAATAATCACACCTCTCCTTAATCCAGTTATTTATACACTGAGAAATAAAGATATTAAACATGCCATAAAGAAACAGATAAATCACCTATGAATTCAAGGGATAATTGTTATATATCTTATGTAGAAAATTTATTGTGTCTGGCCAATTTAGCCATCTGTAAATTGAATAGTGTCTGTCACTCATTCATCTTTGGAAGCTGTGAATACTCACAAGTGTATGGTTTTTATCTTTTCTATTATGAAAATCCATTTAAAAATCCAGTACTTAGATTCTTACTACTTTGACTAATAACTGTCCATCAATATGTGTGTTCAAATATTAGATAATAATAATTACATCATATAATAATGCTATAACATCTGTGTCTCCAGCAATCTGCAAGTTACTAATTATAATTAATTTACTTTGATTTACTTACTATCATTTCAATTTTAAAAATGTATTATGAGACCACCACAATTGAAACCTAGCTCTAGATGCTGAAGATACTTGGGTGGCCTTCATTTACTTGGAAAACAGAATTATAAATGAACCAAATCAAGTGCTATTGCCCTTGTCCTTGGTGACATCATCTCTGTAAGTTTTCAAGCCTTACTTATTCATATAAATCGTGTATTTCCCTTGAATTTTCTTTAAAACATATGCTTTCAATATATTGAAGCCAGTTTCTCAGTTAATGAATAATATTGATGATTACATGTTTACCTTACATAAGGAAATAATGTAAGACAGCTATCAGTATAAATAAGGAGAGGGATGAATAATATCAAAGCCA
This sequence comes from Orientallactaga sibirica, assembly GCA_036365145.1. NCBI lineage: Eukaryota > Metazoa > Chordata > Mammalia > Rodentia > Dipodidae > Orientallactaga > Orientallactaga sibirica. The sequence goes on from JAEOAD010000006.1 coordinate 57,684,988, forward strand.
AAGACATTTAATTGGAGAAGAAATCCAAGGAGAAACCATCGATATCAAGACTGTATAATTCATGGAGCTGGAGAGATGGCTTAGCGGTTAAGACACTTGCTTGCAAAGCCACAGGACCTTGGTTCGATTCCCCAGGACCCACGTAAGCCAGATGCACAAAGTTGCACATGCATCTGGATTTTGTTTGCAGTGGTTGGAAGCCCTGGCATGCCTATTCTCTCTCTTTCTCTCTGCCTCATTCCCTCTCTTAAAGTAAATAAATAAAAAATAAAATTTAAAAAAGATTGTATAATTCTTGGCAAGGTTCAATAGTTATGAATTTATGGTTTATTTACCTGAAAAATTATGATTTCTCAAAAGCACTCACTTGCAAACAGCTTCCAAATAACACACACACACACACACACACACACACACACACACGCATACACACATGCACGCACACACACAGTCAAATAATATTTGTGTGACTGTGTGTTGGGAAATATGTAGAAAATGTATATTTTTACTTTTATTGTTATACTAAGGGTGAGAATTTGCAAGGCTAGTTAGGTTAACATTATATGGTCAGTTAAAATATAGTACTTTATAATGTTTCATATTCCATACTATTTGATTATATATTATGTCATTAAATTACATGTATATATCATTATAATGTTTTAATTTTTAGTTTATTACCATATACAGATGAAAGTTATAATTTCTTGGATTGTATAGCTACTGTAATAACTTTTTTTTTTTTTTTTTCGCTAGGCAGGGTTTCACTGTAGCCCAGGCTGACCTGGAATTCACTATGTAGTCTCAGGGTGGCCTCGAACTCGGGGCAATCCTCCTACCTCTGCCTCTTGAGTGCTGGGATTAAAGGCATGCGCTACCACACCCAGCTACTGTAATATTTTATAAGGCAATAATTATAATCAATCTATATTCCCTATTCCAATAAATGAAATAGCTTGTGATAACCATATAAATGATCTAATAATAAACAATAAATAATTATAGCCAAGGTTTTCCCCCAAACCATATATTTACAGAAGTATTACCCATACCTGTATACAGAACTTTATGGGAAAATATGGTAACTTTTTAGTATATTTAAGTGAATTTATCTCAACTGTGCTTATTGATAGAATATTCCACTATTAGAAGTCACTATTTGTTTTTACAATTTATTTTTGGTAATTAAAAATTTTTTTGAGCCTGGCGTGGAGGTGCACACCTTTAATCCCAGCACTCGGGAGGCAGAGCATGAGACCCTACCTAGAAACACAAAAAAAAAAACCCCAAAATTTTTCTTTTGGATTTTTTTTTGAGGTAGGGTCTCACACTAGCCCAGGCTGACCTGGAATTCACTATGTAGTCTCAGGGTGGCCTTGAACTTGTGGCGATCCTCCTACCTCTGCCTCCTGAGTGTTGGGATTAAAGGTGTATACCACCATGCCCGGCTTAATTTTTTTAAAAATTTTAAATTTCTATTTATTAGAGACAGACAGAGAGAGAAAGAAAATGGGTGCACCAGGGCCTCTAGCCACTGGAAATGAACTCCAGATGCACGTGCCACTTTTGTGTATCTGGACCTGGAGAATTGAACCTGGGTCCTTTGGCTTTGCAGGCAAGTGCCTTAACCACTAAGCCATCTCTCCAGCCCCTAACTTTTTCAAATAAAAATATTTTTATTTATTTATTTATTTACAAGCAGGAAGAGATAGAAGAGAGATGGAATGGGCGTGCCAGGGCCTCCATCCACTGCAAATGAACTCCAGGTGCATGTGCCACCTTGTGTATCTGGCTTTACATGGGTACTGAGGAATCAAACTCAGGTTGTTAGCCTTTGTAGGCAAGTGCCTTAACCAACAAACCATCTCTCCAGCCCTGGTAATTTTATTTATTTATTTATTTATTTATTTATTTATTTATTTATTTAATAGAGAGGGAGAGAGAGTGAGAGAATGGGTGCGCCAGGGCCTCCAGCCACTGCAAATGAACTCCAGACGCTTGTGCCCCCTTGTGCATCTGGCTCACATGGGTCCTGGGGAATTGAACCTGGGCCCTTAGGCTTTGCAGACAAATGCCTTAACCACTAAGCCATCCCTCCAGCTCCCTGCTAATTTTTATATATGTATATATTTTGGTCATAATCCCCTACCCTTACCTTGTCTTAGCCCTCTCCCTGTCCTCTTCTTCTGAACCCCTTCTTCTGCCCAACAAATCCCTCTTACTTTCACTTCATTTTGTGTCTGTGATGTGGAGGATGGCCACTGAGTATGACTAGTGTTGCCTTCATGGGACAAGTGGGGAATATTTACTAGAGTACATGGATCCAACCAGTGGCTTTAGCAGTACAAAAAATGTCTCCTTCTCTCTCATTGACATTTAACTGCCAATAACTCCACATCAATGAACTGGGGGCAGGGGACATGCTGTCCTCCATCATCCATGACTGAATGTTGATGGGCCCAGCATTGTGCGTCTTGTGGATGTTATGACAGTCACTGCAAGGTCATGAATGCAGTGGCCATGCCATGCCTGAATCACAGCATTCCATAGGACTCCTCCCCATCTTCTGGCTCTTACATTTTATTTGCCTCCTCTTCCGTATTTTTTCCTGAACCTTGAAGGGGGTGATAGATGTCTTATTTAGCACTGAGCATTCCAGAACCACTTTTTCTCAGCATTTTGACTTCTAAATTTCCTCAGTAGTCACCACCACTGAAAAAAGACACTATTCTAACAAAAGATGAGAATATCACTAATCTATGGACATAAAATACATATCTAAAGGACAATTTGATGGGCACAACAGTCAAACAACAGTAGTAGCTGTTATGGTCTGTGGCCTTCCCAGCCATAGGATTTTCTTGTTTTTTTTTTTTTTTTTTTTTTTTCAGTAACAAGCATGAGTTCCCTCCCATGGATGGTCCTCAAACCTAATCAGAGAGCATTTGGTTACTCCCATAACAGTCATGCCACTATTGAATCAGTAGGCACACCCTCACAGGTGGATCACCTATATAGCTCTAGGGTCTGCTTCAGGATAAGACTTTTTAAAAATGATTTCTCCCCTGCAGCAGGCTGTATAACACCTTCCAGCAAGATGAGAGTTAGCTAGCAGCAAGGAAGCTTACAATTCAGTCCTAACTTGAATTTTCAATGTCCTACCACCAAACATGTGCTGTCTTCACCAAATCATCTTACTATCTAGTTCTGGAAGGTAAGCAAGAACATTGGAAATAGCCTTCTTAGCTTTATTGTTTGGGGAGCCTCATTGGCTGCCCTGACCAACCACGTACTGGGAGGTAGCCCACTCCCAACACTAGAATTTTTCTGTAATAGACTTTGGCTTGTGAGAGCCACATTCTCCACCCAAGTAGATTACTTCTGTTCATACCCTTTTTGAAAAATTATATATTTAAGTAGCTATCAAAAAATAAGTTTTAATATGGCTTTTCATATTTTTTAGTTTTAGTTAACCTTCCCCGATTCCTACCCTTACTTCCACTTAAACCTTTTCACCCCAGGACTCCATTCATTTACTTTCATATGAGATGTGTTCTACTTGTAAGGAAAGTGTAAGAGAAAAGGAAGAAAGAAAACCAGACTTGATCTCTACAGACAGACTGTTTATTGAGAGGTACAGCAAGGGGCAGCAGCCTTTCTGAGGGATGAAGGCTGAAGCACTGAGTCAGGAAATTGGGTCTATATTCTAATGACCTCCAAGTCTAATATTA